>OY776276.1:109498351-110098351 GCA_963675445.1 Linnaemya vulpina
GCATACTTATGTCGACTTCAGGTGTTTCGTAGAAATCAAATGTGAAATGAAAATGTACATCGTTTTATTATCAATTCTCTCACGACTACCTGCTGATACGAATCCGAACCAGTTAAATGCATTCAAAGCATGCATGACAACTTTTGAGTATGATGGACACGTCCCAACTATCATGTCCCAACAACAATGCAAACCAACATGCGTTTAGTTTGATTAAAATATATTATATTGTCAAAGACAACTGGCTACATCGTAAAGAAAGACATGTTTATAATTTTGCTATAATGTTTTTTATAAAAACAAACATTAGAAAATTGTAAACGAAATAATATAAAGAAGGCCAACTATATAAACAATTTGACAACATGGAAATATTTTAACGGTCAAACACAATCATGCAAAAATCTTAAGAATGAGATCATATGTTTATTCGGTCATGCATGATATAAAATATATATGTACATATGTTGAAAACATCTGGTATCTCTAAATCTGTTGCATCTTGGGTGGTCCTTTTACATATCTCCTGGTGGCTTTCGTTTTATTTTTTGTATTAATTTTTAGTGCTTGTGTTAAAATATAATTTTAATTGATAAAATATTGCTCCTTAATATACTTTTAAAGTACATTTAATAAAAGCAGTGGTATTTTGAACATAAATGGATTTTCAGCAAACTGCAACAGCAAATAAACAAAAACATCTTCTGTGTATAATTAAAAATGTTGAATTGAAGCTAATGTCATTATTCCTTGTTTAATTGAATTTATTTGCTACTTAATACTTTATTGACCTAGGGAGCGAAAAATAGAGAAATCGCGTTGTAAGTTTGTGTTAACAGAAAATTCTTTTCATCAAAATGTTCATAAAGAAAGTCTATTTTTGTAATTGTAACATTCTAGAAAAAATATGGAAGTTGAAATTATTTTTAATTTGATGATTGGATTCATTGTTATCGCATTCGCCAATGGTGTAACTGCTCCCATGAATTCCATATTAACCCCTTCAAGTTCTGTAAACAGTGTGCCTGCTATTACACAAACTCAATTAGATCCTATAAATGGAACACAAAATTTCCGTCTCTATGGGGGAAAGAAAGGCAAGGAAGAAAAACACTGGTTGGACGGCAGAGGCTTGGGATTGCAACATATACAATGTGTGAGAAAAGGCAATTGTGAAAAATTGAAATTCTCAACTTGTCTTGGAGCTAAAATATCTTATGAATACACAAGTTTGGATTTGACCATATCCCACAGCCAAGCAGATGTGCAAGAGCGGCTAAACAAGTATATGGCTTTAAAACATATACCAAAATGTTGGTCTGTAATACAGGTGAGTCAAACCAAAGTTAATTTTATGTTTCCACGATATAAAATCTGCATAAATCACATTCCAGCCCTTTTTATGTGCTATTTTTACTCCTAAATGTGAAAATATAAATGGAGAGGATATGGTGTACTTACCTTCATTAGAGATGTGTCGCATAACTATGGAACCTTGTCGTATTTTATATAATACTCCATACTTTCCTGAATTTTTGAAATGCAATGAAACCCATTTCCCTTCGAAGTGCAGCAATGATGTTAGAGAAATGAAATTTAATTTAAGCGGCCAATGCTTGGACCCTTTAGTTCCAGTGGAATCTAGTGCTAGCTATCATGTAGGTGTCGAAGGCTGTGGAGTACGCTGTAAGGATCCCTTATATACTGATGACGAACATCGTCAAATACATAAGTTGATTGGTTGGGGTGCAACCTTATGTCTATTATCGAATTTATTTGTTGTTGCTACCTTTATTATTGATTGGGAAAATGCCAACAAATATCCGGCTTTGATTGTATTCTATATAAATATGTGTTTTATGATTGTCTGCTTAGGGTAAGATTCGTTATATATGTATATAAAATTCACATCAAAATAATCATATTCTATAGTTGGCTGGCTCAGTTTACACCGGGATCTCGAGAAGATATTGTTTGTCGAAAAGATGGAACATTGAGACAGTCTGAACCTACTGCCGGAGAGAACCTATCTTGTGTTGTCATTTTCGTTTTAATTTATTATTTTCTTATAGCTGCTATGGTTTGGTTCATTTTCCTCACCTATGCCTGGCATTTAAGAGCAGTTGGCAATGTACAAGATCGTATAGATAAAAAAGGATCATACTTCCACCTAGTTGCTTGGTCGCTTCCTTTAGTGCTGACCATTACGACATTGGCTTTAAGTGAAGTAGATGGTAATAGTACGGTGGGTGTTTGTTTTGTTGGTTACATCAATCAACCCATACGGGCTGGTTTAGTTTTGGGTCCTTTAGTTGGTGTAATTTTAGTTGGAGGTTATTTTATAATACGTGGTATGATTATGCTATTTGGATTAAAACATTTTGCCAATGATATAAAATCAACCTCGGCTAGTAATAAAATACACTTGATAATAGTACGAATGGGCTTGTGTGCTCTTTTTTCCTTGGTTTTTATCCTGGTTGCGATGGCCTGCCAGGCTTACGAATTTCGACGTTCCAACGGATGGAGAGAAAGTTTGAAAGACTATATAATGTAAGTAATGCTATAAAAATTTTTAAGAATAACTGAATAAAGTGGTAAATCTCATTATAGCTGCCGTATTTTATCCCCATTCGAAGAGCATATCAAATGTAAGATAGAAAATCGTCCTAGTGTTTCTATTTTGCAACTACATCTTCTATGTTTATTTGGAGCGGGTATTGTCATGTCGACTTGGTGTTGGACACCAAGCTCATTAGAGACTTGGAAAAGGTACATAAGAAAAAAATGCGGCAAAGAAGTAAACGAAGAGGTAAAAATGCCTAAACACAAAGTTATAGCACAAACGTGGGCTAAGCGAAAAGAATTTGAAGATAAAGGCAGACTCTCTATAACGCTATACAATACTCACACTGATCCAGTCGGACTGAACTTTGATGTTAACGACTTGAACTCTTCAGAAACTAATGAAATTAGTTCAACTTGGGCCAATTATTTACCACAATTTGTTAAAAGACGTATGGCCTTAACGGGAACAACTGGTGCCACTAATAGTTCTAGCCAAGGGCCACGCAAAAACTCATTGGATTCTGAAATAAGTTTCAGTGTGCGTCATGTTTCAGTAGAATCACGTAGAAATTCTGTAGATTCGCAGGTTTCAGTAAAAATACAAGAAATGAAAACAAAAGTGGCGGCAAGATCTAGATCCGGTCATCACCATCACCAATCAAAACATGCAACTGCATCTGGCAAAAGATCTCAAAGAAGAAGGGATTTTATAACATCTACTGGACGCAAATATAGTGGAAGACGAGAAAGTAGTACATCTATCGAATCCCAAGTTATTGCTCTTAAGAAGACTACATTCCCAAATGCTAGTCATAAAGTGGGTCTCTTTGCTCAAAGTACTAAGAAACATAATTCTTCGAAAAGAAGATCCGCTAATGCTGGCTTGGATCCAGCCGATATTACAGAATTTTTAACGAAAAATGGCCAGATAATAATACCATTTTTACAAAATCAGGGTATGACTACCACATCAGAAGAAGAAACTTCAAGAGCTTCGTTTAAAATACAGGATTCACGGTTAGATGTGGTATTGAAACAAGATTTCAGTGACAATGACGATGATGATCAAGATTATATAAGCAAAATTGAAGAAATTAATGATATAACAGATAAGAATAAAAAACAAGCTGTCTATGAAACTTTATTAAAAAATATGCAAAAATCCAATGAGTCGGGAAACAATCGGAATTCACGAAACTCATCACGCAGCAAACATTCAAAAAAATCGCAAACTGGCTGCTCCTTTAATCACAAAAAATCATTAAGACGTCATAACAACTCTAATTCAAATTCTCAAAAACACAAAACTCTTACCAATTCTAAATATGATTTGGATATAATAAATACTTCCGATTTAAATCTACACCTTAAGCGGGAACTTTCTATATCAGCCCATAATGACAATAGTTTATCGGAAAATTCTTATTCATCGATGTGTTTGGACTTGCCATCTAACATCATGCTGAACAGTTCATATTCGGGAATTTCGTCGGGGAAACCAAATTCACGAAACAGTAAGACAAGCTGTGATGTAGGTATACAGGCAAATGCCTTCGAAATAGCTACACACACTTTACAATCACCTTATGGTGAAGTGGAATTTCAGAAATGTATGCGCCAAATAAATGGTAAAAGCAGGAATTACAGAAATAATCACTGTAAAGACGACTATGATGATGATGATGATAATGATGGTAAGGAAGCTTTGGAAATGCACTCACTACTTGGAGTTAAACATAAAGAATCGGCAATTATTCTTAGTGAAGCGGAAAAATTAAAAATGCTGTTATTACCTTCAAAATAGGACTATAAACCCTGTTGCTATAAATCTGTATCCCATCAATTAAATTTTATAGATAGTTTTTATGAAAATCTCTCAGGTATTTCAGTGAAATATGATATAAGAAATAATATGCGAACAAAGTTGTTAAAGCTTCTTGTTTATAATATAAGTCATACCTTTATATAATACTCATTATTTAAGCATTATATACATATAGTATACAGAATCGTTTTCTATAAGGGTGCATTTTTTCTAAGTCTAAATATTATGCCATTTCTTTTTGTAAAAATGTTTAACTTTTTTAAATATTGGTACATTTGCTTTGCAAATAAATTTAAAATTGACAGATATTTACACACATATATATATATATATATATATATATATATATATATATATATATATATATATATATATGCGTCAATGTATTTATATTACCTCGTTCTTATTAAAAGAAGCATTTATATATCCAACTTAATTTTTTAGCATTAAAAGTTGCATATCAATTTGTCAATAATTTTTTTGTTGATATAGGTATTTAAGATTTTATTCATACAAAATATTTTTGATTCAGAATATAAATCTTTTATAAATCAAATTTTCGCATAAAATTTGTTTTATAAATCTTTTATTGAAAAAAATATTTTATGAAGGAAATAAATAGTGTTACAATAAACGTTAATTATATCGAGCCTTAACGTATTATGCCTAACATATGCCATAAATATTAGCCGAAAGGATTGTAAGTTCTTAGCATTAAATATTATAATTTTTTAAGTAACATTTGTATTTAATTAACTAGTAAACTTGTTTGGGTCTGTTTCCTTTAACGTGGCAACAAGGCTTTATCAGCAAAAATCTTTATTTTATATGATTTTCGATTTTAGTTTGTTAAAAATTTTTGGTTTGTCGCTTGCAATCTTTAAGTTTGGAATTATATATTTAAGAATTAAATTTTTAAGCAAAAAATATTAAAGTAAAAAATGTGATTTCCTTCAGATTAAGACTCGATATTATTTCTATCCACAATTATTTAATTAATGAATAAGTTTTATTAAAAGAAGACTGCTATTGAGAAATAATTTTATACATACAATAAATTTTTAAGCATTAATTTTATATTATCAGCCATGTCACAGAATACAATTTCGTTCGAAAGCGGACTTCATGCCGTAGTTTGGCTCTTCGAAAACGAAAACCGAAAATTTTTTTCAAAATGAAAAAATTTTTAATATTATGAAGACAATTCCTTGTCTTGCAGTAAAAGTTGAAACCAGTCAATAAAATAGCTTTAAATAAATTTACTTTAGAAGAAAGTCTTTAATCATTTTTAGAAAGTATTTTTGGAAATTTTTCTGATTCCTTTCAACTATAAAATATTTTTAATGCGCTTGAGATTGACAGGAGATCATAATGTCATATTATGCTGAATTTTGTTAAGTAACTGTCGTGTTGCTGTAACTTGAAAACCTTGTAATTTATTAACAAAAGCAACGTTTAAAACATTTTTTAGGATTCCGCTCCTTTAGAGCGGAATGGAGAAAAGCAATCAAATCCATTCAGATCAGTATCTGCAACATGGCTGATATATGTATATATATATATATATATATATATTTATTTATATACATATATGTACATATATGTATGTATATACATACATATATTTGCATGTATTTATGTACATACATATATATGCAAACACTTCTATTGTAAGTTTAAAAGATTAGTACATTAATGTACAGTGACTCACACCGTAATATGTATTATATTTTTAAGAAATATTGATTGAAGTATTTGAAGTAAGACTTACTGCCTGTTCCAAGATGTTGTTGAATAACATTCTGTCACACAGTTCAAAAATTATGTTTTTGTTTGAATGCATTTACTCGATTGAATAGTATCTAGTGACATCGTGCAACAGCCGGTTGGTTTTCTTTCATTCATTCTATCATGAAAATTTGTCAAATATCCATTAACATTTGAATTATAATACTCACGATTTTCGGTAAATGCATGACTAACACAGTAAATCAACTACTATAACTTTTCATTGACTTTTATAACGGTAAATTTTGAACATTTGTTAAAATTTTATTTGGCAAGTTCTTTTCAAAAATTGTTAACCCAATGCATGATGTCAGTAAGTGAGGCACTGTACATGCATATAAATGTATCTATACATATATGTAATTACATATGCAAATTGTAAAATATACGTGCCTTATAAAATAAAATTAATATTTTATTGAAAATTTTTCTAGAACTTAACGATTTTAATTTCATATTTATAAAATATAAAGTAGGGTCTTAATGTTTTCAAAATAAATACTAAAAATTATTTTGTTTGAAATTAGTAAAGTAGACTGTGGATATACATACATAAATATTAGGGAAGTGCATATGATTAAAATTAAGCACACAATCACAAATTTAAAATATTTCATGGTTACTCATGCACGGGAAGATGTAACAATCGCAAAATAACGTACGCAGTAAAATAAAAGTTTAGTATATGCAGCAAAATTTTATTTGTTTGTCTATAGCTCTGCATATGGTTAGCCTCAAGTAGAAAGGCCCTAACTAAAATAAAATACATGATACCATCGATATGTATGTAAGAAAGTACAGATTTTGGCTGGTACAAGACACAATAAAAAGTCTAAAGAAAAAGCTCAGCTATTTTAAATACAAATATCGAGTGTGATAATTTGTTTCCTTTTTTTACATTCACGATTACGTGTCATCAAAAATCGTCTTTACTGCCGTACAAAAATCTATGATGGATTCGACATATTTTTAAATAACATCTGTTAATACGAGCAGTAAATAATTCGGCTAAAAATTATAATCTGGATAAAATTTTAGTCACATACTCACATACTTTAAAAGTTGTACTTAAAATATAATACTGCTGTTTTGTCTTGTGTTAATTTTTATTTATTAGTTTCACGTGTCAAAAAACGTAATTTAATTCAATTATTCTTCTAATGTGCAGTTGATATGAGGAGATTTATTTTAAAAATGACTAATATTATTTCGTAAAATGTTTACTCATTTAAATTGAAATAATTAAATTTAAATACTACAAGTGGAAACAATTAATAAAATAAGTAACAAAAAAGGCTACCTACTTTTTGCCTGATATTTTAACATCTACACCATAATACATATTAATATTTAGATATAGTAATTATGCCACAAAGCTTTAGTTATCATAAGAATATATTTTTATATTTTGGTATTCTCATTAACTGTATTCAATGGAATTCGACAAGACGAAAAGGCGGAGTTTTTGTTAAATGAGCATTGCTTTATTTATGTTTACGCTGAGTCATTTTAAGTTCCTTTGACCAGACAATGTTGTTCATAACTTCTCCAAAAGTATATAGGGCTAATGTAAAGACTAGAGAAGCCACAAAAAATACGATACGTTGGGGTAATTCCAGTACTTCTAAAACAGGATATACCCAAATGCCGGAGTAATGCTTGATAACATGCAACCATACCAAGTAGCACAACATGAATACGGTGAGGCCGGTAATACCTTTGGATCTTGGTGGATAAGCACGGAACGAAATAAACATTTCCAAAACAATAAAGACGACAATATTTGTATGCATGATGTGGTTTAACCAACTAAAAATAAATTTGTTTGTTGAATCCATTTCTAATTATGCATATAATATATAAATGAATCTCACGTAGGAAACACAGCATCCAAAACTTTGGGGAAAACCAATTCTCTGTCGATGGCATATAATCCCCAAAATGTTATTCCAACATTTAAAGCGATAGGAAAGGCGAAGGTTGCCATTATATAATCCTTCACTTTGCGTATTATAGGTAGTTTCTTTGGAGCCACTTCATTACTACCCACAAAATCGTTTATCAATGAAATTGTGTAGTATACTGATTGTATAATCTGCAATAGAAAATAATAATAATTAATATTTTATTACAAAATGATAAAAATGAAGGCGAAAGGTTTGATTAAAAATTTCCAGCAATCGATTTTACTGTGATAATCAAAACATTAAATTTTAGAGTTAATGATGCTACTGGTGGTGGCGGAGGAGTTCTTCGAGCTGGTTCCCTAACCGGATTAACAGAATAGGGGGAAAATATAATGATGCTACTTATCGTTTTTGACTGTGTAAAAACTGGACTGTTATCATTATATTATAAATTTGTTATTTTTTCGCTTTGGTCGCATTTTCATAACGATATATACAGAATATCGAACTTTTTTCTGTTAGGGTGCCTTATATTGTAATTTCAAAATTAATTTCTCATTTATTCGATTTTTAATACCGTTTAATTGTGAATTAAGAAAAGCGGCATTAACAGCACTGTTAGTGTTGTTTTGAATTTGTTAACAAAAGCGTATGAGATATGATTAAGTAATAAATCTAGACTTTGATCAACCATCAATTTACATTAATTGTAAGTACATATGTCCGTACTTACCGCATCAAGAAAAGTTAAGTATTTGAACTTCCCTCCAAATGGATTGTGCATAGTCTTATCAGACGCCGGAAAATGTACGTAAGTATAATCATAATAAATTGCATATGAAAACTGCACAGCAGCCACCAAATGTACCAAAATCCGTAAAGTGTTATAAACGCCATGGTGTGCTACTTCCCCCAATGAGTTCATTTTATTTACTTTAGCCATTTCAATTGAAAATTGTATTGCTCTATGATTTGGCTATTATTTTTCAAAATTTTTTAGTTATTAAAATTTCTTGGTACCACGGACGACTAACTTATACAGCAACACAACAACTAATCAATTATCACTGAACACTCAGAAACAACATGTAATCAGCGTTACCGTTGTGTGCCTAAATTGTCCATATGACAAATATTCCGTTCTTCTGTACTCCTTAAAATCATACATTTCTACACTTTTCTGCAGTTTTTCAAAATTATTGCTTTTATACATGGACTACGTTACTATAAAGAAGAGTAAATGCTAAAATGTATGAAGCTATGCGTTTATAATTGGCAACTTAAAATTCGCTTCCTTTAATGAATACAACGACTTTATGCAAGCAAAAGTGCTTTATTGGTATAAATTGTGAAGTAAAATTATAAATAATATTGCTATTGACCTTTTTTATATATGTATTATTAGTTCTTTACTGAAAATTACAAAACTAATATAGTGTTTTGTTGAGAAACCTGGCAATTTTTCCCCTTCAAAAACTCTCACCCACACATATATTTGCAGGACTGAGATAATCCAATGGTAGCTCGTTGTATGTAATTAATGAAACATAGTAAGAGAGAGCCAAGAACAGTATTGCCAGTAGAATTTATGTAAACAAACAGAGATGTGGTATAAAAAGAACATATCGCTAGCTTAAATGAAAAATAAGCTTACAAATGTTGTAAGCAATAAACTTCCATATATGTTTCGATCTGATTTTGCTTCCTGTAGTATATACTCTTTTGAAGATTTATTATTTGCAAAATTCATTACATTCAATACATATTTAATTCACATATTAGACATCTCATATCAATGTATAATCCTTCGAGCAGACGGGATGTGTTGATTTTTAAAATGTGCCCTGCAAACTAGTTTTACGCACGATTTAAAAAATATATATATTTTGGATTGACTATAGTTTTTAAAAAATTCCGTGAACTTGGGGCTTGATATTGGACATCAAATCTACTCTTTAGTTTCTTCTTCTTCATCGTCATCGGATGATGATTCTAATCTTATTTCCGTAAGTTCCTGTTCATCTTCTCCACACTTCAGCACATCATCAACACTCTCTATTAGGAGCTGTGGCACTATCTGTTTGTCTTCCTTTTGCATTTTTTGTGACTCTTCGTTACGAGCTGCCTGTGAGGTGGAGGCGATTTCAGCAAACATTGGATTATCAAATGCTTTTTCCCTTATTTTACCACTTTCGGGATCATAGCCCATGGAAAATTTATGTCTTTCATGGGTTTCTACTGATATGGTTTGTATGCTGGCTCTTGCATTGTCAAAACGGGCGAAAACATTATTCGACCTATCGACAAATATACGCCAAAGTCTATGATCATAGATCCAACGAGGTATATAATGTAGAAAGCGATTGTCCGGCTGGTAGTGGGCAAATATAACTAAAGCTACAATAGTAACAATAATTAGACACAATAAAATCAACATGATTGATCCAAAGGTAACATTTGGATTGTAGGGTCGTCCCGAAAATTCGATGCTATACATGTTATTGGATTCCAATTTCAGTTTTTTCATCCAGTTTGTTGTCTCATTAAGATATTTCATAAACTCCACGCTTTTCTCGGAATAGCTATCTCGATCGACTATAATGACTTGCAGATAATTGCCGTAGACATTTGAATTGATATAGTTGGCATAAAAATCTAAATCTTTGTCCAAAGAGTTTTTCTTAAGTTCCTTGTTAACAAACTCCTTTAATAAATTTATTTTCCCATTTTCACAGTATTCAACCGGCAACCTCAAAACTGACCCGCAAATGGCACAACAACTTCCATAAGGAACAATTGGTACCAAGCAGTGCGGCCTTGGACACCCGTTGTTAATATTGTGACAGATGGGCTCGCTGAATGTATTAAAATCTCTATGGCAACCACAAACATCATTATGATAATATTCAACAGTAACACCTTCCTGATTTTTAAAAAGAAATTGCCCCACGTCTGTATACAGTAGCTCTTTTAAATAGTCTTTTGATATTAAAGAGCCAGCAAAAATTAGTTGGCCAATCCGCAAATAGGGTGTAAACTCAACATCAAGCGCCAAGGGCCCATTGCCTACTATAACTACAGATTCATTATTGCATGGCACTTTTTCCATATCCGGAACGGCTTTATTTGTCTGCTTCTCTTTCGACGATCTCCATGTACTTGGATCAAACCACTTGCGAACAATGGGCTGTTTTAAAAACCCTTTTCCTTTATCACAATCTCGTTCTCTTGAATCGCCGCCAAGCACAATAGTTGTTTCTTGTTGTAAAAGAATAGCTCCATCTTCGGGTAAAACAATACCGCCCACATCTACGTTTTTCGGCAACGGTAATAGGGCCTCATATGCTTCGGGAAATATTACATTTTCTTTTGCACACGGTATGTATTTGTCTACCCAGGCCGATGGGTCATTAAATCCGGGGCTCTCTATTAACCATTTGGTCGATTGTGTTAATTTGCTTAATGTCAATACAATCAATAAATATTTTTGAAAGCCGCGAAACATGTTTAATTATAATGAGCTAATAACTGAAACTAAACTAAAGTATGAAAATATACTTGAAATTTTAATCAACAATTGGGGGCGTATAACTTTTTTTATCTTCATAAATGCTTATACGAAGAGATGTCTAAATACAATTGATACAGAAAGCATTTTATAAAAAATGCAATACATAACATGTACGAATTATTGTAACACTTAAAGCATAAAATGGGCTACTCTCACCCGAGTCCCACTGAGGTCAAAGCTAAAGTTTATCGGAATCCAGCCGATTACCTACAGTTAATCAGAGATTTCGTTATGTCTGCACTGATTCCAGTTTAATCCCTTCAAATTACTGTTTATTTGATTGAAACTATATTTCAAAATAAATTTTAAGAAAATTAACCCTTGTCTACGTAGAGATTCCAAGTGAACCATTGTTTTATTATACATTTAAAGAACATTTTTCAAATAATATATATGCCTTTATTTTTTAATTCAAATACGCAAACTACTAAAATTGATTACATTTCAAAATATTCTGCTCATAAAGGTAATGCCAAAAGGGTTTCAAAAGGATTACAATTTAAAAAAAAAAAAACTTTATTTAGTTTCTACTGGAATTCACGTGTTCATACTCTACACTCTAAATTGTTTTTTAACATAAAATCTTACATAAAATTTCTTAACGGGTTTGTCTCAATACTTTCTTTGAATCTCTATAAGCTGAAGTCTACTATATTGAAAATTTTTCAAACATGATTGTTAAAAATCCACTTGCTGGTAAGTTAAAGAACATCAAATAGTAGTGCGAGTATTTTGCAAAATTTTTAGGTATCATTAAAATTTCTCAAGAAAATTAAAAGCAGACACAATAAAGTTCTTACGTTACTGCGCAGGGTTATATCATTTATTTCTTGTGTGATGCTTCCGGTTTTGTATATGTATGTATTATTACAGAAAAGTTGAACTTGATGTTAATCGGTGGACTTATTTATTTATTTATTTTTCAATTAAAATATTGTCGCAGATAAGCAAATGAGTCATATGCTGAAAAAAATTACAACCAGTTTTTTAAATTCAAAGCCATTTTACATTATATACAACAACCAGGCATCGTTCATTTACTTCAATAATATCATAACTTAAAAAAAGAACTCTTGAAGAAAACTTAAAACTTAAAGTTTCAAGTTTATTAACAACTTAACTCAAATCTAAAAACTAATTTTTTCCCTAATAAATTATGTAGGATGTTTAAATGAAATGTATACCCAATGAAAGAACGATATCTAAAAAACTTCTGCCTAATTAACTCCACAAAAATACATTTTCGGAGTTATAACAGTGTTCCAGTAAATCAGCGATATTTAAGTTTAATTGGAAAAATTAGTATAATTTTTCAGTGTAGGCGACATTATTTTAGAAAAAATATTGATTTTGTAAAATTTTATAAAATTTTTAGTTATTATAGACATAATTGTTAATAAATGAACTATTTGACATACTGTCATTGTACTATTATAATATGAAATTTATTTGTTGGGTGGTTTAGCAATGTCTATATGCATTATATATTGCATTATATATTGCTTAACCACCCAACAAATAAATTTCATATTATAATAGTACAATGACAGTATGTCAAGTAGTTCATTTATTAACAATTAAATTGAGATTTTATTTTTCATTTGCCTTATAGATACTTTCATTGTTATCCAAAGGATTTCTAATTGTATAAAGGTGTAGAAAAATAAAATAGATTCATATCGAATAAAAGTTGTTTGTTGGGTTTTGGTTTGTATAAGTTTCATAGCCCGCTACACTTATTATAATGTGATCTTTTGAAATCATTTGTGAATTTTTATAGTTAATTTATTAACATAATTCTCAGATGGTTTATAAAAGTCTTTTAATAAGTTGGGAAGTTTGAAACTTTTCAAAACTGTGGTTGAAGTCTACTAACGATTTGGTAAAAAGCGCCAATGAAATGCATATTTCACTAACCACCCAACAAATAAATTTCATATTATTATAGATATAATTTAAATTAAAAAAAAATTTAACAATTATTTTCAGCCAATAATTTTAAATTTACACACGCTGCGTTTGGTTGAAATCGAATTAATTTTTATTAGGTATGTATATACAACAGGTTTCATTATTGAAAATTATTTCGAATCTCTTTTTTATGCGAATATATGTATGTATGTATATCGAATTTGTTAAATGCGTATTGTGATAAATAAAAAATTCATCAATAAATTTCTGTTCCGTATAACAATCATTTTCAAAAGCAAAAAAAAAAAATTCAGTTTTGTGATTGATACATAACATTTATCCATTTTACTGCCCTACTAAGGATAGAAAACAATTAAATGCTTTGTTTATTGCTTCAATGAACCAACTAAATACAGCAGCCGAACCTAAAACTAAAAAAACATTAAATATATAAACACATACAAATTAGTGTTGGACGTTTCGTATGTGAATTATTGAAGTACGCGATTGCGAATATCTGAAAGAATATTGGATGTATTAATGTCTTTAAAATAATATATAAACAAGAACTTCATACTCCTGCTCGCGTGCTTTATAATTAATAATAACTAAGCAAAATTTAAATGGCTGATATTCGATTTCATTGAAAACAACAAACATCACGAATGTAACAAATTGACTCCCAAGCAAACTAAATAGAATTTCTGTAAATTTTTTATCTTCCCGCTAGTAAAATTTAAAATTTTATTTTTTTGTTTCACAATGTTTAGGAAGAATTAAGTTCTCATCAGATCTCGACGTGCTGAGTCCCCAGGAAGCGTTCCTGACTAATTTTGAGAAGGTGTCATGTACATGTGTATATGTAGTACATATTTATTGGTTTAATTATTATAACAAATATTTTATATATGTATGTAATTATGCTGTAGGAATCTATTAATTCTTGTCATTTAATTTATTTTAATAAATGACAAACAGATTTCATCTGAATGGCGCATATAAATGTCTAGAAGTGACTGAATATTCGAGAAATCCGAATATCCACACATCACTAATGAATACATACTTATTCACAATATGTGTGCATATATACTCATGCATATGTACATATGTATGTATGTACATATATTTTAATATTAGCATTTTTATTTTGTTTGTTTTCTTTGAACATTTTTCTTTACCAAGGAAGGAATAAATGTCTTTGACTTGTTTATTTACACTTCTTTGTTAAAATTATTTTTAACAAAAATGTATTATATCTTTCAAGTTTTATTAACGCATAAAAATTAGCACAATATCGAAAGGAAATAAAAAACAAACGATTGTATTCAATAAATATTTTGAGAATGATTACAAATGCATGAGCAAAAGTATTCAATTGTATTTTAAAATAAATTACATGGACACAAGTTGAACATATGAAAGCATCTTGTATCGGAATTTTCGGCTGAAATAAAATAATAAACTGTTGATAATGGAAAATTTAATTTTCATATTTTTTGAACAATTTCGATTTTATTCTATGGATATTATAATATTTCTGCAGAACGATATCCCAAACGCATGATGTCAAATTTGAATTCAAAACTTTCACTCATCAAGTTGGCTTGCATACACTCATTCATATGTTACACGTAATGCAATTTGAAGTCGAAATTATAAAATTTGATAATCCATAAACAAGTTCATATGTATTATATATGTACGCATGTATGTATGTATGTATGTGCATATATTCCTAAAACAAATTACTTAGTAATCACGCTGAACATGCGATGGTGCCTTTTTTGCAGATAAGACATAAAAACTTTTTATTAAGAAGAGATAAGACAAACATATAAATAGAATTGCTTTTGAGAGAGATAAACTTTAGGTCTGAGTGGCTAAAGCCAATTCTAAATTAAATCTTTTCTAATATATTTTTTTCTTTCACATTTTTGTAGGCGAGTTCGACTCTTGGATTAAGTAAACTAAACTTAATTTCTGAACATCTAAGTAAATGATCATGGGAAAAACGATTAATATTTTTAAATCGAGCGCAAAGTAAAATTTTATATTTATATTCCGCTGAGTGGTTGGTTTTTAAGGCAACTTTGTTTCAAAAAACCTTTATATATGTATATACTTTTGATTGAGAACAATTATTAATACTTACCAGACACCAATACGTTAAATATTGTATCTTCTTCTCTGTTGTATCGGGAACCATTCGTTTGAGTTCGGCATTTTTAATTTTATTATAACTTCTTTTTGTTTCAAACTTATGGAAATATAGCGCATAGACAAATTGACCAAGTGCCAATAAATGTATGATTGTAACAAATATGCGAGATTTATATAATTCCACTTTTGTCATATTGTTGGTTTTTAAATACGCCTTATTATCTTACGGTCTTCGATATAATAATGATGAATATATTTTTATATCTTTCGCTATATGATTGAACAAATATGTGTCCTGTAAAGAAGAAAGGTTTCAGATATATGTCGATTGCGACATGGAAAGTATTGATATATTGGCAAGTTGTGCAATTTAGTCACAACGTAATGTAGCATGTCGTAATTTCGGGGCTATTTCGAAAAATCACATCGTTTCAGCGATAACTGTTTACGAAAAAAAAAAAATTTCTTATATATGCAACCGTTTGCAGTACGAAATCAAGCACTTGCAGAAGATATAGTATCGCGATATTTGATATTAAGTGCTTTCACTTTTTAATGTACGACTTGCCTGACTGAGGACCTGTGCTGCCATTTTATAATCAAAATTTGTTTACTAAAAATACTTTAATGTATAAGAGAGTGCGATAAAATATTTTAACATAAATATTTCTTAAACAATTTTTGTTCAGTGGCTCGTTAGAAACGTTCGCATTCTTTTACATGCATATTATTTTAAGCCGGCCTTAGAAGTATGAGTACATAAGTAAGTGTGTATGGCTAGAGGTTAATGTTTTAGAAAACAAAATGTAAACAAATATTTTTGAAATATTTTTGATGTAAAGCACTCTTTCATATTAATTTGCTTCTGTATGTATATATGTACACACATATATATATTTATATATATATATATATATATATATATATATATATATATATATAGATGTGTACATGTATATATACATGCATACATATATATACATACATATATATATATATATATATATATATATATACATATATATATATATATATATATATATATATATATATACATATATATACATATATATATATATATATATATATATATATATATATATATAATGTTTCATACACACTGTGTTTTATTCAACACTTTAATAATATTTTTGATTCCCCGAAAATGTTTTAAATTATACATAACTTGTTTTATCACAGATATGTACATACATGTATGTAAGTACATACATACATGTGTGTACTCCTTTGTGTTGTTTTATTTGAAATACGAACAAGTAGAAACGTATTGCAGAATGAAATTGAACTCATTCGTTTAACTAACAAAATGAAAATAACAAAATTAAAGTAAGCAAAAATTATTGCAAAATTATATTACACTCTCTCATTTAACCCATTAAAATAATAAATCTAACAAAAGTTGCTCAAGCGTTACGCACTACATTTAAAACACTCAAATCATAATGTAAGTCAGTAAAAATTTAAATCAATATTTGTCACACATAAGGGTAAAAAATGCACAAGAAGCGTACATAAAAATGTATACGTGCACGCACACACATTTATGCATACATATGAATGTATGCGAGGGTATATAGAATGTATTATAAAGCAAAGTGTACATAACACTTTCAGGTTTCCATAGAAATAAATATTTTCCAGTATTTCCTTTTATATCCTCAAAAGTATGTGACAGAATTCGTATTCACATACATATGTATGTATGTATATGGACGTATGTATATGCATGTATATATGGAGATATGTATGTAGAATACATGCGTTTGCATTCTTATAGGAATTTACGTGGATATTATTACATTTATATAGATATATGGGTATTTTTTATTGGATGAATGAATGTTACTGTTTGTTTTATTTTTACATATATTTTTGTTATATATATAAATACGATTTGCCAATTTAAATTTTATTCCGCCGCAACCGAACTTTTTTAACTGTGAATTAAAACTGCCTCACACGAGTGTGGTTAAACAAAATGTTGATTACTTTGTACTCAGAAAGTTTTTACGCAGAAGATTCTTGTTAAATTAAATGAGTAGTGAGTTATGGCAACAGATACTTAAAGGAATGAATTTCACTGTTATGGCACGCTTAACACTCGAACAGTTGAAGTTGAGATAAACGTAGAAACTTTTAACCGCCCTGCTACCATAAACATTTTCTAAACGCGTGCTTGTCTTAATGCTTATATTCGGGCCGACTTTAAGGGTTCTACAATGATAATGTTGCTGTACACACTGCCAGAGTAATAAAAGAATTAATTTCAAAATAAAATGTTTATATCTACACAAAATGGATAATGTTTGGGAATAGCCTTTCCGTAAACAAGTTAAATAAAATGAAATATACATATTTGCGGTGTATGAAATCACCGTTGGCATTTCGATTTGTTTGATGCTCTTTAGAAAAATAATATAGATTCCCACTAAAGAGACTTTGTTTTATTATTTTAATATCGAAATCTACTCTGCTTTTTCTTTGATAAACTGGACGAACGTAAAATTTTGAGTAAATAGCTTAAATAGTGCGCATGGCACGCATCATAAGTTTGTTGTGGAATAACTTATGTATGCACTACATACATTCTTACTTGGTATGGCCGCCATATGGAAAGAAACGACTATATGGATATTCAACAGTTCCGTATGGCTTAATAGCGCAACAACACAAAGTTAAGAGTGCCCGGAGCACATTGCAGGAATATCCTGAAACAATTAAATGATTCATTAAAAGCATTTATGTACACTATATACGTAGGCATAAGTATAATTTTGGAGGTCAAATTCTTACCAGAAGAAATATACAGGTGTATGTATGTACACATTTATTTATGTAAATATGTAAATGCAGACAAAACATATTCGTACATTCAAACATACATGCATATGTAAATGCGCCGTGTAAACTCACATGCTATTGCTACCAATAATATATATTGTGGGTATAATGTTTTTATTCGATACTGATATGTATATAAATTTTACGAAAAGGTTTTCAAAGTCATTATAACAGCTTTAACTAAACCTAAGACTGTAACTAACCAAGCATTTTTAGAGCATTCGTCCTTTAAAAAAATTTTCATATACCTATTTCCGTAAATGTTTTTGCTCATTTTTTTTTTTACTTTGGATACAAAAAGTAATTAATAGGTTCTATTTAGTGCATTGAAATTTCGATCAATATAGAATGTGGTAATTATCGCTTCCTATACCGAGTTGCCTCAGTACACGTACTAGGTAGAATGAAAATTTACACTATTCTTTAAAAATAATTAATAAAAATTGAACCCGAAGGGCTAAGTTTTAACCGCGAAGCTTCCCACGCCTGATAAGCGTTGAGTGATGTAGTTTTCGATTACCATAAAATAATCGAGAATACTGACTTTTTAGATATACATACATATGTATAACTTAGGAGTTTAAAAAAAAAACATTTTATTCGAGTTTGTTCTTTCTCGAAGTCTTTGTAACGGATTAACTGATTGTCAAATCTCTGGTTAGTATGTTGAATCGATTTTAATTTAAAATTCACTGGAAATCTAAGTTCAGGTACAATCTAGAACGCTACTAGTTTGGTTTAACCCGGTTCAGCTGTTCAAAAATTAAAAGCGGATCACATACTTACACACACACACACGCACCCATGCATACAGGATTAGACACCCAGAAAATATACCTTTTATTATTTGTATGCAAATATTAGCTCTGTTCATTTACTGAAAATTGTTAACAATTCCAACAGGAAGGCTATCATTTACAGTTGAATACTGATATATAGGACACGGTATAGCAATGGCATAAATATCAGGTAACCCCACTACTTCAGCTGATTAATATTAACCCTACGTAAAAATGTAAAATTTCTTTGAAAACAACAAATTATAAAATTTTTACAAAATACGCGAACTATTTATTTGTGTTGAGCAGCTTACGAAGAAACCACAGGATATATTATTAGCCTATGCGTTATTATCCCTAAATAGATTTCAGTTATATGCATATGTAAGTACATCCATGTAAGCATGGCAAAATAATACATATTGCATGTATGTAATACAGTATGTGTTGCTCATAGCTAAAATATATGATATATTCGGTAACAATGTTATAAAAATACAACTGCCGTTGTATATGCTTCCCTAGAACTTCGACCATATGTTGTTACATCGCGTTAAAATAATATCTTTGTTGTAATTATAATAGATAGACTTTGATATGTGCACCTAGGTTTATAGAAATGTCTTTGGCCTCGAAAATAACATTAGCATCTTCTTTTTTGATATCTGGAGCCATTATCGGCTACGTGCACTTGAAACAAACGAATGATAGGTAAACGAATGATACAAACGAAAAATGTGTGTTTATATCAAAGCTTCTTATGTATTTTAGAGAAAAGTTACATGAAGGTGTCGTTCGAGATGTGGAAAGACAACAAAGGCGCAAAATGGAAAACACGTATGTGCTACAACAACAAATTGACTTGACGAAACAATTGAAACAAATCGAATCTGATGAAGATGTTAAAAAAATGCAGCAATCTAGTTAAAGTATTAAAGCAATCTGGTTAAAATACGTAAATCGTGGGATCTTTATTTTTGTGAGATATATGTCTCTATGAATATTTTAAAGAATTAAAATTTATACATGGTTGTTTTCGGATGTAGCTGGGAATAGCAACAGGCTTGCACATGTTAGTACCGCCCTTTGCGGTTATTATCACTACCACCACGTTCACGACTTCTTGAACGGCGCCGGTTCTCACGTGAGCGAGAGCGCCTACGTCTGGGCGAACGGGAGCGAGAACGGGAACGACGTCGACGGGAATATAAATACCTTAAAAATAACATTTTTATTGCGTTGCAGAATATGTGATTTTCTTTTTTTTACCTTCTTAACTCTCGGGAAATAGGCTTCAAATGCATAAAATTGCAAAACCCTGAACGGGTACATTCGCCCATTTCATATTGCCGACAACAAGCTTCACGAAAATCAGTAACCGGAGATAGTTCGGAATAAACGGGACGTCCTCCGAACCATCTATTATTCAAATCATTCGCTGCTTTTTCAGCATCTGCTTCATGGCGAAATTTTATATAAACATTACCAACCAAATGATCACCCAAATTGTCGCACACATTCATTTCCTCAATTTCCCCATACTTATCCTCACATTCTACAAAAACATCTTCAAAAAAGTTATCGTAATGTTCCTGCATCTCCTCGTCGGAAACATTGGCAACTAAATGTGAGCCATCAGCTGATTTGGCGGAATTTTGAGGATTTACATACAAATTTTGTAGCAAAACTGTTTGCGAGAAAGTCGGTTTATTGTGAATCCGGGAACAGCGATCTCCATGACGGCAGGCTCCGATTTTAAAGTAAAAGGAGCAATTAACTCTGTAAAATAGAAAAATCGGTGAATAATTGTTTAACAAAGTGCAATGAGCTAGTACTTGTCTTTTTCTGTGCCAAAAATGGACGCCAAATATTCGGCCATGTTGCCAATCGACTTTTTAAAGGCGTTATTCTAAACTCTTTTATCAAATATATATTAAAATGTTGATTATTTGCAGTTTCTAATTAACTCGAATATGATATATATCTATAATATCTGTTAATTTCTTCAGGAAAAAGAAACGCCGATTGTCTTATTTTTTATAAAACGCTTGTTCTTCTTAATAAATGTCAAAAGTGTACTAAATATGTAAAATGGTTGCAAAAAAGGTACTAAATATGAATAGAAGTTTCTGTTTGTAAATCATCTTATAAGTAATATTAAGGAGGTATCAAATAAAGGAACTTCTGTCCGCGTATACCTAAACTGGCATTAGAAAGTAGTCAAAAGCAGCTTATTGTTGTCAACAATATGTGTATAAGTATTATATTCGATAATTAGTTACAGAATGAAGATGATGATCTCATCCGTCCTCACATGACAGGCAATGTAGATGCAGATGCCTTGCCAAAATTCTACCCTCGACGATGACATGATATTCGTTTCTATATATATAATATCAAACGATTTATATATATATATATATATATATATATATATATATATTCGTTTATATAATATCAAACGATTCATATATATATATATATATAGATATATATATATATATATACACATATATATATATATACATATATATGTATGAGTATTACACACCTTTGTGAACGTGTCGAACAAACTCTCCCATTCTGCAAACACAATTTCTTTCCTGTGTGTATCCTCGTCTTTCCTAGTACTTTTTTAATGTTGAAAAGCAACTCTGTCATCACCTTTATACTATTGAAATCAACGCTTTTAGTACTGCTGAAATTTCTCGTGTATTTTACTCCTTGTTCTAGAAAAGTCTGCATATTAATATATAAAGCACAGTAGTCTATGATATAAAGTAATAAGCATTTCAAAACCCGTGTTGAATTGAATTAGCTTTCAAACCCAATTAACTTTATTACATTATTTGTAAAAGAAAAAGATATAAATAATCTTATGGAAAAGGTAAGAAAAAATATTTCTTTTGGCGTTGGTTGATCAAAAAGAAAATGCATATTGATTGGTTTTAGGTAAATGAACTTAAAGAAAAAGGTAACAAAGCCTTAAAAGCGGAACATTACGATGAGGCGATAGCCGCATATACGGAAGCCATTGGTTTAGATGGAACAAATCATGTTTTATATAGTAATAGGTCTGCGGCATATGCAAAAGCAGGAAAGTTTGCTGAAGCATTGGAAGACGCCGAGAAAATTATATCGCTAAATCCGTCGTGGCCCAAAGGGTATTCGCGCAAAGGCGCAGCAGCTGTTGGATTAGGAGAACATTTAAAGGCGTATGAAGCTTACAACACAGGTGAGTAAGCCAATAAATAAGTCAAATTTTGCTTTTTTAGTGTTGTTTTATTACGGTTCAGAGGTCACTTGTTTTAAAAATATGTAAAATTTTCAAATTGCATGAAAAATATATGTACATAACCTTAATTAAATTGGATGTGTTTTGATGCACACTTCAAGTGTATGAATATGATGATGCCAGATAGACTAAACTTTAATGATATGTTGTATTGTTTGCGTACTGAATAAGAATTTACTAAGTTAATGCTAATGGTGGCTAACAATTCGATATCTAGATCGCTTAGTTGCGATTAGGATCACTTAGTTGCGATTAGGATCACTTAGTTAGCGATTAGGAGGAAGTTAGTATCAGTGATATATAGAAATTCACTGTGTTATTAAAGAGTACATTTTGTACTCCGTGCATCTTTCAAGATACAATAGCTTCTCTCCACAACGTAGTAACTACAAATGCTCTTATCGGAAGAAATAAATCAGTCATCCGTTTCATATCCTTTTCATGTCTGATATAAATTATTCCTTCCAGAATAAAGCATTTGAATTGATTCAATGACAGTGACATCCTAATTATTATGGTTTAGTTGTCCATGTAACTTGCATAAAGTTAGTCTTAATGCAAGATTTTATACAATTTCCATGTGGTAAGTACCTCTACGGAGATTTCAACTGAGTTATGTCAAATAATTACTATGAGATTTACCAACAAGATAGGAAAATCTACTGAAAACAAACTTGAAACACATTTTTTTCATCACATATCTAAATATATACCTATGTATGTGACTGATTTCTTCGAAGTTTATTACTAATTCTACAAAAGTTTTTAGAAATTACACTGGCTTCGGATAGAAAATTGACATTTTTAAAATTCGTTGTTATTAACATACAATTAATAAAACAATTCCACAATTTTTAGGGCTGAAATATGATCCATCAAATCCTATATTATTGCAAGGTCGTCAAGAAGTCAGTAACACTGTACTTCAAGATATAATGCAACATGGAGTACCCATGGATGTAGACCCACCTGCAACCAATACCACTAACTCAAAAACAACAGAAAGCCAGAAAAAATCTGAGCCAGCGGAGCCAAACTTAGAAGAAATGACCGAGGAAGAACGCAAGAAATATATGGCCAAAAAAGAAAAAGAAGCTGGCAATGCGGCTTATAAGAAAAAAGATTTTGAAGTGGCCCTTAAACACTATAACGCGGCAGTAGACTTCGATCCCACAGATATAACGTTCTATAATAATATTGCTGCAGTACATTTTGAACGTAAGGAGTTTGATGAATGTATCAAAGTCTGTGAGAAGGGAATTGAAATAGGCCGTGAGAACAGGGCTGATTTTAAATTGATTGGTAAGGCTTTTGCACGTATTGGAAATTCGTATAGGAAAATGGAAGACTATCACAAAGCCAAGATGTTCTACGAAAAAGCAATGTCTGAACATCGCACTCCTGAGGTGAAGACTTCGCTAAGCGAAGTAGAAAGCAAAATTAAAGAATTGGAACGAAAGTCGTACATTGATCCAGTTAAAGCAGAAGAAGAGAAAGAAAAGGGTAATGAATTGTTTAAAAAAGGAGATTACAGTACTGCCGTTAAACATTATTCAGAAGCCATACGACGTAATCCTGATGACCCTAAATTGTACAGTAATCGGGCAGCTTGTTATACCAAGTTAGCTGCATTCGATTTAGGCTTAAAAGACTGCGATATGTGTATTAAATTAGACGACAAATTCATAAAGGGTTATATACGTAAGGGAAAAATTTTGCAAGGTATGCAAAAGAATTCGAAAGCATCGGCAGCATTCCAAAAAGCCTTAGAGTTGGATCCTAATAATATCGAAGCACTAGAAGGTTATCGTGCTTGCGCTCTAAACTTACAACGTAATCCACAAGAGGTGTTGAAAAATGCCATGAATGATCCAGAAGTACAACAAATTCTTAAAGATCCTGCAATGCGTTTGATATTGGATCAAATGCAAAACGATCCAAATGCAGTGAAAGAGTAAGTTTATTGTTTTATTTCGCATTAGAAATTAGTACGTCTAATAACCAATCCTTTATTTTAGACATTTACAAAATCCTGCGATAGCCGACAAGATAATGAAACTAATGGAATCTGGCGTCATACAAATTCATTAAAAGGTCATCAAAATTGAGAAAAATTATGAACAAATAACACTTTGCTGAAAAAATACAATAATAACTACTCCACTATCTACAGCAAATATAATTTGTTTTCAACAACTTTTCATTTAAAAACTTGTTTTAATAATCTTATCATTTTCCATAAAAATTCGAAACTTAAGAAAACCTTTAGACAACTAGAGTGCTCCAACTTCCGGAATAATTATACGACTATTGTAAAACTTTTTTCATGTTTGTTATGTTTCATTTAATTAAATATTGCGAATTTTTCATACACAGCTTATAAAGAACAAATACAAAGAAATGAAATAAATACTGCTTTAAAACTACTAAAAGAAATATATTAAAATTAGTAAAAATGATATGCAGAAGAAATACTGAACAGGTTTTCTTTTAGAATGGCCATTATTGCAATGAATATTGTGCAGAATCAGTTTATATGTTGTGATGAAAGTAGCACCGCTTATTTGTGTTTCCACTCCCTTTGTTACTTAAGTTTTTAATGACAGTGTAATTTTCACATCTTACCAGCGTTTTTAAATATGTGGCAACTTCAACAGCTGCTTGTATTGATTATAAGAATTTATAACATCTCCAAAAATAATTAATTGATATATTTAATAAAAAGTGGACTTTTTAAATTATGTATGATGTAAATTTTCGGTAGTAGTATAGCTATTTCTTATTTGTGAAATTCAAAGGACTTGTTTTGATGTGAATCTTTATCTAAATTCCAACATTAATAAAAAGTTCAATTGCTGTTGAGAACAAAATGAAGTGCTATTAAAATAGTATGTGAAAATGTTATCGAGATCAAATTAGAGTAACTCGGGGCAATATCATTTGACGACATTCCGCTATAAAAACGAACTAAGTAATTACAATTACTCACAAACAACTTTAGCTTCTTACAATTGCACTTATAACATGGCGGTCAATTGGCGTGAACTATTTCCTACCAAGCTAACATTTATCATATTCATACTTTATATGTCCTTGTTTATAGCGCAAGGTAAAATTAAATATTAAATGCTTATATCTATGTATTTCCCACATTAAATTTTCTTGTGTCGTAGGAATATTTGTCACCGCTTCGCAGGAATCAAACAACTCATATAGTTATAATACTGTTGCAGTAGTGCTGCTGACAGAAATTTTAAAACTATTTATTTCCGCTGCTCTATACTGTCGAGAGTACGTTCTTACACATTAATGATAAATATATATGTATTTATATCTGAAATTTGATGATATTGTTTTAAATGATTCACAATTTTCTTCAGAAATAACTTAACCTGTTTGGTAAAAGATGTTCGAAAGGATTCCAACGTGATGATGTTTTACTTTGTTCCAGCTTTCCTGTATTGTCTATATAACAATTTAGCATTTGTTAATTTATCTACGTTTGATCCAACCACTTACTATTTGCTTCTTCAATTGAGAGTAGTTATTACTGGAATTCTATTTCAGGTAAGAATTAATGTATCAAATATATGGTTAAAAGGAAATTTTGAATGTCGATAGAAAATTGAAAAATTAAATTTCAAATGTGTATACATATGTATGTATGTATATTCGCCTAATCAAATCAATAACTTAATATGGTTAGAAACATGGTACAATTAAAATTATACATTGGTTAGAAATAGTTTCAAATATATATATATATATATATATATATATATATATATGATATGAAAATTATTTCTCATATATTTGCATCATAAACAAAAATAATTTTTTCATATCAAATACAAAATAAATTTCCTGAAGAAGTCACACAAAGGAGTGACGAAATATCGAAAAACTATTTATAATTTAATAAATATAAAAATAAAGACCTTAAGCTTAAAAATATTAGCTCATGTTATTAATAAAAGAAGAGGTCAAAAAACTAGAATAATTATATATATGTATGTTTGTACATAATAGAAAACTTCATACGTGTTTTTCAGATAATTTTCAAGAAATATCTTTCACAACGGCAGTGGATATCATTAGTGCTGTTAACAACGGGATGCATGCTAAAACAATTAAATTTCAATGACATATCTGACAACGATGCTGTGAAATCGCTTACAAAAAAACCAACTCATGACACAACTGATGATGAGCAGGCTCATCCAGTTATAAGTGGGAAAAATATGACCGGCTTTGACTTTAGCCTATCGGCTTTATTAATATTGGCTCAAACAATTTTTTCATGCTTGGCTGGCGTTTACAATGAATACTTGTTAAAAGACAAAGGTTCGGATGTAAACATATTTGTGCAGAATGTATTCATGTATCTCGATTCAATTGTCTGCAATGTTCTGATATTATTTATTAAAGGTGAATTGTTTTCAGCCTTTACGAGTGACGGCTTGGCGGCAATATTGCGCTTTAAAGTTATAATTATCATAATAAACAATGCTGCTATAGGCATTGTAACAAGTTTCTTTTTGAAATATATGAATTCAATTTTAAAAACTTTTGCTAGTGCCTTGGAGTTAATGTTTACAGCGGTACTTTGTTATTTCTTGTTCTTCATTCCAATATACATAAATACAGTGTTGGCTATTGTCGTTGTATCGTTTGCCATATATCTTTACTCACAATGTCCTGTTGTTAATTTGGGTAAAGTACGACCATTAAATTCTGGTATGAGTGAAACTAGATCGAGTCACAAGCCATCTTTATTGGAGAAACGCAAATTTTTGGAATCTGAAGGTGATACTGACTTAGAAATGGACATGGTGTAGCTTAATATAATGAACAAAATGTATTAATTTGTTAAAATAATTTAATCTTAGTTATTGCTTTCCCAAATATTAATTCATAATTTCTATTCTACATAAATACATCCATATACTATAGAGTTGTGTACCAACATGTGTATATAAATATCTACATAAATGCAAACAAACACACCCATTCAATATATATACATAAATACTCGTATAATAAAAATCAAGTATTGTATTTTTTAAAACTTATTATGTGATAAGACTGTATATATGTATGTTTTTTCTAATATAGAAATGAAAAAATTAATTAAAAACTAAATGTTTCATAGAAAAAAATTTGTACCTACAACAAAATTATTCAGCATATCCGTTTCACACTAAGATAAAAGGCTCATAAAGTCTCACGTTAACATATGTAGGTGTGATTAGTCTTCTTTGGACATATGTGTATGCACGTGTATTTATCTTTTAAACGTTCTTGAATTTGTGGATTTTCTGGGATTTGGTTTGTACTTATGTACTATGCAAATTTTTATCTAAATTGCATTGAGATTTCGATTGTTATCTAATGAAGCAGTTTAACCCCAGATATGAAAATGTAGAAATTTTATTTCTAATTTATTGACAGATTTTCTAATAATAGCTTTTTGAAACGAAACGATATTTCTTAATACAATGTTTTCAAAGATATTGTCTCGCAGTTAAAAAGAATTTATTTTATATGTACTTGTATAAAAATATAGCAGAATTCAGATTGTTAAAAATTAACTTATATCTAATCCTAATGCTAATTTCCGTCATATATGAATTACATTTTTTGATACTAGCCACATGTACATCCTTCTCATACATCCCGTTTAAGAGATTTCGTAGCAATTTCCACATACTTCGGTTGATTGAAGAGATAGCAGTCTCTACACTGTTGTAAGTGGGATTGCATTTCTCCCAATGGTACATAATGTGTAGCATTATAGATGCACTGTTCCAACGGTGGCCCACAATAATTCTTACGACATTTAATAATATGTGCTGGCATACGGTAAAGAATCATACGATGATTTCTATTGAAAGGACATATTCCAAATTCTTCGTCAGGCATATTAGTTTTAAACGGCTTTATTCTTTGTTACTAAGTATAAAATAAACAAAAGGATGAATATAGATCAACAGTAAACAGAATATGTACAAAAACATGATTTTATAAGTGCATCCAAGTTATTTTTTCAAGTGTTTAGAATGCCATATTTTTGTTCAGAAAATCGCTACAAAAAAGGTGCAAATATATATCGTTGGTCTTAAGTAGGAACAAGGTTGTAGGAAGCTCCTATATAATTTACTGGGACCGTGCTTTTGCGATTGCGGCAAAAGAAATAATAAAACTGGATATTAACAATATTTTATTACATGTTATTGTAATAAAGAATCGATGTCGTGCAAAAATTGCAATTAATTTTAATGCGGAAGCTATAGATCCAATTAGTATAGAACTATTTCCAGTATTTTCCTCATGAATTATAGTAAAAAAAACATTTATAGATCTTGAAAATTTTTTTTTAATGTACGCATCATCTATCTCGCTTTGTTGTACATTGACCGACAAGTTATTATACTGTATTTCAGTATATAAAGCAATAGAAACACTTTAAATATATAACTATTTAGTTTCCTTGGCTTCCTTGGCATTTTGTAAGGTTTGCGTAATAAATAGTTTAGCCAGAGACTGAGAGCAGAACTGTGAAATATGTTGCGAATAAGTGTTGATTTGCCCCGAGGAGATTGTAGCATTGAGTCTAGGAGGAACCGGAAACGGTCGAAACTGTTTAAGAACCTCTTCCTCTGGTATAGGTGATTCTCCCTTAGCAATACGTAAAGTATTTTCAGCGGCTTGCTTGGCCAAAGCACGATGTTTTTCCTGAAAAATTTTATTTATTAGAGCTACACACTTTTTAGAAAATCTATCAAAGCTTACTGTCTCTTGCTTAAATATAACATGCTGATACTTGTTATAGCGTGTGGATTCTTGATAAAGTTCATCGACTCGCTCTATCAAACAACGCATATGGTTCTCCAAAACGGACGCAGTACCCAAGTCCAGAAAATTGTGACCCTGTTCTTCGGGCATCATCTCACATAATTCTGACATCATTATGTTAGTCAATGGAGAGTTTTTAATAACGATTGGAATTTCCACAAACAGACTTTCATAACCGACTTTCAAGTTGCGCAATGCATCTGGAGTAAAATCACCGTCCTTATACATTTGGATTGCTTGTGGAGTCAACCGGTATGCTTTTAGGCACAAAAAACCTCGGCCCGATTTTTGGGTGTCATATATAACAACAACCGATTCCTCTATGCTAGTTTGGTAATGGTATTGAGATTCCAATAAAGCCATTGACAAAAAATTGCCTACATTGGAACTTTGATACCAGCCCACATGAAAGTGATCCACATTTACACGCCGTAAGCGACGCATCATTGTTAACTGATACATTTCCTCGTCCATGGTCTCATCATCGCTTTTAGGAAACGGAAAGCAGTTGGTAATTTCCAAACATTTATTGACTACTAAGCCCAATAAAGCACCTTGGGCTAAATCCATATTGCTGGACTCTTCATGGCAATGTTTCACCATTTTCATAACAGCCTGAAAGGATAAGATGAGTATTCAAATTACATTTTTGCATACGAGCTGCAGATTATAGATTCTCCTATTGTATACTATATTTACACAATTGCTTATTATGTCATGCTACAAAATGAATTTGAGACCTAATTCATACAATATAGATCAGTTCCAAAATATTGCACATATGCACTTGTTCCGTTACCAAACATGCAAATGCCAAATTCTTGATAATCATATATTCAATATTTTCTAACAAAAACTATTAAGCTATTAATGTTATGTATCTTTTTTGAGAACATATATATATGACTATATGCAAGTTGGCCTACATTTTTACTAGAATTTCTTCAACGTTTTTGAACATCCCTTGGAACGTTTTTTTTAAATTATAATCTGGCAACACAGCATTCGTCGAAAGCAAACGTGTGCACCTATTCCACAAACCTATCCTCACAAAGCATTTCTCTTAATTATATTTTCCCCAATTGGAAAGCCTTCATATCCTAAAGATTGATATACAAATTTACTTACTAAACCGTCACATTGTACGTAATTAATGGTGTTGTCCACTTCTTCGGTGTGACGAGTGCGATTCCCACGATTTGCCATCTTTACCAATTGTAAAGAGAAAAGAAAGAAAACTGATTAATGATGACAGCTTTATGAATAACCGAAAATAGTGTTGTCTACTATTTTATTTTGAAGTGTGGCCAAGTTTTTTCCAAACCGTGCTATACCGTGTATTGATACATTGCTGTTTATAGTTTTATAATGTAAAACATACGCTGCTTGAAATACAAGATGTGATACAGACTGCATTCAAATAGGTAGCCAATTTTATTAGTATATCTGATATATATATATATATATATATATATATATATATATATATATATATATATATACATATATATTTATATATATGGACCCGGTCGTAAATGCATCACTACTATACGTCATATGAAAAAACTTTACTTCGCAATGCCAATATAAGTTTTCCGATAATATATTATATATGTGTATTGAAAATTGACGGCCATGTTTTATACAAGACTTTGACATCAATGTGGCCAAACAATAGTTGGGCAGAAAGCGTTTATCTTGTGTAGTGATGCTAGATAGCGTTTCGAGACTACTTATTGTATCATTGTACCATGAGTCTAAGCTGTGTACAATTTATAGTGCTATCCCATTCATTGTGGAATAGCATAGCATACCATAAGTATAAAAGTAAACAAATACAGAGTTGAAATTTCATACTGTGTGTTTAGTTCCGGTTTATTGTGTTTAAAAACGAGTACGTTTGATATTTAATAACTTTGCATCGGGGATGTAATCAGGGGATATGTTAGCATATGCGCATTGGTGCTCGACATAACAAAAAAAAAAAACCCAAAAAATCTTGTAAATTTGTTAACGCGTTAAGTTTGTTCTATTTTAGTTTTGCTTAATAAAATAATTTTAGCTTCTTATTCATGCAAATATAATATATGAAATGCAAATAATGAACAGTATTACAAAAAATAATATATACAAATATTTTAGTTAGTCCGAACAAATGCTATATATGTAAAGAGTCTATTTGAACAGATATGCACTCTGTTTTTGGCTGTTCTGATGTCAATGAACGTCTAATGACTGCTGTTCACAATGGCAACTATGAGGATGCATTATCTTGCCTTATGCAAGGTGCCAAAGCCACATCCGTATCTTATTCCTGTGGCAGAACAGCTGTCGGGTCTGCGGCCCTAATGGGAGATTCAGAAATATTGCAGTTGCTCATACAATCCTGCGAAGAACCGGAACTGGATATATTTCGTCAAGGTATGATCTATTATATTACATATATATGTATGTAGGTCATTTGCATAAAAATCAATTATTAATTTTTTAATTTAAAAATTAGCAAGTTTATTAATTATTGTACGTTTACAATGTTGCTATAGAGCTGAACGAAGTTAGGTACGCTTTGAAAATCGTTTCCTTGCGTAATTTAGAAAAGTGGTGGCCGACACCATTGCTTTTACGTTTTATTTAATGTGATTTTGTTATTATTATAAGAAAATTAATGTCGTTCTTAATGATACAATCTAGATGCTTCTCTTACTAATGATACCGAGGTTGACACAACGCCTGATGGAATGGATTGCTTGGAATGGGAGGATGAATTTACTGCTGATGCGGATCAAACAAATAATTCGTCTAATAGTGATGACACTATTGAAGAGTTTACCTCACTCTATTATTACTATGCGAAGACATTTGAAAGAACTGGCGATATAATTAGTAGTTTAGAAAACCATTGCTTTGAAAATAAAAATGTCAATAAAATTATACACCAGGATCCTCATACTGTAGATCACATGACAATGGCTCCCTTACATTATGCTGCATTTAGAGGTGATGTTGAATGCGCACGTATCCTTCTGAAACATGGCGCGAAAGTGAATGTAACGACTGCCGTAGGCTATACACCATTGCATATAGGTTCTGATAATTGTGACATTACATTGCTATTATTACAACATGGAGCCAAACCAAATGCCAAGACTTTTAATACAGGTGAAACGCCATTTAATTCAGCTCTTAAATATGGAAATGCTGCAGTGAGTCACATATTATTGCAAACGAATAACGTCAATATTAATGATATTGATGAGAACGATAAGACTCCGCTTATGTATGCCATAATTTACGATCAAATAGAAGTAGCTCTTGAGTTAATATGTAGAGGGGCTAAGATTAATATTCAAGACAAAGATGGTAAAACAGCTTTATATTATGCAGTAGAAAAAAACAATATTGTTTTGGCTTCTCGTTTATTAGAGCGCGGCGCTAGACATATCACTTCCCACTACCTTTTGCATCACTGTGTTTTCTACAACATGAGTGATATGCTCAAGCTTTTGTTACGGTATGATGATCACAAGAACAGTCTTAAAGTGCGTAATTCAGATGGTTTTACGCCTATACAATTCGCCATCATCTATAACAAAATAGAATTGCTGGAATACATGTTGAAATTAGATGCCACATCGTTGCAGCAGGAAATGGACAATGATGCCCTGTTGGCTGTTCAGTATATAGATGATTTAGCTGAAATTAAGATTATATTAAGAATATTATTTGCTTATGGCAATTGTTCCATTTGGAATAAAAAATCTTCAAATATAATGTCGACTTCCAGTTTAAGATGTTATACACCATTTTGTCATACTCCACTCTCAAGAGCAATAATGTTAAGTAAACTGGATATTGCGGAGTTTTTAATTAAGGAAGGTATAGATTTGCAACAACAAATTTGTTCAGATCATGTCATTAATCACTTAAGGACATTAAGGGCACCTGGCTGTAAAGAATTTACAAAATTATTAAGTAAGTCAAATATTTGTTATGCAAATATTTTTATGCAGAAAAATTTGTTGATATATGCATTTTCGCAATTGATAAGCATTTAACAAATAATGAAGTTAAAAATGTCATACACTTATCCCGACATTTTTCCTATTTACAGTTTTAAGTGGTTTTAAATTTCCGCAACAAAAAACCTCCATAAATACGGCAAATAAATTTTCAAAGCAGCGACAGGAATTTGAAGAGTACATGCAACAATTAACCAATCATCCTCTGGAACTAAAGTCATTAACACGCATTCAAATTCGTAAGCATTTAATACAAACATTTTGTGATTCCACCGTAAAATTTAAACAATGTTATCGGGCAACGAATGAGAAATCAACAATACAAAATATGATAGAACAATTAGAAATACCGAAGATATTACAAGAATATTTAATAGACTTTTATGATTGTGGAACTGTGATGCCGTTATATGAAACAGACATAAATTGAAACTAATATATTTTTGGCAAAATGATATCTACAGAAAACTCAAAATAAAATATATTTTATTTATATGGAGTGAGTATGTATATATATATATATATATATATATATATATATATATATATATATATACATATACATATATAATTTATTTTTGGAACATCAAAAAAAGAAAGACACTTTTAATTCGTAGGTGTTTAAGATATTATTTATATTTGTTTTTATTTCTAACAGACACTATTTTCAAAGAATATTTTTTGATTATTATTGATAATTTTGTTATACATATATGCATACGATTTTATTAGAATAAACTACTGATTTTATGTATTATTTTTTTATTGTTAAATGTTACGAAAGGAAAGATGCAATAAAAATATATAACAGTTTGAATCACGATATCCAACGAACGTTGAAGTAGGACTTCGAAAGTAAAATAACTGGTTTGTGGCCGACTGGCTTAAAATGTCATAGTGGGATTCAAGCCAGTTGTTTTCCGTCCAGAAGTACGAGAGCATTCAGCAACGTTCTGCACCGTGGAATAGATTATTTAATAAACTATTTAAATCATATTTAAAACAAATAAAATTATTAACTTAGAAATTTCAACAGAATATATAAAGAATACATCTAATAATTATTTTGAAATAAAATTACACATTTTACAAGTTCATGTTTTCGTGTTAAAAAATATAGTTTAGAGTTTTATGAACAAAAATCAAATGAAATTTTACAGAAAATATCTTAATGATACAACACTTACAAGACAATTAAATAAAGAAATCAACCGAACAATAATTGTTAAAGCAAATACGCAACTTTGTGACTTAATAATACATTGATTTTCTTTTTGTGGTATGTAATTATAAATATATATTAATATTTTCATTCCTTTGATGTTTGCATCATATAAAAATTTTATTTTTATTTTCAAATGCCCTTGCATATATACTTTGTTATGCAAGTATATATTTCAAAGGATATTAATCTTGTATTTAATTTTTATGTCTGTCGAAGGTGTTCTGTTTCTTTGCAATTTCTCTATGGTTTAAGCAATATTTTAAAATCGTCATTTGCATTTTTCGCTAAGTATTCAAATGGTATCTTATCTTTATTATCGGGAATTTCTTTTAGACTTTTTTGTTTTTCTAATAACAATTTACAAACGTCTAAATGACCACGAGCTGCGGAGCGATGTAAGGCAGTTTGGCCGTCTTCATCTTTTATTTCAACTTTTGCCCCCAGATCAATTAAAAGCTTAACAACATTCAAATGACCTATAAATATAATAAAATGATGTCGATAAGTCTCCAGATATATATATATATATATATATATATATATATATATATATACATATATAAAAGAAAATATTAAATGATGGTAAGTTTCATCACAGTTAGCGTTTTTAAATTCAAATCCGACAATTTGTGACAGATTAAAGTATAATTTAGCCTTTCGTTTCAATTTTAAACTGGTATCAGGCTAAATAATAATTTGGTTTTGAAGTTTACATAAAATTTTTTAGAACATTCTTTAAAAAAAATAACGCTAGAAAATTTACAATTCGCTACAAGCGCATTTCGATTGAAATATATACAACCATTGGCATCAATCAATAGCCAACCACTTTTTAAGTTCACGACATTGTCGCTTAATATATACATAAAAGCATGCTGAACAATGTCTATGAAATTTTCAATAAATCTTACCCATCATAGCAGCACGATGTAAAGCAGTAGCACCACCTTTGGTAACAGCATTAATGTCGGCTTTTCCCTCATTTAAAAGTAATTTACAAATTTCTACATTGCCATTACGCGCTGCATAATGCAAGGCTGTGTAATCACAATTGTCTCGGTCCATTGTTTTGCCTTTGGCTATAAATTCTTTGACTCTATTAACTTCATTGTAAATGACTTAGATAAGACAAATAATGTAACATAAGTATATAGAAAATAATCTCTCTTTATATGAATCTACCTGCATTCCAAATTCCACGATCAAAATCAATGTCGCTCAGTGACTGCTGTGCTGGTTGCACATACTTGTGACATTTGCAACAATCTGCTTTATGACGATCCATTTTAATTAATGTTTACTTAAATTTTTTTCGGGAAAATACACAGAACAAAAAATTTTTGTATTTGTAAGTTTTACACATAAATATATGTATGTATGTATGTATGTAGTTTGAATAAGAAACTAATAATTTTTTCAATTTTTGTAGTTGTCGGGGTTAGTCTAAACTTTTGGAGATATTATATATTTTTAAATTTCACGTTGCATAGTCCAGCAGATTTCAGCTTCACCGCAACTGCATACAACTTTATAGCTCAATTGAGCCAATGTGTTCAGCATAACAAGAGGAGAAATAGAAACCATTACACCATTGACCACTGGCTTAATACTGCTCTCGAAACGTTTTGATAGTGCTTGTATTTCAGTATCGTTTAAGCCAAAAACTGAACAGGAACGATCATGTAATGAACCCTTAACAGTTATATAAGCATACGTGCCTTCGTTATGTACAATTGGAACGGGAATGGTAACAACATTAGCTGTAGCTGGTGCTGCAACACATTGACTATTTACCGAATTCAGATTTGTAGCGGCTGTAGTATTATTGATATTATTAGTCTGATCAGATTCCATTTCCATTAGACGACTAACAACTCGCAACTTGTTACGTTTGAGAAGAGGGATTTAGGTACAAATAACTAAATGTATTACTTATTGTTGAGTAGAAACTTTCTTTGCGAAAAGTATTTTTGTATGTTATTTAACTCTTTATGTTTTGTATTCGATAGGGTAAACGGTGGAGAGTAAAAAACTTTACGAAAAATATAGTAAGTATATTCCAATTTATTCTGGTGAATGCACTTTGTGATAGCTGCCTAAATTTGCTGCCTCTCTTCCAAAATTTGAAAGATTTTCTCTTACAACGGCTTCTAGTGATTCAGGTTCAGCAAACTCTTTACGCATTGTCCACATATACTCATTATAGTCCTGTTTAACGGCTGTCGATGAAGATGCTACAACGCGAAAACCCAAAATCTAGAATATAGAGATAATTTCAATTATAAAGATATAAATTAATTAATAATATTGTCATCATTTAATTATTGTATACAGTAAAACATTTAGGAAAACAAAAATTGTAACTACAATCGAGTAACCCTGATTGTCTTTCAACTGCCATAACATGCACAACTCTCTTTAGTGAGTCATTTCATACCACATATGTATATATGTATGTGAATACTCATACATTCTCCGACAAAACACAGTCACTTTGCATATATTTTGCCGAAAATGAAATTAACGTAGGTATTTATTTAGAGCTAAGTTTCCTTAATGATATTCAATGAAGATTAATAAGCTGGATCCGCACGGATATGACAAACATTTCAAGGAATAAAGGGAAGTCAATATATATTTAACTATTCAATTTACACAGCAGGCAAGAACAGCTATATTAATATTTATATAAGCTAATTGTTCTAACTTTGTTAAAATCTCAGAAAGACATGATGATAAATAAATAATAATGACAAAATAAAAATCACAGAACAGCTATTTTCGAAAGCATTTACACTTTCAATATTAGTACTTTTGTATTTTCTTGTCCATTGATTGTAATCATGTTTTATTAATAAAATTTTGTTAGGAACTGCAAAAAACTGAAAAATTGTATCAAAACTGATGTTAATACACACAAAATCCTTCTTTTTATTTCTTTCTGAATTATTATTGTGAATAGTTTAATTTATCCTTACGTAATTTATTTTGAACTGCATACTGTTGCTACGCCAATTAATTTATTTTGTTGAGAAAGTTTTACCCACGGTTTTCTGTTCAGGGATAATTTTCAATTCGATATATTCCGATAATTTCTATAAAATTATTGCTCTGTAATCATTGTAAAGATTTTTCGTATTGCAAATATTGTTGTCATTCTATGAAAAGGGAATATATTTCTTTATATACTATCAAAATTATGCAACTACCTACCACTATTACTACTTATCGAACAATGCAACAAAAATCTTTTATTCAAAAACACTTTTCAGATTAATTAATTCCAATTTCAAAATATATTAATTCGAGCTACAATTTCTGACTTCAAACTGACGATTTCTGAAACCCAAATGGGAAAAAGTGTGGCCAATATTTGATTGGCAAGAAATTTATTTATTAAGGCGAACAATTAAATAAAATTTTAGTTTACACTATTATTAATTATTGAATTCAGTTGAAATACTTGTATGTATTTATATATTATTCTAATGAATTTTTCACAAAACTTCTGTATTTCGCCGACTGCAACTTGCAATCTTTGAAGAATGCTTGATAAATTTTTGGTTTACTCCGTTTTTATTTAGTGATTCTAATTTTTTTATTGACAGATGTCAAATAAACGCAATGGATTTCATAAATACTAAAGAAACGCAGTCTATGTCTGTTCAGCCATATAAATACATACTTATCCTTTCTCAAAAAAAAAATTTGTTTTCTATTATAAAATGTATTTTTTAAGATTGTCAAGCTGTAGCAAACGAAAACATGTTTCCATTCAATGCATCTACACTTCATTTCATCCGACAGTGTTATACGTCCACATTTATTACAATATACATATATAGATGCAAATGAAGACATGCATAGTAATACTTTTTGTAAAGCATATGGAAAAACTTCTATATTAAACAAAAAATTATATAAGAATATTATTTTAATTCAAGCCAGACTTAATTAAATTTTTATAATTCTTCAACTTACCTCCAAAGCTGACAGTATATGACAGGGGTGTACTAAATAAACAATTGTGGTATCATCACTATAACCGCCACAAGAAAATTTATTCAATTGTTCTATATCCGATGCTGAAAATTAATAATAACACCATTTGCACACGCAATGAATATATTAAGTTTTTTATTTAATATTTTGATATAAAAAAATAGGTATAAAATAAAATTATATAAAACAGCTTGAAAAAATATAAGTTTGCAATAAAAAAGAAAATTAACAAAATCACTTTTAGCTTATTTTTCTTTAATTAAACAAATCTTTTGATTTATATACATAGCGTCGTACAAATTGATAAACTTCGAAAGAAAAATACACTCAGATATTACATACATAAGTATGTATATATATAATTTTTCGCTGAAAAATTTTTACTTGTTCTTTACTAAGCAACGTTACTACAAAAAGTGTCAAAACACAACAAAATTGTGAAAAAAACACTCATAATATGTATTTTGTCGTTTATACTCTACTATTCGTAGATTAATAATATATAAAAAAGAAGTTTGTGTTGTTGCAATGTATCTATAGAATTGCACAAGATATTATAGAGCGTCGAAGTGTTAGTAAAATATGAGTAATTCAAGAACGTTTTATTTTAAGAGCTTATAATGGAACATATACAATATATATATATATATATATATATATATATATATATATATATATATATATATATATATATATATATATATATATATAAATATATACTCCGTAGATATGAAAAATAAATTATTTTCAACTATCTTTACTATCAATCCATCATCAATACATATATATTTTGATATTATTAATTTATTAAAACAGTACGATGGTTCAAGAGGTAAATATGTAAATCTGCCACAACAGCTGGCGCTGTCTGAAGCCGATTTACTCACCTGAGAAACTTAAAAGCAACAATATTAATACTATTTGGAATATTGTTCCGCGCCGGTACATCAATATCTTATAGAAAATGTTTAAACATCTAGCAAGAATTAGAAAAGTCATAATGATAAAACAAATTTTTAATAAACAACTGACGTATAGAAACGGAACTATACTACAAAAATAGCGCACTACATGTGATATTATTATACAAAAATTAATTTTACTCTCTTCAGGTGATAATTTATATATGTATATGCATATGTAAATACATATAATATATGTAATTTTTTTATACCTAAAGTTATTAAATAGTCTTGGATGATATCTATGAACATTAGACTTAACGACTGTAGCACTAGTGCAAAGCATAAACAAAATGTTGAAATCGTTCTATTAATAGTTTTAAACTAAAATTTATTATTTATATAAGTTGTAGAAACACACAATAGATTTATATCGAATATATATTATTCGTTGGGTTTGGTTTGTATAAGTTTCATAGCCTAATGCAATTATTATAATGTGATTTTTAATAATTCTCAAATGGTTCATAAAAGTATTTGCATAAGAAGAGCGGTTCGGAACTTTATAAAACTGTGGTTGAAGTCTACTAATGATTTGGTAAAGTGCCAATGAAATGCCCTTAGACATAACTTAACTACCAATTAATCTCATATATTCGAATATTTATTATCAAATCCAGTTCAACTAAAGGCATTTCAGCTTATCTGATTGCCTAAAACGGAATAATTGAGAGTTCGCCATGTATTAATCAACGAAAAAAAAATGCAGGTAAGCACTGTAACAAAATATTATGTGGATAATTTTTATATTTTAAATAAAATTATGAAACACAAATAAATCCAAATGCTTTATAAATTTACGTAAGAATAATATTGAAAGCAAAATATGTAAATTAGATTACCTTTCAGTCCTGACACTAAAACTCGCCATGGGCACCTATGACTATATGAAGCTAAATTACCACGTATAATAATGTAGGGCATTTGAATCGCTTGAGTTTTACTTGTTGGCAATGATGAAACTAAATTGGCTGTATGCAGATTTATGCAGATGTTGAATCGTTGTTTAGAGAAATTAAAATTCAAAATTGATCTAATATACGTTTTTCTTTATATATTGATAATTAATGATAATCTTTAGATAATGATGCTGTTTTTATACATTTATAAATTAGTTTCTTATAATAATTTTTAAAGCTTTTTCCAACACATTTATTTTCTATGTTTATTTAATTTTGCTTAGTTGTTCAATGACTTTAAGTAAAAGACTGATTATTAGCTAGTTAAAAACGTTGGTTGTTGGCTATTATTTGGATTAGTTTTTTGCGGACGTTTTGCTTATGTATTTGTTTGTAATCGTTTTTATAGCAGTTTGGTACGCGCTAATTATTTTTTATGTACATATTTGTACCCATAAAGTTAGTTAACTTCAGATACTTAAAAGAATTTATAAATTTTCGAGGAACTACAAACATTAAAACATATTTATGGTCCAATTTTAAATACATCTTGGTAAAATTTATATATGAACTATTACTTCGCTTAAATTGTTATTTTGGTTTATTGAATCATTTTAATATATGTACATACATACATACATATATCGCACTTGCACGAGCTTCCAAAAAGCTTGAAATTTTTTGGGGTGGTCTAAACACAGACTTACAGAAGAAGAACCGTAGTAGACTGCATCAACTGCAGCTGCATCAACTGCGACTGTCATAAGTCTGCGAGCATTCAGTGGTTCATTATGAAAAGTCAAGATATTAAAACCATAGTCAAGAATGTTATGCAAAGTATGTAGCATACTTAAGCAATTCTCCTGCAGATATATTTATCGCACGTAATCATAAAACATAAAACCTATACATCCATATGTATATTGTGAGGGAGGTGTTTGAACAGGGTTTTCACTTTTGTATTATTTGAATCTTTATGACGAACTTTCTTAGCCAAGTGTACATATGTATATGTATGTACGTAAATGGTGTTATGCATATTATGTGGTATACTTAACCAATTCTTCTGCAGACATATATATTTATCGCACGTAATCATAAAACCTATACATATGTATATTGTGAGGGAGGTGTTTCTACAGGGTTTTCATATTTATATTATTTAAGTCTTTAGAGTTTTCGCCAACAATACTTAATATATTAAACACTTTTAACGGATCTATCAGTTCCTGTTGGTTTTAATATATTTGGTCTTATTACGGTTATATACGAAATTTCAATATGAAGTTATGATGCTGAATAAAACCAAAAAGCATTCACCTGTATACATATTATTTGTTTAAAAGAAAAGTTTGGCCTGAAGGAACTACAAGGAAGCGGAATGCTTCCCCTAACTAAATAGTATGTAGTGAACAATACTTATTGAATTAATATTTATGATATTTCTAACATATATAGGTTTAGGTTACCAGCTTGCTGGCGAAAAGATTTAATAGAAGAAAGAATTCCAGCTCGCTTGAGTCCTGCATGTTGCCTTTGTCTTCCTCTCATAAATACTGAAAACCAATTCAAAGTTACTTAAATGGATGAAACAGTTTATAAGATATTTCTGTAAATGACATTTCACGGTATTTGGTGATAACGAAAACAAAGTAATCAAATTACAATTGCCAACATTGCTAACTGTTGCACAGGTGGTTTCCGCATTTTCATGGCAGACAAGACATTCCCTCACTTTAGAAACATGCATATATATGTATGTATGTATGTAGATTGATATGCATAGAATATGTGTATGCCTGCACTTCATACTTTTTCTTCATTACTTATATGTATGTATGTATGTACATTGGGTTCATTCAGCCCTGAAGCCCCAAGGAATTGTCTGAAGCAATGATAATTCTACAGACAACGCCCTGAAATTATTTTGAACATCAGAAGTAAAAATGTTTGCTTAAATAATTATGCAGTTTTCTTTATTTTTAACACATTGGTTCTACTATGATGCGTATATTTGCAGAGATAAACTTACTTTTTCTTTTCTACTTTCACTTTTTTGACTAAACTTGTTTTTTCATTGTTGTGTTGTTTTTATTAATTTAAACTTTACTAAGTTTTTATTATCAAGTAAAATGTTAATCAAGAGCAAATTATAGTTCTTTCCGACAAACTTTGGAATTTTTTTCTTTGAAGTATTCCAAAATATCTAAATTATGACTTTGAATAGCTTACCGGGCACAATATCAACTCAATTGCTGCATAAAAGTCAAAATCGATATAAAAATCACTGTAAAAGTCCATTTATTATTGAATTTCAATCTCTTCGTTATTATTACTTGTGGCTTTGTATTTACCACATTGAAAGTACATGGTACTGTGTAAGTGAAATTAGAATTCAAACTGTGGCTTCCAAACTGTCCCGGAAAATAAGGTATCAAGATAATCGATAACAGAGTTGAAGATAAGTGCAACAGAATAAATAAGAAATTGCTACATTTGTGATACAATAAAAATTTAATTAATTTGAGAAAATTTGTGATTAATATTTCAATCGATTGAATATTACCAGTCTTGAAGGCGAATTGAGTACTAAGGTTTGTTACAAATATTTTCTTGAAATTTTGCTGCAAACATTCTGTCTCTTATGGTCATACATACATACAGAGTACCTATGTACATATCTATATGTACATATGTATGTATGTTCATACATTTGTAAACTTAAAAAATGTCTGAAAGTTAAAAGATTAAAAAGTATAATTTCATTCAGAAATTAGCATTATAACATTGTATATCCTATACATGCATACATATATATCTATGTCATGTAAATACATATGATTGTTTGTTTGTACATTTCTAAAAAGCATGTATGTATGTACATACATATGTACATGTCCCAATTCATGTATGTACATCCATATGGATCAGTATTTATGCCCAGCATTGCAATTTCTTTTATATCTCGTTGTTATTATGATGTAGGCTTTCTGCTCTCACTTCTTTCACCAGAAATGCTAAAATAATGTCTAATCAATTTTCATAGGATGCTTTTCAGAGAATGTTTGCCAAAAGGCATTAGAATAAAGTTCATGGGATTTTAATTACAAGTTTTCGTTAAGTCATACTTACCCTATGCCCAGTAGGTTTATGTATATATATTAACTGACATATGTATAAATAAAACGAATAACATCATAAGTGGCAATGGATCAATTAATGAACCTCAAATTTCTCTAATGACATACAGTCCGTTGGATTCCCTACTCCAATATATATAGAGTATATAATACAGGTATATTGCAGAACTTTTGGCGAAACTGTCGCCAAGATTCTTTGAATATACATACTTAAATGTTAATACATACGAATATGTTAGTTGGAATACATGGTTACCCACTACACGCCAGCAGTCAAGTAGAATCTAGGTGATTCCTGTTTTAAAAATAATTTGTTTATGTACACACATTCATATGTACATAGATTCGTATGTATTTATATATATAATTACGTATGAGAATAAGCGATTGAAAAGTTAAAAACGAATAAAATTAGTATGAAAACAGTATTAATTTTTATGAAAGAATTCTCAAGTAATCTCAAAAAATACATAATGGGTTTTATCTCTTTGAAATTCAAAATTAAACAAACTAAAAAAATAAAAAATAGGAAAGTTCATTTAGAAATGAGGTATAGAATACATTTCTCAGCATCCAAAATACAATTGCAGAAGAGATTATCAGTTTTTATTTTTAAATTCATAATACACATATTTATTAATACATATTTCTTTCAGTTGCTCTAGGGAGCTTGTGTGCAACATATGTATATAATGTAATGCCGGCAAATAAGAATAAACAGAAATCAGCAAATATGGCTAAAAACAGTGCGCAATTTTTGCCATAATCTTAACGATATATATACTATGTTCATTGACGACATATTTTGTTAAATAAACATCTAATTTTCAAACGTAAAAATTTAGTTAAATGAAAAACAATCGTATAGAAGATAAACTTTTGCAAAACTATATACAGAAACTGAAAAAATTTATCAAAACATATTGCCCAATACTAAAGGGTTACCACCAGCATCATACCATCTGAAGTGTTTTGGATATAACTACATACATACTACATTAAAAAAACCGAAAGTGTGAAAATATAACCCGAAGCTCCGCAGAAACAAAAAAATGTCAAAATTTTTATTATTATTATTTAGTGCTGCATTTTTATTAGTGGTAAGCACAATGCCAGCATATGCTGGCATAACTCCACATAAACATGAAAAACACACCAGTAAGGAACGTCTCAAGGATGGCGTTTATCAGGCTAGAGATGCTCATCACCATGAAAACGGTGCTCATAATGTTGAATTTGATCATGAAGCCATTATTGGTATGTAAAAATATAAAATTATTTTAAAAGATAAATATATGTATTAGGGTGATAAAAGAATCGAAGTTGGCTAATCTAATTCTTCAGTTAATCGAATTTTTTAAATTCTTCGATTATTGTTGACGCTGGAGAAATTGGAAGTAAAGCTCTATAAAGTATAGCCAATTTATTTGTTTTGTTTTATATCTTCCATTATACCGTTTGAATAATTCTTCGAATTTTAAAACTTTTAATAATATGATGTGGCCGTACCATCCATAAAGAAAAAATAAATAATTAAAAAAAAAATAATCTATTAATAGACAAACATTATTACTTTTTCAAACCAAAATCAATCGACTAATCGAATAATGGTTAATCGTTAGAATTCCATAGTATCTACATATATTACGCATTCTTCCAATTTATCATAAACGCATCTTTACACTTCCAACAACTTCCACTCATGTGAGGACGGCTATAAGAGAACATTGCAAGTAGAACATAATCAGAACTGGAACCGATCTGTTTACAAAGTAAAATTGACGGAAGATGATTGAAAATTGTTGCAGGATTTTGCAATCGGAATAGAGATCTTAAAAATTAGCTATTAGTTGTGTGTAAGCCTAGCTTATAAAAAAATTTTAATTCGAAAAATTAATACGATATCTCAATTCGTTTTCATTTAGACCATATAAAATAATAATATGTAACCGAAAACCTATTCCGCGAAAATTTTTATAAAAATGTATTTTCCTAAAATGCTTTTTAATATTTTTGCAGGCAATGTCAAGGAAGCACAAGAATTTGACAGTCTATCACCAGAAGAATCGAAGAAACGTTTAGCAATATTAATACGTATGATGGATTTAAATAACGATCAATACATAGATCGTCATGAGCTGAAAGCATGGATATTAAGGTCTTTTAAGTGAGTTGTTATAGTTGTGTTTTATTAACGCTTTCTTCATTTTGCCTCTATATATTCTTTTGAGCTGGCAGTTTTTTAATCAATCTTAAACATATTTACTTACATATTTGCGTTATAGAACAATTTCGTTGCGTTATAATATCTTATGAGCAAAAATAATACTTTTCCGTCTCAGAAGAGGTTATACATATATAAAATAATCTTTTAGAATCACATATGTATAATGATTATGATAAACATTGAAATAAGGGAATATATCTGACGATATCGTAATCGTATAACTGTATATGTAGACGAGGGTTTAGTTGAAATCATGTAATGATTTTTTAAGAAATAGGCGCTAACAGAAAGTAAAAATGCCTAAATATTAACTATCTTAGGGAAAAGTTTGTCAAAATTTCACAATTTGATAACATGGAAAGAACAAAAAATAAAAAAAATTACAACTCTCTCAAGAGAGAGAGAGAGAGAGAGAGAGAGAGAGAGAGTTAGTTACAAAGAAAATTAAAAATATTTCAACCATTTCTTTGGGTTTATCATACGAAATTATTATTTGTTCTTGCATTATCGAAATAATTTACAACTTTATTCAAACATTCGAATGAATAATAAGTAAAAATTCGAATTATATAATGTAATAAGAATAAAAGCGGTATATTGCTTTATACTGCATTTCCATAATATTTTATATGTTTTTGTTTTCCAATTTTCGTAATCAATTTGACGTTTATGGTATAAACAAACAAAAAACAATAATTTTACATTATAAGTCAAATATGACCAGGAACTATCACGGCCTTCACATTTAAATGATTTTAAACAATACAGTTTTGTTTTTCACTTATGAAAATGCTTGTAATTATTGTTTTGGTAAATAACAACTGAATATGAAACATTTTTTCAAAATTTTCAATTGCCATTGTTTGATGACTTGTGTTCAAAATAATATAAGCAACGCAGTTTTGATAAAAAGTAGTTTTGTGAAGCAAAACACGTATGTATATGAAAACGCACTATTAAATTTTTTGGTAACAAAACATGTAATATAATTTGTATAAAAATTGCAATATTTCTGGAGTTGGAGTTTCTTAAAAAGCAAAAAAGTGAATGATATCCCTAACATCTCATAGTATATATGTATATACAATTCTGAGTTGAACGCTTTAATTTATAATTTGATCTAAAAAGATTTTATTTTCGGTTATTACTTTGATTTGCTGTATTTGTGTTTGTGTTTTGCTTGTATATCCTCACAAAATCATACAAACTTCATTCGTACTAACAAAAAAACAAAAAAAAAAAAAAAAACAAAAAAAACCTTAAACATTAAAAAATCTCTCTAGAAAACTTGCTGAAGAAGAAGCAGCCGATCGTTTTGAAGAAATGGATCAAGACAATGATGATCAAGTGACTTGGAAAGAATATCTTCTTGATGTTTATGCCATGGAAGATGAAAACTTTAAAAAAGAAGTTATTGATTTCGATAGTTATGATGAGGAGCAGAAAATGATTAAGGACGATAAGGAAATGTTCCAAGCAGCTGATTTAAATAAGAATGGCATGTTAAATGCTGAAGAATTTGTTTTATTTCAAAATCCCGAAGAGTACCCACAAATGTTGCCGGTAGTTTTAGAACAAACTATGCGCGATAAGGATCTAAATAGTGATGGTAAAATTGATTTTAAAGAATTTGTTGGGGAAACCGCAGAACATCACGATAAAGAATGGTTGATCACAGAAAAGGAGCGTTTTGATATGGACTATGATCTGAACAGTGATGGAGTATTAGCTGGTAATGAAGTGCTTAGTTGGATTGTGCCAAGCAATGATGTGGTAGCCACTGATGAAGTGGATCATTTGTTTGTGTCTACAGACGAGGACCATGACGATCGTTTGTCGTATTTGGAAATACTCAATAATTACGAAACATTTGTAGGCAGTGAGGCCACCGACTATGGCGATCATTTACAAAATATAAACCATTTGGCTGATGAACTATAAATTTTTTTCAAATATGTATGTGATCTTATCATATTTTGTATATTGTGGATTTACCTCGACCTTAATTTTTATTACCTCCAAATGTAGCTTCTAAGTTATTATTAATACATAAAAAGTACTATATAAAAATTTTTATTATATAATTGGTTTTATTATTTATTTTACTATTAGTTTTACTGCCAAATAAAGTTAGAAAACAATAAGTAACCAATAAAAGAATAATCATATATAATACTTAATTAAAAGTAACTTGTTACATTGTTTTTTTATTTGTTTATAGATTTAATTAAAGTGTGTTCATGTATCTACTAAGTCCGAATTTTAGTTGTCCGGGTGATGAAATTATCACTTTTATAGTGTTTGGTGTTGTCGCTTCCAAATCCGAAGATTTGTAATACCAATATTTTTCTTCAATATACATATTAAAAAATTTCGAATTCAAAGGCAAAGACGCCAAAGATGATCGAAAAAAAGTCAATTACAACTTTTTTTCCGAAGAATATAAAAATCAAGAAATAACTATTATTTTTTGGTCTCTTTTGAAAGACCAAAAAGTTTTTACAATGTATCCTAAAATGTTTACAAAAAAGTATTCGCTGTGGTTGTGCATATCGAGTTCACGGTTTTGCAAACAAATTAAAATCTGTAGAATCGAAAATCTAAGGAACATATTCCGGACGGTTAATACTAACCATTTCCATTAAATTAAATGATCACTTTTGATAGTTGTTTGTTTTAGTTTTAAGGTTATGTATTCTTTTTTATTTTGTTTGAACAATAGTTTTTGCTTTATAGTTTTACATATAGTTAACTTATATACATACATAATAAGTACATAGTATTTTTCAACTAATTCATAAACTTTTTAGTTAAAATGACTAGATAATACCACTCATTCAAAGCATTTTCTATGTTAGCTTTATTAAATATATAACATTTACACGAAATTTCAAAAGAAATAAAATAAATTTTATGTTATTTGTTTTTAATTATACCACATTAAGTATAAAATAATTGTTTTTGTTAGTTTATAAAAAAGAAATTTAGTTGAAAAATGCTTGAATTTTATTCTATAAGAGCCATTCGTAAACTAAATAAAAACAACTTTTTCTAGGTGCTATTAAAAAATAGCTGCATTATACTTAAACGAAACAAACATATGCTCAATTCGCAAGGCTTGCGAATATATCCTTCAAAACAAATATGTTTTATAAAATAAATTGTATTTGTTAAATTAGTATCTCTTGGGAATTCTATTCAATTTAATCGTGATGATTCTTTTGTCCTGAATTTTAACAAGAAAATTCCAAGTGATCAATTGAGGGGTTTCAGTTAGTTCCAATGCACATTTCTCTGCGGCTAATATAGACCATAAAGAGTAGTTTTACCCAACATTTCTTAGAATAACGAAATATATTAATTTAAACTTCCACTTTAATAAGTAAGAAATCTAAGCAAATATCAAATTTAAAACAAGAATGCAATGATCACCTCTCCTTTTCATTTTCATACTCTATTATTCAACATTGGCTGGCTTTTTCCCAACTCAAATAGGAGTTGTAAGAAAACTTTTTGCAAAATTTGGGAAAAAAGAATCAGCAAGGTTAAATTAAATAAAAGAAATAAATTGTATTTTTTGATTGTGAATTGAGCAAAAAATATAAAAAATTAACAAAATTATATCACAATATTGCACCAAATTGGCCTGTCTTTTTTTTTTATTAAATGGTAATTTGTTAACTAAATATACATATAAAAATAAAACTGTATTTGACTATATAATATAATACATATATCCATTATTTCTTTTCAAAATGACTAGAATTTTCAAAATAGTTTTAGATAGTTTTAATAGATGAGCTTTTATTTTGAAAGTGAGGCAGCATTAAATAAATAAAAACTTGTTCTTAAGATAATAGTCGTTGACGTAGCAGAAATTTTGTGACTCCAATAGCATACCCCTTTTATACTGGGAAGGTATACTTTGCAAAGTTTTAATTCGGTTGGTAGAGAGACAGTGAGATGAAATAATCATCTCTCTGTTTTTCTACCAGCTGAATTAAGTATTTAATAATTAAACTTTCCCAGTCTAACAGGGGTCTTAAACATACGGCAAATGTTGCCACATTTTACCGATTTCGTTGCGACTACGACAACCATAATAAGGCTGATATTTGTCTGCAAACAATGTATTGGAAAAAAGTAAAATTGTCTCCCTTTCAAAATGAATAGCTCGTGTAAGCAATTTTGTTTTATTAATGTTATAATACACACAAGTTTAAAAATAATCTTTAATTTAATTAGTTGGAACTAAATGCTATCCTAAATAAGTACTGGACATTAAACGAAACAGTTTCCTAAATTTGTTTTTAATAATAAAATTTGGAACTGTTTGAAAGCCAAATTTGCAATCAAACTTTGGAAAATTATCAATTTGGCGTTAAAAACTGCCTAATTAATTTCGAAACTTATTGAAGTTTCTACATCCAGTCTTATTTTATTTAACTAAATTGTTTTCTTTTATTGATTGGTCTGCACATCAACTGCAAAAATTAAAATAGATACTCATGCTTTATTATATATATATATATATATATATATATATATATATATATATATATATATATATATACATACATATATATATATATATATATATATATATATATATATATATATATATATATATATACATACATATATATATATATATATATATATATATATATATGTATATATAGCAGTACACAATAAAATTGCTTATTGTATGAAAATATTTATACTATAGATTTCGTAATGGCCTTGCAATCCGATTTTCTCTGCTAAACTAATTCGAAAAGATATCTCAATGGGCGAATAAACAGGTCATCTTAACTCTTCGGATCTAAGGCATCGTAGTCTTGTATTCACTACTTCAAGTTAATAGCACCGTCATTATTGTTACATTGAGATGACCTGATAGTTGGGGCATGGGTACATCTTGTACCCGTTTCTCGATATAAATGTATCCGAATTTTTTTCATTTTACCATATATATTTTGTACCTGCTGCACATGATATTCATACTTTACTTCACAATACATCAGTTTTTATCTTCCCGTTAAGAAAATTTAAAATGTTAAAAAATCGGGAAGTTGTTGGTTTAGCCCCAGAAAGCTTCCCTGGTCACTTGCGAGAGAGTGTTCCTATACCTGTATGTGTGTGTGTGCGTAACTGTGTAAAGCCCTTATAACTTTTTAATAAATTCACTGAAATGGAGTAAATTTGGCACAACCAAACACAAAAGTTTCTCCTTGGAGACTCTTTGTAAAATCGAACCTCTGAAAAAGTTATTCCTGCGCAAAGCACCAGCAGATGGATGCTGGTCCTAATTAAAAAATTCCATTTTCAGAGGGAGTTTTACAAGTTGCTTTGAAAAAAAACTAGTTCTGTTAAAGTATGTTTTCAAATAACCATTAAATAAAGAATATTTAGAAACTTTTTGGTTTTCACTTCCTAAAAATCATAGAGCATATCATAGTTATCAACTTGCCTTAGTGGAACATTATCATTAAAGGACTCGCTTAAGTAATTAATCATAACCGACGGTAGCTTTAGTTTATGGAGATCTTGTCGGGATTTGATGTGTTTCATAACTTCGGCTCGACAACGATCCTGTAAACGACCGATCTCACTGCGTGTACTTTTCAAACTCATTTCGGATTTGGCAGCCGTCGAGCAAACTATGGGGTACAGTGGTTCCTTAATCTGTAAAATTTTAAAAAAGAATTTTATTTATGTATAATTTTTTTTTAAATTTGTGTCAACAAACTCACTTTTTCTAAACCTCGAAAAGCCACTCCCAAACATTTGCCATCCTTGTAATATGTTAAGGTGCCTTCAAAGCCATCAAATAAAATACCCACCACGGTGGCTTGGTTTTCTTTAAAGCGATCTGTATACAATAGAGCCATGCCTTTATGCCACAGCACGCCCTTGTGGGACAAACCCCACCCATGCTCATTCTCACCCAATATATTGCGAAATGAATTGGCATGCAAGCGTGCCTTACGCGTTCCAATGCCAAACATTATGCTGGTGCCGAAAATTCTTTGCGATACATGAAGCTCCCAATAGAAACGACCATTATTTAAGGGTCTTCTGCCTTGGACACCGGCAGTGCCTTTACTCCAATTGGGATGGAAATTTACGGTGCGATCGTTCGGACCACTTATTACCACTTCTTTCGATCGATGACGCCTGCTCCAGGTCCAATTATCATCACAACCATTTTCAAGGGGTGTAATCACTTTTTTATTATTATTCGAACGATTTGTTGATGTTGTTGACAATGAGATGATCGGTCTTGCAGAGCGTTTTCTTTGGTGGGGTGAGGCGTTCGGTGAGTTTATGCTACTACTGCTGCTGCCACTTGAGGTCATCTCTTTTGTTATGTTCTGTATCATGAATTTTGCAATATATGAGATTTATTTTCTTCTAGTTCCTATTGTGTTTGTTGTTCTTTTATTTTCTTTTCTAGTTTCTTAATTTTTTATTTCAATGCTTTAAATGTTCTAAATTTCATTTTATGTTTCTTTACCTCTATCGCTAATGTTTTTGAATACTTGAAGTACTTCTTCAAGAGTCCTTTATTAATAAGACATGATTTTTTTATGTTTGTTGTTGTTTTTTCAAAATAAATTTCAAGTACTATTTGTATGTTATTGATTTGCAAGTGCAGCAATTTTTGCAATTATTGTTTTCTAGTCTTTGATGTCTGTAGATGATTTTGATTGCCTAGAATACAAAGTTTTACAGTTTAATTCAAGAAGAGAAGGATTCTATGTAATTTGCTATTCTAAAACGTGAACTCAATGTAAAAACATTTTTTTATCCAGGAGTTTTATTATAAAAAATTTAAATTTAAATCTGCATTCTTCTAGTTTTTTGACCTCTTTTTGATTAATAATGTGGTCTAATATTTATTAAGCTTAAGGTCTCTTTATTTTTATTATATTATAAAATTGTTTTTCAATATTTCGTCACTCCTTTGTGTGACTTCTTCAGGAAATTTATTTTTTAATTTGATGTGAAAAAATAATTTTTTTTTTGGAGTGACGAAATAATGAAAAACAATTTTATAATATAATAAAAATAAAGAGATCTTAAGCTTAATAAATATTAGACCACATTATTAATTTAAATCTGCATTAAATTTTCCGATTGTTTAATATATCCCACAAAACACACATCACAAACTTTGTTGATTGATTTATTTAGAAATATTGAAAACAGAATTTTTGTATCAAAGCGATTTGAAATTACAAGAAAGGTGTTTTGTGTATTCAGTCTTGTGATATGAAAACATTCAGCCACATCAATTAACTTTTGAAATCACTTTTCTATTTCATTGCCTTTTCTGCAGTCGACATATTTTTATAGAAATGTTGTTGCATATTGAATTGTTTTTTAAATTATTTTCAATTATAATTTATGTCCTGAAGATAATTTATTTCCTGAAGATATAGAAATATTGACTATAAAAAAGCTCATTATTAAAGAAATATAATATTTATTATTATTATATTTGATAAATACCGTTCCTTAAACTATAAAAGGAGGCATGTAATTTATTGTGAATCGCTAAAGCTGTAGAAAATTGTTTATTTTTAATGCTAAGATCTCAATAAAAGTTAAATAAATATTTTAAGAGAAAAAAAACAATAATTACTTTGTTGGCAGGCGAATACTTAAAAAATTCTTAAGCTCTAAAATATTATCGATAATTATTATCAATTAGAGATGAGCGTGTTAAGTATGGCTCACGCGTGAATCGCGATTACAAATTATTAAAATCCCACGTACATGCCTGAGCATGATTCAAAAATATAACAACGTGTGTGATTTTCAATAATCAGTCAGAAGTAACTTCGAAGGTTAAATTTAAGCAAGAGAGCACTGGCTAATATGGCCATCAGCTCAGGTTCTAAAATAAAATTGCTAATTGTATTTGTAAAATACGTTGATAAATGCATACACGTGTAAAATATACCAAATCGTCAATCATCTTCAAAATTTGTATAGAACCCAATTAAAAAAAATCTAATTCGATTTCAAGTAGAAATCAATATAAAATTGATAGAAATATTCATCTCACAGAACGCAATTTCGATCGAAAGTGGTTTCAATTTCTAAAGTCGGGTCTATAGAAAACGAATTATTTTTTTCGGAATGAAACCACTTGAAGTCATCATAGTAAAATTTGCTGTTTTTATTGATTTATAAAAAATATATGTATTTATAAAACTGAACCAAAATAAAAGGTTAAATGGAAAACATACTACATACTACAATGATTTATTAGGTATTGAGTTAACAATTAATGCATAAACATTAACTGGGGGCAAATTACGGCATTCGATACGATTCGAAATTTTAAAATATTTCCATATAAACTCTATTGAAATATTTCGTAATTTCGTTCGATAACGAGTGCTGTAATTTGCCCCCTGATTTACTAAACTGATTTATTTTTTAATCGAAGTGTTGTCACCTTTTTTTTTTGAACAAAAATTTATGAAGATTTTCCCGACTTTTTTTAAATATATTTTTCATATAAATTTTTAAAGTTTGATTCAAAACTTTAGTATTGAAGTGTTTTTGCTTGTTTGCTTTTTATTATATAACCATGTATTTTGTTTCGTCATGCACAAGAACACCTACTTTATTGGTAAAACAGCGATTTCAAAATTTGTAGGAATAAAGAAAATCGCTAGGAATCTCAATAACCAAAGATAAAATCCATAGGAATGTGTGACATACCTGAAAATATCGTTAGCCTCAAAACTTTACTTTTTGGTTACACTTTTCAGTTTCTATCGTACCTACTTGAGGAGATTATTTCGTTGAATTTATGGAGTCTGAATAGCATTTAGCTAAATTCTTATTGTTTTTTGGTTAAGTTTATACAGTTTTGTTTCTAATAACTTTTATTACTTAATAACAAGTGCTGTACAATATTGGATAAAGGGACGTGTGAATGTCATATCTAACGCAAGTCAAATGCCCATCATGATCTTGTATTTTCATACGAAGTACTCTTTCTTACCCCTTATGGGTAGATGTCTGTACAGATTGTTTTATCACAATTTTATGTTCAATTTAAATAGTGCAATTCTGAATTCTGGTTTTAACTTACTCAACAACGATTCATTTGCGTTTCCTTTCACAGATACGATGTGGACAAAGTTGTATATTCACATGATACGAAGCTATTTAATGATGTTGCGGACTTTGGAATTGGTGAGGGTGAGCGGTCAGGCATTTCACAGCATGTTTCAAAGCTATATGTCGTTTCTACCAAAGATGTAGATGGCGAAGGCAATTCCACATCTACATAATCCTTATTGGAATTCGTTGTAGCAGCTACTGATGCTAAATCTGATTGGAGTTGCTGTAAATGCAAATCAAAGCTGGACGACGTCGTATTTACCGAATTCGTTTGATAACCAGAGTCATTAAAAAAATTTGATGAATTTTCGCTATTGGGCTGATGAATAGTTGAGGGTGTTGACGGTGTAGGATTCTGTTGTTGCGAATAGTTGTTTGTCTGGGTGGAATGTTCATGTAAAACCGTCGAGCCTTTGCCCAATTTCAGTTGTTGCTGCTGTTGAATGTTACGTTTTAGTTCACGTTTTATTTTACGCAATTGTCGATATTCTGTCGAACGATTCGTTCCGGCGACTACACCAGATAAAGGGCACCAGAACTTTTGTTTTCTTTGCTGCTTTTGTACATGCAGCTCTTGCAAATGGAAATGATGACGACAATAGCCTTGTGGTGTATTGGCACAAAAGCGACAATTCGCGTTGTCGGCCAAAGAGTTTGAAAGTGGGGATGTGGATAAGTGACCTGATGCTGAGTAGCTGGTCGCGTAACGTCTTTTCTTTGAATTTTTCACTTGACGATATTCTTCGATTCTGAATTTAGAGCCTTTAGCCTCAGCAGCTTCTTTTAGGAGACGTACATTTTTGGGATTGATCCATCGGTCGTGTATGTATAAAACTAAATGTTGGCAATAAAGACAGATTGATTTGAAAAATAATAACAACACGATAATCATTCAGATGTTATTCTTGTTATTTTGTTTTGCTCTTTGAAATTGGCGTTGACGATGACGATGTGAACAAATTTGCTAATATTTTACAGCCGACTTTTTTCTTCCTCTATATACATAATTTCCTTGTTTGTGTGTGTGTGTGTGTTTTTTTTTTGTGGGGTCTTCAATTATTTATATATTTTGGGGTTGTTTGCTCTAAATGCTGCTGCTTCTTAGCATGTCATTTTTTATGGTCTGACAAGTGTAGATTTCCCCGAAACTCCAATAAAATTTGTTGGAAAACTTTACATATTTTTCTCATACGATATTTTGCAGTATTTTATTTGTTTAATTAGACATTTTTGAAATACATATTGTTAAGATTTAAAGTCACTTCACCTAAAATATTATTGAAAAAACACAAACAACAAAATTTCAAATATTCCGTAATATTTTTCAAACGCTTTAGAAAATATACGTCTGCTTTTCTCTATTCCAATTTGATTTCTGGTGAGACGAAGACCAAATACCACATTTAACACTTGCTGTTGTACATGTTTCATTCGAACAGCCCATATCAATCTACCCTTATTATTATCGTCATCAACTACAAGTACAACAACAACAACAACAACAACTAAGTACAATAATATTTGATGTGTAATCGTTATCGTTTCAAGTTTTCACCCCCATTTGTTTATGCCTTTCGTTGTTTCTTTCATTCTTGCTTTTTCATAGTCTCAGTCTTATCTCATTTTTAGAAAACACATATTCATATCATTTTAGCCGGCTTTTGCTTGTTGTTTTCTAGTCAACTCTACTCCCCATTTTAATTGTAAACATGAGCAGAATGGAAAGCTTTTTAAAAAGGTATACCATCCCCTTAGAAAACGAAAAAGTTTTACATAAAATTATTACATCTTTCCCTCGATACTTTCTTAGCGTTGTTATGTAAAGTTGTGTGTGTAAAGTACGATTTTGATGTGCGCAACCGAAATGAAATCGCGATTATTGCTTTTACTGAAAAGTTACAATAATCGACCACAGAAATTTAATGGCACCACTATTTAACTTAAACTCATTAATTTTCGTTACTTTAGCATAAATTAAGGAAAGTTATTAAATTAAGTTTCCCATACAGACTTGAATAAAAGGCAAAATAAATCAAAAATTAACTTCATATTCTGTAAATTCATGCCGATGGTCTCAACTATGAAATTGAGTTTTTCAATGATTTCAATTGATTGCATACGTTATTGCAAATATTTAGAGCTTTAAAACTTTAAACTCAACGTGCAAAGCACTCTAAAGATTAAAGAACAAAACAAATATATGGAAAACTGTTGACCCTGAAGGCCATCCCTTCCGCTAATTTGGTTTTTGAGCTATTCTATGCTTTTGAGTTCTTCAAGTAAAATTACATTGTTTGAATTTTGAAATCAGCCGATTCCCACGTAATAAGCGGTGAATCTGACTCAGCTGTAGGCTCCATGTAAGAGCCGATTTTCGCCCGGCTAAATTTCGGCATACTCTCCCCAACATTTTAGTTGTTATCTCACTAACAAATATTTGCTTCTACTGAGGATTTATCCCCATAGATATGGGCCTTGTAAACGTTCCCACATAAAATAGTCTAAAGCTACTAAATTGCACGATCTAGGCGGCCAATTGATCAACTTCAAACGTGAAGTGAACTGTTTACATGATGCATCATATATCAGCCAAGTGCAGCTTTTAAATTTTGAACAAAAAACAAAATTTTGATATATTTCTCCCTGTCCACGCTCTACGTACTGGCGTGTTGCTTGTTTTAAATTTGCTGCGAAATGTAATCACAAGATTCCGAATAGCCGCCTCAGAATGTCATCCAAACTGACTATAAAATAAAAGAGCACGATTTTAATTTGGATAATAAAATTAAAAAAAAATCCTCGCCTTCAATAAAGTGTCGTAAATTTGTAAGTCGGTTCATGGTTAAATTATAGGCCAAACTGACACTGTTTTTCGAAAACGGCTAAGCTTGCAAAAACAGTGTTACCAAAATAGAAATCACTCTTTTGACTAATTGCAGTCAAACAGCCTTTTATTTATAATTATTTTAAGTTTTCTTTATTTAATTTTATATAATTATTATCATGTTTAGCGTGATAAAAAAATACGTTACAAAACTATTCCAGTATTTTTAATCTTACACTAGTTGGCTTTAATAATTTTGTTCAATGTACTTTGTTTTCTCAATAACTACTTTTATTATTTTGTTTTTGTATTATATACAATAGTTCCGGGCAGTGTGTAAGAGAAACAAAATGTAAATCGGGGGAAATTCATATCTATATATTCAACACAGAAATTAATTTAATATAACAGCGTACATCTTTGTGTTAACATCGACACATTAAAAATTATATATTTTTAAATCTCAATGAGAATTAAAGTTTTAGTTCACATTTGTTAGTTGTTTTTTTATGAATAAAAAAAAGAAGATGGCACTCTCAAAGAATAATGGCAGAGTTGTTTCGTTGCAGCTTAAATTAAGACGAAGAAATTTAATTTGTTTCAGATTTGATTAATTAATTAATGGCTACTTAGATTTAAAATAATAAGACATTTCGCGTAGTGGAATATTGTCTAAAATCTAGGGGTACCGTCTGCGATTGACACGGCTATGACCATGGCTGCCGGGACCAGGTCGTCTGTTGTAGGTACTTGTGCGACGTAGTGGTGGTGGGGCAGCTTGAGGAGCGGGTAAAACTCGCTCATTACCACGTCTGAACTCTCGAGCCGACGAGTCTAGGCTGGGTTGGCGTGTGATATAAGAATCGTTACGGCGACGACAGACCGTACATCTAACGGTAAAAAAAGCATAATTAATTATCTTTTTATATGTCAAACTAAATGGTTTTCTCATTTACCTGCTAATTTTGCTGGTTTGATCCTTTTTCAACGTTTGCTGTCTCGGCATTGACCACATTTCATTTTCTTCAATTACTGCTAACCAGAAGGAGAAAACTGGATCATAATAATTACAACGTCCTTGGCCGTGGCACTCAATAACAGGCTGAGCACGGAATTCTTCTAAGCATGAACCAGGAGAGACCAAATTTTGCCCAAAGCCTCCCGTATTATCAGTTGTTGTCTGAATAGAAAATTGCAAATTTATTATTTAAATGTATTTCAGAATAAAATCTAAAACTACCATGTAATAACTGTAGCCGGTCCACATTTCTTCCCAACCGCCGGGGCATTCGGGTATACTCATACTTTGGCTATGCAAGGCAATAATGCGTGTAGTGGTCTCACAAACAACACAACTGCAATACAAAAACATTAAAATATCTACAGTAAATTAAAAAAAAAAAATGTAACCCACCGTGAGATGTATTTTTGAATTTCATTAGGCTGCAATGGTGTCATTGCGACATTCATGGGTTCGCTTGTTCCGAGCCATAAACTGTCATCATTTGTTTGGGCGTAGTTGCAAACGTTGTTTATGTCACATATCATATAGGGCATCATGCTAAAGCGTAACATACAGGAACCACCTCTACCTAAATCTTGACCCACAGTTCGACTGTTGCCGATGTTGCCCGCAAGAGAGTAGCCTTCCCAAAGTTTTTGGGTATTTGCCGGACATTGTGGTACATAAACAGATTGTGAATGGCGGGCAAATATAAAGCCGCGACTTTTAGGTCGTGGTGGTGGTGGAGCTGGTTCGCCAATGTAACCCTTGGGTCCACGAAGACCAGGTAAACCTGTTAAACCAGGGGCGCCCATCATGCCTTCCTGACCTTTTGGTCCATCAGCACCGGTTAAACCAATGAGACCTTGTTCTCCTTGGTAGCCCTTTAACCCGCGTGCTCCCTGGTAGCCCATTTCACCTTCAGCACCCATATCACCAACAGATCCCTTAAAACCATCCAAGCCATGTTCACCGCGGTCACCTTTTCGAGCCATGTTGAAGGGGAATGTTACACCCGGTTCACCTGTAGGTCCTTTAAGACCATCTAAGCCATCACCTCCATTCCAACCGCCATCGCCCATGGGGCCACGGGTGCCACGTTGTCCAACAGGTCCTGTGCGACCTGGATTACCAGACATACCGCGTTCACCCTTTCGACCATCAAAACCTGGTACGCCTTGAAGTCCTGTATCACCTATGTCACCTCGCAAACCAGGAATAACCATACCAGCATCACCACGCATTCCTCTTGGACCTGTTTCACCCAAAATACCTTTAAGACCAGCCATTCCATGTAAACCATTGCGTCCCATTGGACCTGGATAACCGATATCACCAGTAACACCCTTGATGCCCATGATGCTCATTCCCATTTCACCGACTTTTCCATTCAAGCCGTATTCTCCCATATCACCTGGAGCACCTTTGGGCCCCACATGTCCAGGACGGCCAGAGAGACCATCGTAACCAGCATCACCTTCGTCACCAGGCTCAGCAAAGTCATATGTTATACCGGGAGCTCCAGGGTAACCCTTATCACCATACTCTCCCTTGATTCCAACTAAACCATCAACGCCAGGAATACCTGCTAAACCAATGTCACCTATATCTCCCTTCCGGCCGGGGTAACCTGTGGCACCATCGATACCCTGTTCGCCCATAGGACCCATCTCACCTCTGAATCCAGCATCACCTTTTTGTCCTCTTTCTGCATAAGCAACCAACAGCACGCCATTACGTCCAGGAAAACCTTCATCACCCTGTTCACCTTGAGGCCCAAAGGGACCGGGTATACCGACTTCACCGTGATCACCGGGAGCTCCATCATAACCAGCAAATCCCATTTCTCCTCTATCACCCAACTGACCTGTTTCGCCCATACGACCAATAATGCCAACAGCACCTTTGATGCCAGGAGCTCCGGGCCTACCTGGATATCCAGGTACACCCTCATCGCCAAAGTCACCTGTTTCGCCCTTGATCCCCATCACGCCATGGTCACCGCGCATTCCTGTAACACCTTGTAGACCATCCAGACCTGGAACACCTGGTGCACCAGTTTCGCCTTTTCTGCCAGGTAAACCATCGTTGCCGAAAGCTTGATCACCAGGAAGACCTTTTTCTCCCGAAAAACCAGGTAAACCATCATAGCCTCGAGCACCGCTGTAACCCATATCACCATCCTCGCCTTTAATACCACTTCGCGATGCAAAACCCTTAGGACCATATGAACCCATAAAACCTTTTTCACCAAGCTGACCTTTACGTCCATAGACACCATCAAAACCAGGGCGACCAAAGCCGCCAATATCGCCACTAAGTCCTGAGGAAAATTTTAAAAGATTTCCACAATTCATTTCTAGTTGTTCTTGACATTTTGGTATTATTTTAATAATAATTTTTCAGCTCGAGGTCGTTTTACACAAAAAATTTTAATGCATTTGAAAATAATTTGATTGATTAGTTATTATCAGGTAACACCATTTTGGTGGTAAAAAAATACGAAAGATGGTCAAAATTATTTTGCCTTTTAGAAATTTTCAAAATGAAATAGAACAAAATACAATAATTTTACGTTGGCCAAATATTAAGCAGCGGAACTAGTGCGTTACCTGATAAATATCTCATAACTTTTATTTTTTATTATTGCTTTGAAAAAAAATTTATGTTAACATTTTCTTGAAGAAGCCCCCCAAAGACATGGAGAACTATTGAAAATATAAGAAATATATCAAATTTGATTTCAGGAAAAGACCTCTAACTTAAAAAATTATAATAAAACAAAAAAGTTTTCAGAACTACATATAAATTTGTTTACCTTTAGCGCCCATATTGCCAACGGCTCCTCTGGGACCCATATCGCCATGACGGCCATCTTCACCAAGTTCTCCGCGGTCACCTTGTTCGCCAGGAATCCCTACAAAACCTTGCATACCCATTAAACCAGGAGCGCCCGGGAAACCTTTGCCACCAACAGAGCCACGACGACCGGTATAACCAATGTTACCTTTAGAGCCTTGCACGCCTTCTGGGCCGGTGAATCCAGTTTCACCCTTTTGTCCTTTTCTACCGTGTGGAGCTACACGACCGTCCCGACCAGGCTCGCCAGCCATACCAGGGTAACCCATTAATGTGTCTCCTCGAATGCCCTTGTTACCAGGTAGACCTTGTAGACCGAAGGGACCATTATCACCTTTGGTACCTCTAACACCTTTGACGCCAGGTTTGCCGGAAGGTCCAGGGAATCCATTGAAGCCGACGTCCCCAGATATACCAACTGGGCCAGGAACGCCATCGGGACCAATTTCGCCGGCTAAAACATTTGGCCCTGGATCACCACGGAAACCCTTAAAACCGTTAACACCATCAATGCCCGGAGCACCATTTCTTCCAGGAGAACCAGGAGATCCATGAAGACCTATATCACCAATTACGCCAGGCCAACCTTTAAAACCTGGAGCACCTACTATTGTATCACCAGGGAAACCAACGTCACCACGTTCGCCAGTAGCTCCTTTCACACCTGCTTCTCCTTTGGGACCTGGTGGGCCGTACTCGCCAGGGTATCCTTTGTCACCACGCTGTCCTTTGTTGTCATAGATTTCTCCGGGCTTAGGTGTACCTTTTTCACCCTTAGGACCAATATCACCAGGCTCACCGATTTGACCCCTTTTAATATAAAAAAAATATAACATTTGAAAATAAAGACTAGATTGCGATGATGTACTTACTTGCGTCCATCATAACCAGGCTCACCAATAAGATAAATTTTTGGAGTAGTAGCATTACGACCGGGTCTGCCATCTTTGCCATTTCTGCCAGGTGCTCCATCTCTACCTGGATAGCCAGCATCACCATAGTCACCTCGCACTCCTGTCTCTCCCTTAAAACCTCGAAATCCGTCAGCGCCTCTTGCGCCACGGTCACCTGTTTCACCCTGCATACCACGCTCGCCATCGTCGCCTGAATCTCCAGGTTCAGCTTCACGTTTATTGCCGCTTTTCAAAACTTGGCCATGTAAACCGGGAAGACCGGGTTGACCGCTTTCACCAGGAATACCATCGGTTCCACGAATACCTTTAAAACCTACTAGACCAGGGCGACCTGGAAGACCTTTGAAGCCACGTTCACCTGTGATGCCGGAAAGACCTCTAGCTCCGTGAGCACCTGGATATCCGGCGTCACCGCGAATACCAGGAATGCCTTTAGGTCCCGCAGGACAAATACCGCAATCGTCACCACGAAAACCTTTGTCACCGGGCAAGCCACGATAACCTGGAAAACCGTCAATGCCAGGTTGACCGCGGGGACCGGGCATACCGTCAGGACCAGCGGGACCAACCTTATCTACACCCAAACCGGAAACACCTTTTTCACCAGGTAAACCTATGTCGCCTCTATCACCACGATAGCCATTAAGGCCAGGAATTCCAAGTTGACCTGAGAAGCCTTTGGGACCAAGAACATTTCGACCAGGATTTCCGGGTTCACCTACACGACCGATTGGACCGGGACTGCCAGGTGGTCCCATTGGACCAGGTGGGCCCATTAAACCGAAGTCACCATCATCACCCTTAATACTTGCTCCACGACGACCAGGTAGACCATTCAAACCGGGATCACCAGGAAGTCCAGTTGGACCACGTGTACCACGGCGGCCAGGGCGACCAGGTATACCTGACAGACCAGGTAAACCCGGCTCACCAACATCACCTTGGGGACCGATAGGGCCGGGGAATGAAATATCTAAATTGGGATCATAAATTCCAGGAGGACCGGCAGGCCCTTGTACACCGGGGGTACCGTTGTAGCCATCATCACCAACTTCTCCAGGTAATCCATCTTCACCATCATGTCCATTATAACCAGGTGCACCTTTTACACCCTTAGCACCTGGAAATCCAGGCTCACCTGGCTTACCGGGCTTACCACGTTCACCAGACTCACCAGTATCTCCTCGAACACCAGGTAGACCAGGACGACCAACTTCACCCGTTTCTCCCTGAGGACCGCGAATGCCCATTTCACCAGCGAAACCTTTGTCACCTCTGTCACCCTTGATTACAGGAGTTTGATTCCATTCACCTTCTTCGGCATCACCGGGCTCACCTTTTTCACCCTGCTCGCCTTGCTCTTGTAACTGTAAGTCGGCAGGCTCAGCCATTTCACCTTTGTAACCTTTAGCACCTAATTCACCTTTTGCTCCTTCCAGACCCGGAAAACCGGTGTCTCCTTTGTACCCTTTCATACCAGGATAACCTTGTTGACCATCGTAACCATCAACACCACGATCACCACGACTGCCTTTTGTACCCTTCGAATTAATACCACCTTCACCAGCATCACCAGTAGGGCCTGGAGGACCGGGTTTACCAATTTCACCACGACCGCCATGTCTGCCAGGTAAACCAGGAATACCTTGTTGTCCAGTCTTACCGTCACAACCATCAATACCGCGGGGACCTTGCGAGCCGTCTTCTCCATAACGACCCTAAACATATAATCGATTTTAAATTATTACGTAACCGCATATAAACTTTTCCAATACTTACACGAGGTCCTGGTGCTCCCGGTTGACCAGGTGTACCAGAATCACCCTTAATTAATAAATAATAACGTTGATTAATAAAACTTTCTTAAATATTAATACTACCTACTCGATGACCTTTTTCACCCGGCCCACCATACTCTCCTGGATCGCCCCATTCGCCTGGCCGACCTGCTGGCCCAAACGGTCCAAACTCTCCAGCTGGACCTTCATAACCTTGAAAACCAGGCACACCAATATCTCCTGGTCGCCCCTTCAAGCCTTTGCAGTCGCAGACCACACCATTACACTTTTGATCAGGTTGCTAAAATAGAAATGAACAAATCTTGGGGATAAACCTTTTGCAAAACTCGAAAGAAACAAATTCAAATCAAACACTGCCACGCATCAAGAGGGCTATTGATAAATTGTTGACGAACATTTCAATTAAAATCAATAAAAGACAATTCAACTGACTGTAGCAAAATGAATGAAGTCTATTTTTTTTTTTTGCTCTTCAGACGTTTTTATAAATAAAAATGTTTGTATACAAACAAATTATTTATTAATGCTGGTTTTGTTTTGTTTGCTTTTATTTAAGCACACACCATGAAGAGAACTGTGGAAGAAGCTCAGATGATAATTATTCTTTATAAGTATATGCAAACATCCATTATGCGCTACAAAGTAATTGTGTTAATGACGTCATTTTTTTTCAGTAAAAAGTTTAGAACTGAAAACAAAACGTTTCGCATTTTTTATGGTTCGGTGGCCAAAGGAACCTGATTGTCCACCTGGCCAATCTGTTTCGTCCTTCCATCTTGTGACCTTTAATAGTTAAACGAATGAAAGTTTTACTTCTTTAATAGAAAATTATGTGAAATATGGAATTGAAAATGTTATATGTATGTATAAAAAAAGTTAAAGCTGGTATGCGAATGTATCTATATAAATAATTCCAATTTTCCACGCCAACTAACGAAAAGATTTAATTAAAAGTTTTTATAATTTTTAACCGAATTAGCTCATGTCCTCATCTTTCCACTCCTTAAATTTTATTATCTTTAATAAAACCCACAGTCCACCTCACTTTTGGTAGTGAACAATTTTTTACGCTAGTCCCTCCTGAAAAATCAAAAGTAAATATTGATATTGTTACGGTCTTCCGACACTGGAGTACAGAAGTAAAAAAAAACATTTAATAATATATCACTTTCAATTAATCGAATAAAAATTAATCGATAAATAGACTACGTATTCAATTAAACACATTGTGTGTGTTGTTTATCATCGAATTAATCGAATACAGATTAATCGGTAAAAAGATTGCGAATCCAATTAAATAGATCGTGTGTGCAATTCTAAAAAACAGATCGTTGGGAATGAAGTAAAATACTTAAATAAATATTTAATAATATTTAACTTTAAATTAAGCCAATAAAAAGTAATCGGTGAATCGATTGCATTTAAATGCATTTTTGAGTTCCTGCGCTAATATTGTAATGAAAATTATTTTTTTTTGTTTTTCCAAAAAGGTACCGTCTTTCAATTTTGAATATAAAAAAGACGCGCGGTGACTGTAATCTGTCCTATTTCAAACGAGGAATATAAAAATCTGTTCTATTTCATACGTGGAATATAAGAAGCGTGCGTTGCACAATAGTCGTAAGAAAAAAAAAACAAAAACTTTTTTTGTTAAGAGTCTTTCCAGTTGTGGTAAATAGTTCACCTATAAATATTTAGTAATATATTTAAATATTTGTTTCGCCAAGTCCATTCTAGGTCAAATGATCGCAAACTATCCATTTCAAATAGTTAATAAATACAACATAGTTTGGCGCCATTTTAAACAATATTAACGCCAAATGAATTTTATACTGTTTGCAATGGCAAAAAAGTTTTTTTTTTTTTTTTATAAATTTACATGAATAAATCTTTAATTTTAAAAGATACAAACAAGCTGCATAAACAAATGTAAATAATATTTATGATCACTTAAGCAACGATCTAACATAATTCTTTTCTTCTCCACACTTGCCTACATGCAAGCAGTTCTCTACTGCAGAGCTCATTTATACAATCGCACTCGTTGAATATCTGGTTGCAAACGGAAATAGTGCAATTAAAGCAGAAATTTTAGCAGATATGAGTTTTATTATAATATCAGTTTTTTTGTTGTTGCATATTTCTTGAATAAAAATATCTAAGTGCGAGTATGTATTTCATGTTACATTTGAATCCATTTCAGAGGATTTTTAAATGTGTGTTCGTGTGTGTGTGTAATTTTTATAAATAAATTTTGTTGCCAACGATTATCACAAAGAGAAGCAATTAATTTGTGCCGATTTTAAACAATTCATAATTAAATTCTCCTCTGTTTCTCATACCCATAATCGCATTATGTGTGCAACAATATAATCATTTTCATTAATGCACACAAACTGCGAACTGCGAGCAGAAAGTATGGATATCAGTATTTGTTCTGGGCATGTGCACTTTTGAAATTCGAAGATGTGAATTTGAATTAATTCAGGGCGCATGTTTTTTGATATTTCGTTAAAAGTTTATTAATGCAATTTGATTTGGCAAATATTTTGTTATAAAAATTAATTTAATTATATATATATTTAATATTATATATATTTAATTATATATTATATGTAACATCTTAAGATAATATCGAAATTTCTGAAAATGTTAAAGCGCTACAATGTATGGGTGTAGCATAGAATCAAGGATATAGTCCAAGCATTATAGTTTCTAGAGTTTATAAGATTAATTTGAAAAAAAAACAGGTTACTATTTCCGTTTGGAAACGTCGCTGCGATATACTATCGAACAGTTTTCTTGAATTTGTGATAAAGTAAACCAGGTTCCAAAAATAATTATTATTCTTGAATTTTCGAAGAATAATAACAAATCAAATAATAAGGAAGCATCTTTAGATTTTAAAAATTTTAGATTTTTATATTTTCTTTTGCCGAAATAATATTTATTTTGCTATTCTTAATTGTTTTTGTCAGATTCTTTTCATATGCTTTTAAAGTTTTAGATTTAAATTTTTTTTCCGAATGGATGCGATTTTTGATCAGACACTGCCTATAAGAATTGGAAGTACTTTTTATGCTTTCATTATTTTCTGAATAAATAAACCTTTTTAATAAAAATTTAAATAACAAATAGATTTTAGTTTCCCTCGAAATATCTAAATAAAAGCAAAGTTTGTAGTCTTATATCTCAAAAAAGTATATATAATAAAAATAAATAATAATAATAATAATAATAATAATAATAATAATAATAATAATAATAATAATAATAATAACAATAATAATAATAATAATAATAATAATAATAATAATAATAATAATAATAATAATAATAATAATAATAATAATAATAATAATAACAATAATAATAATAATAATAATAATAATAATAATAATAATAATAATAATAATAATAATAATAATAATAATTATAATAATAAAAATCAGAATATGACAAATACATTTTAAAAAAGTCTATGTCAGATAGAAGAAATTATTTATGACAACAAATAATTAATAAATTTAGTTTTTACTATTTAGTTCGTTGTTCTTAAAAAGCGATGTTTTTTAATAATATTTTTTTAAACTTAATGTGCTTGGAAAGCCTTAAAAAATACTTACTCACTATGAGAAGATAAGAACACAAACCGCACCAACAACCTTGTACTAGCGAAATGTAGCGTATGAGCGACATGATTAATAATATTAAGTATACGCGGGGAAGCACAATACAAAAAGGAGAATTAGATACAAACAAGCATACAAGTAAAGCTAATAAAACTCGTAAAATATCAAAATCAAGGATTTACTTAGACAAACCAACCAGAGTCTATATAGAATTGAATTTGTTTATGGGTTAATTGTTCGAAAAATGTTTTTCATTCAAAAGGACATGATGATAAAGACAAGGGAAAGTCAACATTAGTATTGTATATTCAACTTACATAGCAGAGCTGAACAGCTGTTTTCGAAAGCCGCTACACTTTCATCATCAGTACTCATATGAATTTTTATTTATTACCTTTTGTTAGGTGGCTTAGTTAAATGTGATAACACTTTCTATTCGAACCAGTTTTTTTTAAACTTAATGTGCTTGGAAAGCCTTAAAAAATACTTACTCACTATGAGAAGATAAGAACACAAACCGCACCAACAACCTTGTACAAACGAAATGTAGCGTATGAGCGACATGATTAATAATATTAAGTATACGCGGGGAAGCACAATACAAAAAGGAGAATTAGATACAAACAAGCATACAAGTGAAGCTAATAAAACTCGTAAAATATCAAAATCAGAATATCATAAATATTTTTGAAAAGAAATCTCCAACAAAAATAAAAGTCGTAAAATAACAATTATATATCGATTTTTGTTATAAATGTCATAACGGTTATGATCCCTGAACATTGCTGAAACTGATCTGATCTGCTGAATGATATATTCACTCAGATACGTGTTTACTGAATAAACCATTTGCATTCATAACTAAAAGACACCGCCATCGAATTTAATATGATTGGAAACTGTTTAACTAAAGAAACACTTGTCTGAAGTAAACGCCTTTTTTTTTTAATTCACAGTGGTAACACTTTTTCGGGCAAATATTTGGTAAGTGTGAATGTACCTTTACACACCAGATTTGACGTGAGATGATGGATTCTTGAGTGATATTTAAATTTTGTAAATCACTTACATATACAAACAACGTATGTGTATGTATGTACAACAAAAATATGCGTTACAGTTTATTATTCTTAAGAAAAGTGGAGCATAAACATTTTAATAGAAATCATAAAAAATATTGTTTCGAATAAAAAGTGCACATTTTATATTTACACTTAAATCAATGGAATGAAAAAGAAATAATTCCTTCCACACCATCTGCGTTATGTTTCATTTCTTTTTAAATCAATTTACTTTGAGTTTTATTTTTTATAGCACTGATTTTTGTAATTTATGCAAATGAATTGCACTGCTTCTTTAAAAGTGCAAATTTGTTTTTAATCCAAGAAAAAATTTAATTTCTTATAACTGATATTTACGTACGTTTCCGCAAACTTTGGCATGAACAGCAAGAATTTACTTAGAAAAACCAACCAGAGTCTATATTGAATTGAATTTTTTTATGGGTTAATTGTTCGAAAAATGTTTTTCATTCAAAAGGACATGATGATAAAGACAAGGGAAAGTCAACATTAGTATTGTATATTCAGCTTACATAGCAGAGCTGAACAGCTGTTTTCGAAAGCCGCTACACTTTGATCATCAGTACTCATATGAATTTTTATTTATTACCTCTTGTTAGGTGGCTTAGTTAAATGTGATAACACTTTCTATTCGAACCAGTTTCATTCCAGAATCTAGTTTGGCAAATTTATAATAAAGGACAATATAATGGGAACACAAATCCCAAGTTTTTCGATCCATTAATTTTAATGTTTTATCATATAAATAAAAGAGAACGCATACATTTTGTAAACTGCATTCGTGTGCTACTTATGCGAGCAAAGGGGAACTAATATATATGGGCATTTCCATATACTCAAAGGCTTGGCAAGAATTTTCGATATTTTGCTGTTTTTGGAAATGCCCATATTTGGACTAGTTCCTAATTGAAAAAATAAAAGTGTCGTTCTTATTTTGTGAATCACTTTTCATTAGTGAACAAAATTCTAAATAATTTATTCTCTCTATTTGAGTCTATTGGATTTTATATTTCATACAAATTTAAGACATTTTGGAAGGCTAAGCCACGCATGACTTTATGTACGTTTGGTGGGTAACAAATTGTGTTGATTTATCATTATTGACCTTATGACTTTATAATATATATATTTTTTTTTGAAGATGTTAACAAATAAAATTTAACCAAAAACGACCACAACCTTGATTAATATTATAACAAAATTATAAATATTTTTCTTATAATTTTGTTTAATTTTCCTGTAAAATTCTTCAACGCTAAGTGATTTACAAAATTAGAGCCCAACAAATATTTTCCCCAAAAATTACACAATTTCGACGAGTTTGCAGAATGTGTTCAGTTTATTTTTTAAGTTATTTAAAAAAAAACTATCTCATTTATGGGGCTACAGAAAATATTTATTTTTTGAAAAAGTGTAGTATCTGCAAAGTTTTTAAATGTCAAAAACAGCGTATATATTTTCTGGCAGATTTTTTTTTTCAGTTATAGAGCCAACCGTTCCTTAAAGATCCTAAAATTTTAAAGGAGTCGTTGTTGTAATTTTTAAGATGTAATATTTTGTCCATGTAATAAAATAATCCAATCTCACCCAAATCTAACTTATAGTCAATTGAACATGGAATTATGAAAGAAACTAAGCATTTTAAATAAAAATATTTTTTTCAAAACGAATGACATTTCTTGAAACAGTTTGATATATTTTTCTATACTTTTGCTGTGATACTTAACTTTAGCCAAATTTACAATAAGAAATCAAAACGATTGCTTATAGTAAAAAAATATAAACGCTTCAATTGGTTTCCATGTTAATTATTTGCTGCAACTTCAATAAATAGTTGGTCGCGAAAATGTGCCCAAAAAACGTAACCACTAAAAAATAAAGAAAAAAATTTCGAGTTACACAAGGATTTCTTAAGCAAGACAGTTTTACATACATATAAGTAATAGCCAGTATGTTTGAAACCCGCTTAACTCAATAAACCCTTGTTTGAATTAAAATGTTTCCCATTAGTATTTAGTGGTTACGTTTTTTTGGGCAAACATTTGTCCAAATGTGATCGTAGCTTTAATTGATCAATTATTTGAATATATTCAAACGAACCATTTATTAGCATTCTGGTGTTTAGCTTTTACAAATAAATTTATTTTCAATGCCTGATTCATTAAAAACACTTTTAGTTGATTTTTTTACATAATTATTAAAATATGTTTTTTTATATTATTTTCAGATAAATACCACTGCAGGTGAGTGCGACTAATGTAATTCATATATAAATGCATGTCGAGCCTTTGCTGCAATAGATTCATAACATAAGAAAAATAAATATACGAAAAACTGTCGACCCTAAAGGCCATCCCTGCAACTTCCGCTAAGAATCTAGAACACTAACTGATCAGATATATAACTTCGGAGTTTTTTAAACAACATAGTTTTTTGAATTTGTTTTTGGTTCAATATATTTTACGACTGACTTAACCGATTTTGATTTGGTTTGCAACTGACGACGTAGTTTTTAACGTTAAAAGTTTTTTATCCATTAAAAAGTTTTATTGACCTTTTAAAAGTAATTCAAAAAAATTGTCTTAGTTGCCAATTCATAGGAAACCTAAGTTTGTTATATATTCGGTACGATTTATTTATGCCTCTTAAAAGTTATCAGTGGGTCACATATTTACACACACACACACATACCGGCGTAGCTACACCCTCTCAGAAGTAGTCAGCTTAACTTCCTAAGAGCTCAGAACGTCGAGACCTGATGAAAACTAAATGTTTAAAAATCGTGTTTAAACTAATAACCTCCTGATTTGCGCAAATTTTCAATCTTTCCACCGGGAAGTTGAAAAACAAGACTTTGAACTATTTCTCTATTGCAGCGAAGTCTTGATATAATAAAATTTTATATATTTTCTTTATAAATTTTATAAAAATAAGTATTTACTCAAGAGTTCTACAATTATTATTACGTTAGACCCGTGCCCTTGGGTATTGCTAATATATCGAAATTAATAAAAAAAAAACACCCTGTAACCCAACATCGTTTTGCTTTATAGATGCGAGAAAAAATTATAAAATTTTTGCAATGCTCCAGCTCATTAACAATAATTTTGTAGTTGATAAGATTCCAATTGTATTGTGAGCCTGCGAAATAAAATCTTTACTATGGCTATTGATCACGAACTGCTTACTAAACGATATTTATTTGTATAAATTATGAATGAATATTTAATAATTGCAAACGAAGGGTTAAGATTGCAATAAATAATATAAAATAGCTTTTGTAGAAACTAAACTATAATCGTCATGTAATACGTCAATTTGTTATTTGAATAAAATTTCATCCTGCTTTTAATATTAAAACATGGTGATTTCCCTTAATAACTGGCAATTTAATACAATCATTTAGACTTTGCAATTTCTTGGCAAAAGCGCTCAAAAGCTTCAACAAGACGAAAGATTTTCATAAATACCTATTTAAATAGCACATGTGGGCAACATGTGCGGACTTAAAAATTTATGTACTTCTAATAGGGGCATTTATTTTCGTATTTTTCAAAAGAGTTTCTATTGTATATGCTCTCATATTTTTAGCAAAAGATGCGCTTTATTTTTTTATAAGAACATCAAGAAAAAATGTATAATATCTACATGTATTTTTTAAATAATATTGATGAAAAATTGTTTCAAAGATGCCCACTAATCGGCCATTGTAGTCAAAATATACATTTTAAGTTAAAACAAAATGTTTCCTTTTACAGCAAAATTTAGGCTGCTCTAGCCTTAGCCAAGGCTTATGGGTGTTTAAATAACATTTTCCTTAAAACTGCTAAAATTATAAAGCAAAGAACGATTGCAGCAACACTGTATATAATCTTAAGTCTGAATATTAGGAAATATTCAGAAAATATATATGAGAAAATACATATTTGGGGTACTCATACTGTGTGGTATTTAGACTTACTGTCATAAAGTCGGAATAGTTTAGAACAGTCTAAAAACTGATCGCTGTGATGCATACAAACAATTCATAAAATATATTTTTATTTTGTCATAAAACAGCTCTAGAGATATGAGCCGGTAGACTGATATTTTTCTCCTGGGCTAGCACTCAGGATATGAACCTCTAAATATGTATTGTATTGTGCCAGAACTGGAAAGGAGGGGATAGTGTTAAGAGGACAGAGGAAGACTGCTTAGAATGCAGAAAGTTTTATTATAATTGACACTTTTACTTCACCGGTGAAGGTACTAATTTTTTTTATTAATTGACGGTATTAATAATGGTCGGAAATGTTAAGAGATCAATGTCTTTAATTCTAGGACAATCCGACAAAAATGAACACAGTCCTGCATTAATGCAGCTCAAACAAATTCGACATTCATGCGGAGACAAGCTCGGGATCTAAGACACCGTAGTTTTGCCTGCACTACTTCAATCATCAATAGTGTTGATATATTATTAGTGTTTATATATTAGCCGCTGTTACTTGTACATCATACGAGAATAAAAATTAGTGAAAATAAATTAAGCGGCGAAATATACAATTGAAAAATTAATATTTTTAAACTTATGTGACTGGCAGCCACTGTAGGTTGTGGACCAGCACTCAGGAGACAAACTCCATACATGCAGCGCATTGTGCCAGAACTAGCAAGGAGGGGATGTTGTTAAGAGGACTAGGAGACAGAAAATTTTTAATTTTCACTTCGCCGGTACATATATTTGCTACAATTACCGACGAAGCAGCGGTGCGGTGTATTCTGCTCCAGAGTATTAAATTGAAATTGATTTTTTTTATAAAATATTCAATATGTTTTGAGAAAAGAAATCACCATAATATAGAGCACTCGTATGTAATAACAACACTAAAATAATAATAAAATATTATCGTAGTGACAGCGTCGTAGTGATCGTTACACAGAACTTATTTGCATTTTTTGTTACTTCTGCAATTAATGTCAATATCAAAAAGTGCGGTATAATAGTAAATACAGCAAGTAAATGTATGTATATGTATGTGTGTATATGATATGTATTTCTTAACGAATAGATTGCATTCACTGCCACAACAAGTGCAACATATCGTACATTTACTGAAGATCTAAATTAGAAAATTACAATTGTTTTATAGTACGCTTAAGCTTCATATGAGTAGCGCTATAAATGGTCATATTGTTTTTGGAACTTTTCAATAATTTTTCTGTAATAAAACTTAAAGTTCTCTGTTACTACTTGTTGGGTGCTGTAATTTATGATCGAATTCTCATTCGATAGATATTAAAATTAATTTGCAAATACTTACAGTCATAAGTAAAGTATACTTGAACTGCCGTATTCATGATATATAATGAATCATTTTGAGAGTCCTTTAAAATGTAATTGTCTTGTTTTAGTTCTCACTTTAAGCACACAATATATATTAATAGTACAGCAGTAAGAGTTTAGGACTAGCATTGCCATACAAAATACTAGTTTAGATTCTGAAAGTAAACTTGGTTTCGATTATATGAATTTGGGACATATTCTTTAATATTAAAATTATTTGTCTAAAAAACTGGTTTTACTAGTCCTGCAACATTCATTGTTGATACATTCTCTTGAAAATTCTAATACTTTCCAGAAGTAAATTGTGTCCCTTATTAAAATAATAATAATAATAATAATAATAATAATAATAATAATAATAATAATAATAATAATAATAATAGTAATAATAATAATAGTAATAATCATAATAATAACAATAATAATAATGATAATGATAATAATAATAATAATAATAATAATAATAATAATAATAATAATAATAAAAATAACGAATACGGATGTCAAAAGGAGTCATCTCGATGCCAATTGAATGCTTGAGCACAGTGGGCAGCCACGTAAATCATACACGGTTGAAAATTTACACGTTTACTAATTTGCAGTAGTTGTTTAATCTTAAGTAAAAATATGACACACATATTTTGTGGTACACTTTTAAGTGTCTTATCATCTATTAATATTGTTGAAAGATATATGGCTGGAAAGGTATTTTTGTTTGAAAGTACACAATATAAATTAATTTTCAAATGTGGAAGCCATAAGTTGTGAGTGTAGCAGTTTAAATTTGCTTGAAAAGTACTTAGTACAAGCGAAAATTTATGTGTGCTTTCAATAGTAGCTGTACACTATTTTATGGTTACTAGGACCGAACAAGTGCCTTTTGCTGGTCTCAGTGTATCAGACGTGTTATAGCTCAATGTTTCACTCAGGCTTAGGCAGATAATGCGTTACAGCAGGCAGCTGAATAGCCCACCTGCGAATACTTCTTGTAGGGTAAGAGAGAGTATTTAGAAACAGCTGTTTTCTTTAATATATTTATTTATTTTTTTTTATTTTGCACAAAGACTTTTGCAAATAGAAATATTTAATAATAATGAAAAGCTTTATTTTTAATCTAAAGCCGTAATGAAAGTGGGCGTGTGTGACATCATGCCTAAGATAGATCATATTTTACTATTGTTGACATACAAACATACATACTACACACATACTCTCTCAATTTTGAAAATCAGATTGCAAATGACATTTCACAACATACTGAATGCATGTACACGTAGATCGTTGCAAATTTACGGATTTTTATGCATGGCTGTTTTATTTTATATGTTTTTCTCTCTCTCTCTCCTATTTTTTGCTGTTGCCTTATTTTAATGAAGGCAAAACATTTTGACCTTAAACTATTAAAGACAATGATATCAAATGTCATCAAACAAAAACATAGAAAATAAGTTCATATTTTTTATAAGTATTATTTATGCATTCTGCATAGCAAAAGTATAATGCAACTTCCATAAATAAATGTGTATCACATTCAAGAAGAGAACGGAAAAAGTGCGCAAATATTTACATACATACATATACTTATATGTATATATGTACTATATAACAAATTGAGAGATGGGGAAATAGAATTAAGCACTTAAAGAAAAAGTGTTTTAATGTGCGCGAGTGCGGATCATGTGCAAATGCACTTAAAATTGCAACACTGACATACATTTTGTAGGCTGATTTGTAACGCTCCAACCATTAACATGTGACAATTTTTTTTTTTGTTGTTGCAAGTTTAGGTTTTTGGAGGACACACAAAGTTGGCATTTTTTGTTGCCTTTTAATTAGTTGTGTGCGCAAGATGAATCTTATGTGTTGGTTAAAAACTCTGTAGCCCATGTGTTTCAACGGCTAATGTGTGCTATTAAAATCATATCATGTTTATAATTGTTTAATAATTGATTATAAAGTATTTCAAATGTTTATTGTTCTAAATGGATTCAACTAGAAATGCGGTTAAAAATATTTCAGCCGTTACGTAGTGCTGTGTACCGCTAATATAAAATGCAAGAGGCTGGCTGCAGGGTGTATGTGAGCTTTTAAGCAATTAATAATAGCGAAAATTTTTTAATTCATAAAAATCAAATTAGTTGATCTATTATTTAAATAAAGGTGGTGGTATATCAGTTTTCATAGTCTGGGGTCATTTTCAAATACCCCAAACTGTTGTATCAACCCTGTACATTTAGGGAAAATATTGAAAACTGCTAGCGTTGCCACCAGCAGATACGATCTCTTTGCTTGAGATGTCACAAAAATGACATAATGTGTACGAAGCTTAAAGCCTTTAAATATGTACATTTCTTTTACTAACCCTAAATTCACACAACGATTTTAAAGCATCATGCATTTTTTTTGTAGGCGCAGAGTGTGGAGAAGAAATGGGGACAGAAAAAACATTTATTTTTTCTTTAAATTCATGCTTGTTCTTGCTGTATTCCCTTTCTATTTTTAAGGATTATCAACCAGTTATATGCAAGATACTAGACTCCGCAAAAAAAAATCACACTAATCAAAAATCATAGTATAAATGCAAGAGGATTTTAGAAAATACTTTTGAACATGAATGGAATAACATCACGGCTTTAATAACATGGCGTGAAATGGACGCAACAATAGCAAATTGGCAACACTGTTGTAGCCTCTACCACATATTTAATGTTGTCAAATTGTTCTAAAAATTTGTACAACAATAAAATGTCTAGCCATCTCCTTTTCTTTTTTTTTTTTTTTTTTGTAATAAAAGTATCCCTTTCAAAATAATTTTTTTTTATTTTGAAACAGATCTGTTTTTGCTGCATTAACAAAATTATAGCATGTAAAGTCTGGTGTATATGATTGGCTGAAAGCGAAAATTGCATATGAAAATAAACATTGAGGTTTAATATATTTCTTTTTTTATGTGGGGCAGTTGCAAATTGCAATTCTTCGGTGTATTTTAAGGTAAATTGGTTACAATTTTTTATTTTTGCTTACAAAATCAGAAAAATATTGAATTTTCAAGTGTCAAGTTCAATGAAATTTTTTAAACCGTGAATTTAAAAGTATTCGTATGTAAAAATTTGCAAAGCTAAGCTGAATGCTTGAAAATTCCCATATGAAATAATAATGAATTGTGTTAACAAAACTTTTATATGGGTTAGAATGTTTGTCAATATAAAAGGAAAAAAATTATAATTATAAAATTTCATTAATACAAAAAATTAAACAAATAATTGATAGTAAAGAAAAATTATGATTTATTTTCACAGACTAGGGATTTACGTATGTGCACTAACTTAAGCAGTAATTTGAAAATTGTTGACTTTGTTATTGTCCTTATTATTTTATTACAATATTTATTAAGTTGTAGTAGTTTTTTATAAAGTATTTGTTTAATATTTATTGGATATTTCGTTAACAGCTTATTAACATTTTTAGGAAATATATCTGCTCTATGAGCAGGATAATTGTTGTTGTGTTAACCTGAAAATTTATAACTTTTGCGCATTAATCGTGCCGAAATCGTTTAACGGTCGACAGTATCAATTAGGGACGCCCCAAAATTTCATTTGCAAGAGTATCCGCTACTTAGTGTTGCACAGACTAACTTCGAAATATGTAATTTGAAGCAAATCAAGTAATTTGAAATAGTTTTCCCGTATGAAAAATATGTGGGAAATCAAGTCGCAAATTACTTGATTTATGCAAATGAAAGGCTTTGGCCTAAACCACGTATAAGCAAACGCACTATTTCTTTGAAAACCTTTTAAGACACAACATAGAACTGAAGTTTGTTGAAAATTCGCATTGAAAGATTTATTTACATTAATTGTTTGCTAGAAATAACTGAAACAAAAGCCTGATAAAGGATGCCAGTCATAGACTTAAGATTTTATTTCTTTCCGCGATTTCTGTTCTTCGAAAAAATAGTATTTCCTGTTCGAAAGTAAAATCTTTGCAACAAAACACATTAAATCCATGCCAATGGCGGCATGAGAATTTCTCTACAAAAAGCAGAAATTTCAAACAGATAACCTCTTTGTCACCCCAAATAAAAAAAAAATTAAATTAAATGTGAAAATATGTATGGAGCCACATGCTACAGAAAGATTTATTTGTTATTCATAGACATACAAGTTCAAGTGCCAAACACATTGACAAAATTGCCGCCGCAACTAAAAAATTAGAAAAAATAGGAATGGCGCTCACAAAGCGAAATAAAGAAACGAATGAATTTATAAGAAATTTTGTGAAATGAAATAATCAAAAATTTCAAATTCAAAAATCGAAAAACCTGGTTTATATAACACATGCATACATACACGACTACATCCGGCATTTTGTTTAAATAATACAAAAAAAAACATCTATTTGTTGTTACATTTGGCTGATGCCAATGTCAACTCATCAGCAGATCATTAACCATCATTTAAATGTTGTATAAAAAATTTATTATCAGCTGAAATATATTTTAGAAAATCTTACTTGAATACTTTGTAATCAAAACTCAAGTACGCTTTAAGACTTCACAAGAATTACATCATAAGAAAAGACAACTAATTAAAAAAAAAAAGTGTTTAATTATTTAGTTTAAAACTGGCTTCTGATTAATTTATATGCGAGTATTTATGAATTCTAACTGATAACCTCAATTTTTCAAGATTTTTTTCAATTTATTCGCACTGGACTGAAAAATAAACAGAGAAAACTCATAAATTAAAAATAATTCATACAGATTGTATGTGTATGCGTTTATGTATATGTATTTAAGTACATTTTTGCATATGTGTGTAGTTGTATTAAAGCATTAAGGACAGGACATTAATTTAGAACAATCAAAATATTGAGAGAAACAAAATTTTGTACTTGACTTCATGTTTAAATTTTTGTTATTCAAAAATTGAGTACTTAATTTTAAAGGATCTTGCATTAAGTGCTTGCTGTCTGTTTATTTAAGTAAAACAAAAGTGTGTGTGAGTTATCGCTGACATTTTTTTATTCCCTTGAAAGATCTATTTTGAAGGACCAGCATTTACGGCAATCATAATATTTTTGCAACAGATGGCACCATATCCTTGTAGGCTTTGATTTTGCTTTATTTAACTTTTTATAAAAGCTGTGACAACTTAACAAATTAAATAATTTCGGGAATCTTTTGAAAACGGATTTCCTGTACAGACCAACGGACATTGTTTATTCGACTTCCCTATTCTTTTTGGCAGATCAGCTGTTTTCGTGTCATATTTTTCTATTAAAAAGGTTAAGTTTGGTATATAATTTATATTATTGGACGTTAAACCACCATCACGCATGCGTGGAGTGCGGACAGAGAATGATATCGTAACTCTATCCGCCGGTGTGGTTGAAGACCGGGAGTTATTAGCTAAATATTTGTCCAATTAAAAGGTAAGTTGGTTGAACTGTTTATTTCACGTTCGGGGTTGGTCAATTAGCCGCCTAGAACGCGCAATTTAATCCCTTTTATTTTAATTTTTGAGATTTTATTTTATATATTTTTTTTGTGTTTTTTAATGATATTCGAGAGCTGTTAAAATATCGCCCATTATATAATTTATGGGGTCGCTTGTCGTACTGTGGAAGTTATAACTTTTTAAAATATAACTTTTCCCCATTTTCGGTTAAGGCTACAATTAAGTTCGCAAAATTTTCGAATGCCACAAGTAGTTCATTATTTATTTATTCTTGCTATTTTACCATAGATTTAATAAAAGCTTTTAATATTTTTTTAATACAAAAACATCATAAAGAAAATCTTTGTACCACTGAAATTGGAGGTAATTTACAGCGTTGATTTATTTATAATTTCCGATTAATACCACCCACATATCCAAGAAGTTTATTTATTTATATACTCTTTTTTTTATTCATGCCTTCATGTACTTCGTTATAGTTCTTCTCCTTCATTGTGATGTCTTAGCATTCTGGCATGGAGTAATTTCCGCATTTGAAGTTTTTCAGTTGTTCGTTCTTTCGCCTTATGAAAATAATCAAAGTGTAATTGCTCGTAAAGCGCGCATTATTATCTTCGTTTAATGCCATTTCTCATCTGGAGTTCTTTAAATACTCAAGTCAAGTCATTAAAGTAAAGATATGAAATTGTGATAATACTTTCATGCTTATAATGTAACAAAAAAAATTTCAAAAGGCTTTCTTTTTTAATAAAAAAAAAACCTAAATAAAACGTATATAATTGTGTTAAAAGGATCAACCGATCGTGCAAATTTATTTAATACCAACTCTCACTGCAATATTATTTCAAAACTATAAATTTGTTTTGCAGGTAATAACTGTAACACCATTTGGCTCTTAACGCACTTTAAACCATAAATATTAATATAAAAAAAAATTAAATAAAATAAGAAAGACACTTGCAATACTCTGCACTATTAACATCATCACCCCAAACATCAATCATGATTAATTGCTGCAGCGCTGGTCTTTTTTCTCCAATTCAATTTCAGTTTGTGTAAAAAGCAACATGAATATTTTCTAAGAATCGGCAGTGTTCTTCAAAAAGAATTTGCAAACAAAATAAAACAAATAATTTAGCATGCGAAAATGGGATCACACATGTTTTTCTCCTTTTCCAAAAAAATGAAAACAATTTAAAACAAACACAAACTTTTTGAACACATTACAAACGTCTGTCTGTCTGTCTGGCTGGTCTGACTTCGGCCACAATCATAAAGTGATATTTTTCCAAAAATATAATAAAAGGAAAAAATGTGACGGAGCGCAAACCGATCTTGTTGCATGACATCATTTTTATGTTTTTCTTCTCTTTTTTTTTTTTTTTTGCAAGCAGATGCTGTTCTCGAAATAAAATCAAATGCATTTTATTTGTTATATTTTGTATACGATGCATATCTCGAAACATTTTAATATATAAATTAAAGAAAGAAAACATGAAACGCTAGTGATTTCATTTAAAATTTTGTATATTAAATTTTAACGAAACTGTTTATGAATGTTTGCTTTTGTCTGGCCATTTTCAGCAAAATTTATAATTTCTCTTGCCCGTTAGCAAATGAAATAATTTATTTGATAATAATCATTTATGATTTAGATTGAGTTTTTCATTTAATTCTTCTAATAAAATGCTTCAACATTTTTGCAAAATATGCGCGTACAATAACTCAGTCCTGTTATTTTAAGAAACTAAGTTTTGAACGGTTTGTAGGCATCTAGAATTGTTTCAATTTGCACAGTGGGCTTTAACTTCTAATCTAGTGGTCAAACTCTTTGTGTGATGGATTGGGCCCAGTCCCATCCCAGTATGATATTGTTAATTAATATCTTTAATTATTTTTGCCTTTTCCTCATGCATATATTTCAATAACTTCAAAATATCAATGAATCAATTTCTTTTAATTTTTTGCAAGAACAGTAGTCTTGGCACATGTTAAAAAAGTTGTTAGTCACAAAACCAAACACATATTTATTTATTAAAAATGAACCAAAAATTCGAATAGCATGCAGACACTAACAAAAAATCAACCTCAACTATAAACAAAGTTCCGAACCGCTAAAAAAAGTATATTCTTTATTAAGAACTGAAACGGGAAAAGGAAAAGAAATAATCTAAATGAAATAAGGCAGAACACCAACAAAACCACCGCACAATAACATTCAATTTATAAACACATGCTCGCGATCAAATAAAAAAAAAGTCATCTACTTTTCAGAAATGTTTCATCAACGATATTCACGGACAGATCAGCAGAAGCTTAAAGCAATGCTTTCACTCGAATCTATAAAGCAGTTCTTCCTTTTAAGGCATCTTCCAATTGGCATTTTGTCAGACCATCCATCGTTAGACAGAATAATTCTGCTTAAGACCGTTTATGAAAAAAAAAAGATTCTAAAAGAACACGAAATATCTTGCACGAAAATAAGATTTACACTTTTTAATTATCAATAGTTTCGGTTGAAACCAAATAAAGCGCAGAGAAAAAAAAAACCAATCAGTTTTGCTTCTGAGATCCCTGCAAAGGCGTTTTGCAAAACCCTAAACACGGGATTTTTCAGTATTGCCACATGTCTTACAATATTATTGTCGTGCAATGTACTGACATGGTTGTTAGACTTTTGCAGAACATTTTTCTGACAATGTTGTCACATCTAACTTTCGTCTGTGCAAAGCTTTAGCAAAACGGAGGACCGCGACAGATAAAAAATAAATAAAAAAGATAAAATTTTTTGTCGAATATCTCCTAAATTATGGATTTGCATTTTTGGCTTACCGCTACTAAAATTTAAAAGTTTAATAAATCGGAAAGTTATTGGTCTTACGCCGTTCTAAAAAATTCTAATTCTCATTAGCATTCGACGTCTTGAGGTTCTGGGAAGCTTCCCCGACTAATTCTGAGAACCCATCACTAAGTCTGTATGTGTGTGTGTTTGTGTGAGCATGTGACCTGCTTATAACTTTGGAATGCTTTCAACCAAACTGATGGCGTTCTAAAGAGTTTCCTGTGAATTTGAACCGATTCGAATCGGTAGATTTCAAGAAATTAAAAAAACTGCTTTTCTATAAAAACCACTGACGATTTCTTATTAACAAATTCAAAGAGGATATTGAAACACGCCAGTTGGTGTCGACAAGATGACAATAATTTAAAATCATGAGATTTAAAATCGTACGGTTACTAAAATAAATAACTATCCAGAAGATGTTCTGAAAAGTACAAGCGATAGATTCCTTTCAGATATTTTGCTTAAGACTATCTGTAATAGAAAAATTAAAAAGAGTATTGAAAAATAATTTCTATTGGTACCGATTTGAAATCCTCGCGATTTACAGAACATTACCATCAATATATACAAAAATTCCACTGTCCCATTTGAATGCATTTAAAGAATTCTGTGAAGATGTCATTCATTAACAGCCTCGTTTTTTAACAGTCATCAAACTAATTTTAATTAGCGTCTTAAACAAACAAAATATGCATTCATATACATACACACATATCGATCAGATGTACATAACTATGTAGTTATGTACTTGTATAAAAAGAGAAAATAAATATAGAAATATTTCTAAATATGCAACAGATCAATTTCAATCTTCAATATTAACATTAAAGCTGACATAAACAAATTTATATAGTCGCACAAGGAAACAAAGTCTCTCTGCAATGATTCAGCGTCCAATACTCTAATTGAGGAAGAAGAAATTTGCTGCTTATGCCACACGATATGCACCAACAGCGAAAATAAAAATTAAGTAATGGAAAGTGTATCTGTCAATGAATGAATGAATGTAAAAGAAATGAATGATAAGAAAGAATAACAACAGTTTTAGTTGCAGCGCAGCATCTATAGAAAATACTTGAGAATGTAATTTGTGAGATTAAGATAAAGTGCACAAGACATTATTTCATTTCGATTTATAAGGAAAATACAATATGTTTTTAAGCACATTTACACACACACACACACACACACACAGAAACATGAAAATATATACAAACACAACACTTGTTGCTTGAAAAGATCATTTAATAACCAGAGTGACCATTAAGGCCGTTCCAACTCATTTGAAAAAAAGTTGTTTTGAAAACGAAACTCATGTAGTCGCAACGACTGATTTTCCGTTTTGTCTTGGACCAGCACTCTGAGGATGGCACCCAAATATGTGATGCATTGTAACAGAAGGGAGGAAAATTATTAATGGGAAGGAAGGTAGTAGTGCTTGTGGATGTGCGATGTGAGCGTTCACAAACTGAACGCGGCAGGAAAGACCCCTGTAGGAAGTTTATCACATTTTTGGACTGTCTAGACGGCCAATTGACCGGTCTCAAACATGAAATAAACACTGCAGCCTTTGCTCGTTTCTAAGTCGATTCATGGTTAAATTACAGACCAAACTGAACATGTTTAATAGCAACATGTGACTAGGAAAACAGCTGAGCTGTTGGCAACACTGTTTAAGTTGTTGAAAAATCACTCTTCTTTATATCAATAAGTCATTGATTCATTGTGCGCATTAAATATTTTTTGGTAATAACATTGGTTTTTTTTTTGTATAAAGAAATTTCGGCAAATCTTTTTATAGCAAAACAAACAGGGCAACGAACGAGCAACAAATTTTAAATAAAAAATTCAAATAGTGGGGTATCCTTTGAAATAAAATTATTGAAATCGATGTATACACCAATCGAAGTATTCTGCGAGCACGAATATAAAATTACTCAAAATATGAAATTTATTTGTTAGGTGGTTAAGCAATGTCTATATGCATTTCATTGGCGCTTCTTACCAAATCGTCAGTAGACTTCAACTACAGTTTTGAAAAGTTTCAAACTTCTCAACTTATTAAAAGACTTCCAAAAACCATCTGAGAATTATGTTAAATAAATTAACTATAAAAATTCACAAACGATTTCATAAAATCACATTATAATAAGTGTAGCAGGCAACAAATAAATTTCATATTATAATAGTACCATGACAATATATCAAAAAATTAGTTTATTAACAATTACTCAAAATAGCTGGTGAAAAATTTGTTTCAATTAATATTAATATATTATATATATATAATATATATATATATATATATATATATATATATATATATATATCTATAAAAGACATTAACTGTTACCTCAATATCATGAGAAAACAAAATACAATTCTTGTTCTTTCTAAATACTTCCGTGAACTTAAATGAATCATATTATTTTGTATTAAAAATATTTACATGGTAACAATGTTTAAGGTACATTCACACTAGCCAAATAGGTGGGCAAAAAGATTAAAAAGGATACGTATTAAGTCGCATACATGATTAATAGAAAGTGTCCAGAGTCCAGAGTTGTTCATGAGAATTTTGGCAGCTGGAAATGGATATTTAAGCTCTGATAATTTCTTTCAATGTATTAAAATTTTTTAAAAATAATTATGACACAAATATGCTGATTAAAAGACACTTGCCGTTAGTTTCACATAAAGTTAAAAATCATTAATCTAATTTATTCTGAGAATATTTTAAATTATTATTTCAAAACGTTGTCAAAAGGCTATCGCCGTTTTTATTTTTTATATGATGGATTTATTAAAACAAATTGTGACTTCATTGAATATAAATATTTTACAAAAATTATTATAAACACATAGAGTATTTTAAAAATAGAAACATAATATAATAGATTATATACATAAACTAACTAAATATGTATAACGAACATGTGCTTGTGTATTATTATTATTTTTGTTTCTTATATTTGGCAAACTGTTGTTATCAGCAGGTCTGCCGCTTAGGAAGTACCAAAATAAGTCGAGTAACGAAAGTATGGAAAGATTCTTCAAAACTACAACTTTTAATAAAGTATTTTATAGATTTCATACGGAGTTTCCTAGCAATCGGTATTGGCGCTCTGGCGCTGACAAGAGTATTGCAGCTGTTTAACAATTTCTTTTTGGTCTTGATTTAAAGCAAACAATTTTGCACACCCGGTTATTCCATACAGGTCCACAATATTTTTTAACCCTTTTGTGGAAACAGAAAAAAAATTTTTCAATGGGATTTTTGTTCCAAAAATACCATAACATATTTGTACATAATAATAGTACGTTGTTTACAAAAAGCAGTCTAAAGGCACGGTTTAAGAGGGCAATTGATCGGGCTTGAAATATGAAATAAGCCCGCTTCTCAATTGGGCCATTGACCACAGTTGCCACTGTGGTACAATTGAACCAAAAATGGTTGTATTTTTTACGTTTCGTTCGCTGGTTAATTTTTTTCTTTTATTAAAAGTTAACGATTATAATATAAATAAATTTTGAAAGTTTTATCATGCCTGTAAAAATGTACTTACGAAAATTATTACTCTTCACATAAAGTAAAAGATTTGATTCGTTTACAACACTTGATAGTAATCGATTATTACCTACCCACAGTAGTAAATCAAAAAGCTATATTGGCAACACTGATCGATTGTTTCTTTTGTTTACAAGTCAGAAATTGACAATTTGACTTCAGTGTAAAAAGTATTGTATTATGCTGGTATGCAAATAAAATTGAAAAAATTGGTTCTCCTTTTTTATTTTGGTTCTTTTTTTTATGGATTTTGGTCCCGAAGAAAAATTTAGAGTGGCAACCGTGCCATTGATTGACTCGTTTGTTGTGTGGCTTATGACACCATCATGTTGAAGTTCTGCTTTTCTATTTTGAGCGATACAAATTTGTAATTTTCGCACGCTGTCGTCGTTTTGGAAAAAGGACGGTCCAATGGTGCTACCAACCCATAATCCATATCATAGAGTGCATTTTTCAGAATGCATTACCAATTATACTTTTGGCACGAAAACGGCTGAGCTGCCAATGTTGCCAACCAAACAAAAACTCACTGTTTGTTTAATTAAAAGTGCATAATAATTACTAATAAAAAATACATCACATCACATTTTTGAACTTTTTTATTCAAATAATATATTATTTTGAACTTTGTTTACCAGAAGAAACCTATTGAATTAATTGTTATTAAAATTTGAACACTTTTCACTTGAATGTCCTAACGAATAAAATCCAAATCATTGGCTTGCTGAAGCAACTTCTATGCTTAAATGACACATATTCGTGCAGAATATTCAGAAAGGCTATAACTCCTACTCAATCGATACAAAAAGCATAAAAGACTCATAATAAGTATATATATAATATTTGAGCAGATGAAAGTACCAGATACTTTTCTCCAACAATTAATTTCTCTCAGTGTATTATAGACATACAATAAACGTTCGGTTATTTCTACAAACGTTACCGGTCCAACAGTTACAACTAAAAAATTAGCCCATATTTTCTATTTAATTCATATACAACTTATTTTTATTGTACGAATATATTCAAATACAAATACTTTGATTTTAATTCTGTAGCAAAAACACGAGGTAATTGAATCTCTTTTTCACAATAACCACGTTTAAACTGAAGTGTAAGTTGTTTGATACATTTGTGGTCTTTAAAAGACCAGTTAATGTTTATAAATAATAAAAAGAGAAGATATACCTAAAGAAAAAGCGTACGAGAACAACATACTTGGAGTACAAGCAAATTACTAAAAAGGAAAAAAGAAACCGCAGAAAAGAAAAGTACTATCAATGGCAAACAAAAGCAGCTGAAGAGAAAAAAAAAAATACTTCTACATATAACGGTAGTGAAATTGAAAGAAAATAAAAATAATTTTTTTTTAAATTATAAAACTGCTGCTTTTCATAGCAGTAAATCAAATAGTTTTCTTCAAAAATGTATGAGCATATAAATATATGATTTTACAACAATCTGATAGTACTCTGTTCGACTACAAGAGAACGCATCGGTGCTAATCGGTAACACAAATCCACCAACTCCAATGAAATGTTTTTGATAGTTTCAAAATTTTCTACAACGAATCTTTAAGTGCAGCTGTCGAAGGGACATCTCAGCTTTTAGAAGCTTTAACCAAAAATTTTAAATAACAGTTGCCAAAATTGTTGCCCCTCAAACAGGAGGGCTCCAACAGTATTTTTAAGACACACTTGTGATATTTACAGAATTATTTCCTCGTAGAAATATTATTCTCATTTATTGACCACTTGTTTTGTTCTTTGTGAATGCAAATTGAGATAACTTTTTCCTGGTGTTATTCATAAAGGAAATTGTAATTGGAAAACAAAACTATTAAATAAAAAATATTAAATAAAATATATTAAATAAAAATATCGTACTTTCTTTGTTTGACATATTTGATATAATAATAATTGATATCGATTTGTAAAACTGTTTTAATATACGATGGCGTATTATTAATATTATTTGTTATATTTTGTTATATTATAATCATTTTTTTTTTGTATATCAATAAACGGAAACATGTGCCAGTTCTACTTAACCGTAATATTGAAGGCTAATCAATTGTTTAAACAAACATGGCCTTCTTTTCAAGCAAGTAATCCACTACACAAAGGCTTAAAAATACTAATCGTATGTGCATGTGTGTGTGTGTGTGTGTGTGTGTGTGTGTGTGTGTGGTTATCAACAAGTGCGCTCTAATTTTTTGATTAAGAAAAAAAAATGATACCTTTGATAACCGGAAATGAAATAAACGTTCTTTGAAAACAACCAACATATTTGAAGCAAAAATAAAGTATTTAACAAAAAAAAAAAAAGATCTTGTACAACATATAATGAAATGTTGTTGCGATCAAGGTTATCGTTAGAACAAAATCATACACTCACACAAGCATTGACCTTTTTAAAAGACCCCAAAATCAACAGAAATTGATAAGAGTGGTATTTTTGGCAATTTGAAGAGATTAAAAATTGCTTCCATTTTTAAATCTGAAAATTTCACAAATCAAACATGCACAGTGACTTTTTGGGTGACTTATTTTAAGCCCTAAGGAAAGAGTCACGTTGTGGAAAAATGTTTTCTGTTTTCTGTTTTATTAATTATTATTATTGCAGTCTGTAATTCATCAGATGGTTGCTTTATGCTTTTTAAGTATTCCGGAAATATAATATATTCAGTGAGGATGCATTCCATGCAAAACCCTTCCAACTGACTTTGCAGGCCATATGAAATGTTAAGGCATGTTACTCGCTCATTCATGGCGATTTCTACATACAAATGCAAGTGCATGTGTATGTGTGTATGTGTGTGCGCATGCCTAACTTCTTCAGTTCGTCTCTTTATCGAATTGTGTTATTTTATTATAATTTTACCTTGTATTTAATTCTGTTAAACTTATGCTGATGATATGACTCAATTTGACCCAATTTTCGAATTTATTTTGTTTGTTTCTTCATATTATTTTATATATTCGTATGCACATTTTTATTAAAAATTAATATGTTTATGTTCTTTTTATCAATATTTTTTTTCTTCATAATTCATTGTGTTTCTTAATAAGATTCAGTAAAAAGCAAAAACTTGCGATTAATATGAGCTGCTGTAGAAAATAATCAAAAAAGATTTTGTCCTATCAAAGAAACATTAAATTTAAATAATAAAAATAAAAAGAGTATAAAATGCATTTAGAAAATCTAAGAGAGTTTAAGTTTTCTGCTCAAATAATTCTAAAGAGCAAAATATTATACGGAGCATAAAATTTGCCAATATTTGTTAAGAGATAAGCTCTTTATGAACTCTCGAAAAATTCAATTCGAAACAAAGTTGTCAGGTAATTTTTCTTAAAAAAAACAAATTTTATAATATTAATAATAAAATAAAATGGACTTATTTTTGAAAATAAAAACCCTGAATGGAAAGATTTTATCAACAGTTTTATTTTAAACAAATGAATAAGACACTTATTATTCAGTCCACATTTATAAAGCCCCTAATTACAAATTCTCATAAGCCTGAACGTAAAATTCATAAATTATAATAATAATAAAATAAAACTGGCAACTCTGATCAAATATGGAATCACACAAAAAGTGTTACAAAAGCGCAGTGAAAAAGTGGATTTTAAGAAGAAAATTTTACCAACAAAAACTATTCATTTTGGGAAAAGTAAGTCGATTAAATAGTTTTATAAATCTTGGACTCTTACCGAAATTATTACTTTAACAAAAATATATAGATATAAACATATTTTGAAGCAGAACTTTCTGGGAAAAAGTTATATCAAAGAATAGTCTTTAGAGTTTATTTAAAGTAGCTCTTAAATAATGTCATGATAAAAATTGTTTGTATAAAAGTGCCTTTTGAAAAAAGTACATATCAAAAAAGGACTATTTAAAAGAAAATACTTGTTGCAAAAGGTACTTTTTGAAGAATGTATCTTTTGAAAAGCAAACATTCAGAAAATTTGACCACAATAAAAGTATTTTTTAAGTGCGTCTATATAAATTATTTAAAAAAAAACACTTTTTGTAAAACTTAAATTCATCAAACCGTACTTTCTGAAAAATTAAAGTATGAAAATGTAATATTTGCCAAAGGTACATACTAACAAGTAACTTTTTGTAAAAAGTACTTTCTGAAAAATTACTTCTTGAGGTGGTTACTCTTTGAAAAATTATTTTAAAAAAATAATAATAAAAAAAACAAGTTGTTGATAAGAAAAAGAAACCTTTTCAAAAGAGTAGTTAGCACTTTCTAAAAAAGTACTTAAGTACTTTCTGTAAAATTACTTTTTGAGGCGATTACTTTTTGAAAAACAGTTTTTGAAAATTTTGGCTGTTGAATTTTAAGATGTTGATAAGAAAAAACCCTTCTCAAAAGAGTGATTGGCACTTTCTAAAGGAGTACTTATCAAAAAAGTACTATTTATAAATGACTTTCGCACAAAGTACTTTGTGAAAAGTAATTGTTTTAAAAATTACTTTTTTTAAATTAATGTTTGAGAAAGTACTTTCTAAAAAAGTACTTTCTAAAAAAGTACTTTTTGTAAGAAATACTTTCTGAAATATTATAAATATTTTCAAAAATGTTCCTGATTACTTTTAAGATTTTGCTTAAAAAATACATTTTCAAAAGAAATGCTTGAAGGGCTATAAAGTGAAGATACCTTGTGGTCTAATTATAAATATAAATCACGTCATTAAGACGAAATTGGCAAAGAAAAAAGGAAAACTTTTTTTCCTTGAAATTCTACACCTAAAAGCAAAAAATTAATATTGAAAAAAAGAGAAGCAATTTTTCAAAACTGTTGTAGTTTATATATCTTTTAAATAGACGTATCTTTCCCAAAATTATTTCTTATACTCTTAGATTAATAGATTGTTGCAGTGAATTTCAGATTTTCTTCAAGTTGTGGGAAATTTTTGCGTTCTTTCTAAACTTCTTACCCTACGAGTTTCATAACATGATTTATATTTTGTGTAGCTTTAACTGAATGCAAGAATATTTAAGAAACAAAACATTTGTAAAAGCGAAATATGCTTAAGTCGGCTTAAGCACTCATACCTTTTTGCCACTCAAATAGTTTTTGCGTGTAAAGATCTTCTGAACAATCTAATCTTTCATATACAATATTTCGAAATCTATTGACTGTTTTGAATGCGAATATTTGAAAAGCGGCAAATATTTCTCTATAATATTTTAAACATTTTTTTTTTTTCAATATTAAATAAAATAATATTTGAAGCTGCCTTCATTTTAAAGTAGGACACATTTCAGCTGAATAAAAATAAGAAATTGTGAGTCAGCTTATGACGTTGTTCTCTTAAGCGTTTTACAACCAACATTATTGGTGAAAAAATTTTTTCCGCTTCCAAAACAAATTTAAATTAATACAAAATTTAATAACTGCGAGTATAATTGTTTTTTATAAATAATAAAACAATTAAAATAATAGCAATAAATGTTTATTTGTAGCAACAGTTTTAATTACTTTCAATTGAAGCAACGTTTGCTTTTATATAGTTAATTATTATCATTGCACGCTGTCATCAAACTATATCCTTTTTGATTTTGTGTTTAGTAAAAATTTTTATTGAAATATTCCCTCACTTATGGTCACATTACTTACCTTGGCTTCAGTACTATTTCCAAATATGGCAATTGCAAAAACAACAACTGCAATCGTTAGCTGTAGATGGGGCCTTTTGGGGGCACTGATACCCGAGAGACCCCACAGGCCTCTGGGTAGTGACAACATATTCTGCAAAACTAACAGCGTATCCGCCACGAGCAACAACAATTTTTGTGTATTTGTTTTGCTTTTATAAAAATGCAAAAAAGCACTACACTGGAGCTCACACAACAACTTTTCAAATTATTATTTCGTAGATTTTTGGTGTTTGTTTATTAAAATATTTTTTCTTTTAAATAACGGTCTTTTTCCTTTTCTGATGGAAAAGCATCAGAACTACGACGGTAGTAGAAGCGCGCTACCCAACGTTTGACACTACAAAATGAAATAGAAAACAAATTGGAGAGGTAATAAAAACCCTTAGCTGGGATAATATGTATTTGACAACATACAATTAAATTATTATTTTAACGGGAATAGAAACAAAAGGTTTTAAAATAAAAATAAATAATAAAAAAAAACTAACACAACTCGACGTTAAGCACTCGTAACATGCACTGATTATAGACTGTTTTATTTTGTGTAGAAGACTAGTTGGTACGAAATACGATCGTCGTGTACTCTCCCTACATGGAGATCGACAAACGTTCGAAGTGTTACTAAACATGGGGCCAGCAAAAGATTTTTCATGCTGCTCATATTTTGCCAAACCAAACACCAGCGCACTAACACAGTCTCACAAAATGAAGCCGATCGTGGAGTAGAATCCACTAATACACGTGTGTTGGGTTTACTAATACCATGACATGTTATTTAATGAGTTGGTATTAGTGTGTGAGAGTGTGTTGTGCTGGTTGCGGTCTTCTGTTTAAAAAATCTGTCTTCTAAAAACTGAATGAATGTGTAGTGAATGATGATGGGATGTGAGGATCTAGATTTTTAAGCTTTAAAACGATTTGATAAAAAAAAAATCTGTACTAAAATTGACTTCTTTGCTTTGCAATCGAAAGGAAAATGTTTTGCTTTCTTTAATATATTTTTGAAAATAAAAGAATTCTGTTAGGAAGGAAGAAGAGGAATAAGTCATACAAATTAGAACTTTGCCTTGATCTGAGGAAATGATTTGTTATTGTGATTTTGTTTTCTCTTTGGTCTTCTAAGACTTCGTAAAGCTTCTTCTCACCCAGAAACAAAGAAGATTTAAAAAGTTTATAAAAAAAATAGCATCCACTCGTATAAATCATGTAACGACAGACGTCACTGAAGTGCTTTAAAATGTTATCAAAAGCAGGCTTTTTGAAAAATAGTTTTGGAAAATCTATTTTATACACTTTCGCTTGCAAGACAAGTTTTATTAATAATAAAAACCATGAGAACGAATAAGAACATGAACGTGTAGGGTGTATTCAATCAATATTATTGTAAATCTTTTATAAAATAAGTACTTATGTAAATTTAATAAACTGCACACATAAAGTTCTTCTGTCACTACTTCGCATTGAAAGATGTTTTATTGTTGTTTGCTTTTGTTTTCCAGACTTTATCAATATTCTACTCAGTTTTAGTACGAATAACTAATAGAATAATATTTTTTTATTATTAAAAGTTGTGAAAATATTATTAGGCTTGAGAGATTAGTTGAAGGTTTTCTTGTTATAATTTTTTTTTCTTTATTTAAAGTTCTAATACTGATAAGGCGGATATTGCTGCGTATTTCCGTTTAATAAATTTATTTTTAATATAATTAATTTTGATTATGAAAATTCATTGAAAAATAAGTCCATTTAACTCGTTGAACTAAATTTGAAATTTGTCATTTAGGTCAGTTTTGAAATGGGTTTTTGTTTTGATATTTTGAAATATTCACAAATTGGTCATTATTTTTGGCTTAAGGTGAAAACTATACCAGCGAAATGATATTGATTGGCATTCAAAAATTATCTGCATGAGATAATTCGCAAAATTGTTGTAGTTATTTGATCAAAGATTATTTTTTTAATAGAACGCGCAAGTATGTACGCATGTAGGCCTTATATTTGTTGTGGTAAATGTTGCCATATCCTTTTTTGAAGAAAAAACTTACAATTGAAGAAAAAAAACTGATTTTTAGAAGAAAAAACTGTTACCCCAAGAAAATGTATCGGAAATATTATAAAACATATTTCAGCGTTACAAAGCTTACAAAAAGCGTAATCATTGTCATTTATCCTGATCCAATCCTTGAAGAATGCGTGCTCTTCCCATGATTTATTATGATTTGGTAGTTTTCTTTTTGGGCTTTTGCTTGAACACCTCGTTCAAGCAAATCTGTATCGCATCATCTGGTGTATTATTATTTTCTTTACAACAGTTTTGAAAATTAGACAAATTAGTATTACATACTCGCATATACACATATATACTCGTATATATACTCATATATATACATAATTGTATATTATGTAGACATAATTGTAAAAAAACTAATTTTTTTTTTATAAAAAAATTTAAAAACTTTTTATCTCTCAAAAAAATTAGTGAAAACTGAACATTTGGCAACGCTGGTTGTGGTATAAGCTAATCCCCATTTCATTGGGGATGATGCCGAATAATCGGTACCGTATATCTTCTAGCACCGTGTTGTAAAACCTTTTAAATAAGTATTTTGAAAACATAAATGCATGAGATCATTTCGAATTAATTTAACAAAATTTGTATGTCACTTCTATTTATTTCTTTATTAAAAAAAAGTGGGAAATGGTGTAATAAAATTAACATTCCGACTCACTAACAGCGTGTTCACATTGTTAGTGAGTCACACGGTTTTAATAAATTCTGGTTTTATTGTTAAAACCTGGATTTATCATACAAAATGATTTTATTAGAAGCAATTAAAAGCTGTTTTTGCTTTGGTTTTAAGCAGAGTTTATGAAATGCAGATCTGTACAATTGTTTTCTCTGAAATGCAAACGATCTTATAACGTCCTGATTATTTAATAAATCCAATCTATTCTCTAATAAATCCAATCTATTCTCTATTTATAATTCTAGCATTTTAAATAGTGCCCCTCGTAAACATGGTACACAAAAAGTTATAAAAGTTTGTTTTCAGTTAAAATTGCATGTGTATGGACTATTGCTTTATGCTCATGGATGTGTGTGTGTTTTAGTATATAAAATTTCACATTTATTTTGCGGACAATTAAATGTTTTTTATGTTCATTAAATAAAAATGATGACATTTCTAAATTTAGCAACTGCTTGTCCATAGAGTTTTTATTTTTGTCAGTTTAATTTGTAGCGTTTATTATTTGGGTTAATGTTTTTTTAACTCAAAACAAATAAATATTGCTTATACGCCCAGTGTGATAAAACAGGTGAAATAAGGAAAGTACGCCCCCTTTCGTATTGCCAAAGTTTTAAGTTCTATGAGAGAGAGAGAGAGAGAGAAGGGAAAATGCATGAGATTGAGTAAACGTTTTGGTGTCCTTGCAAGGACATCATTCATAATTTTTTTTTATTACGAAGTTAACGAAAGTTTAAAGGAAAATTTAGAAGATTTTGCCAGTGCAAAAGTGCTCTAACGGTCATTTGTAGAGCGGCAGAGGGAAAGGAAGAGTTTGTATTATTCAAAATTTCAAACATGCGTTCTTATTTATAATAAAAATATGTAAGAAAATTATTTTTTAAAATAATACATTGTAAGCGATATCGCCTTGACTTGTAGCACGTTGTAGTTGAGTACACGCAAATGTACTTGCTAATATTTTTGTCCTGAGATGGTGCAACTGCGGCTCCTTAGCATAATCTTAATTTAAGTATGAATAAATTCTTCAAAAAAGGCTTTGAGTGCGTCAATCGTTGGTCCCTATAGACAAGAACGTTAACATAGACCTACAAATTATAATCTGAAGGCGTTAAGTCGCACGATTTAGGCGACCAAATGACGGGCCCTAAATGTGAAATAAACTGTTCACCGAACTCGCCTCTCACTCAAGCCACTGCTTTGAGTGCTGTGCGTCATATGGCAACGTCTTGTTGAAACGACATGTCAGCCAAGTCCACCTCTTCCACTTTTGGTAAAACGAAAAAATGATAATCACAGTAATGCTCCCTATTCAAAAGTCCACACCAAACAGTACATATTTTGGGACCCTTACGCCTTCTTCTTCTTCTTCTTAGCTCTTCAGAAATATGACAATGTCGCTTGTTCAATTATCCATTCCACGAGGAGAAATATGCTGCACGAGACAATTTCTTAACCGAGCATCAATTAAATAGAATGAAATTCAATAAGCTGCAGGTGTTCACGGTTGCCACTCTAAATTTTTCTTCGGGACCAAAATCCATAAAAAAAGAACCAAAATAAAAAAGGAGAACCAATTTTTTCAATTTTATTTGCATACCAGCATAATACAATACTTTTTACACTGAAGTCAAATTGTCAATTTCTGACTTGTAAACAAAAGAAACAATCGATCAGTGTTGCCAATATAGCTTTTTGATTTACTACTGTGGGTAGGTAATAATCGATTACTATCAAGTGTTGTAAACGAATCAAATCTTTTAGTTTATGTGAAGAGTAATAATTTTCGTAAATACATTTTTACAGGCATGATAAAATTTTCAAAATTTATTTATATTATAATCGTTAACTTTTCATAAAAGAAAAAAAATGAACCAGGGAACCAAACGTAAAAAAAAACAACCATTTTTGGTTCAATTGTACCACAGTGGCAAATGTGCAGGTGTTATTCCTTTGTAATTCGTTTCAGGATTCAATTATCTCGGCGTCCCCCCGCCTTGTGTATGCTTTCACGCTCTTAAATACACACAGAAATATTCTTGTACTGTGCTCAGACAGACATGTTGTTGGTTTGGACATTTGGGAGGAAAATCTATATAATATAGATTTGAAATGGTTTTACACACATAAAAATTAATTTTATTTCTCACACATAATTTTCATACGTACATGCATATTCACTCGAATTTTTATATTAGTATCAATTTACATACATGCATACATGCATATGTACTACATATATATTATATATAAGTATGTATTCCTTGATAACAATATAAAATAATTACGGCTGCTTAAGATTTTATGAAATTCACAAGCCTGAATCTACTCAGCACATGTACAGTGGTGGTAAAAAAGATTTGAATACAATTTTTCCTAAATTTAAATTTATATGAAACTCTCAACATATTATGTACTTGTTATATAAGATTCTTTTTTAAATTTTTGGGCAAATGGAAAACATTTTTTAATTGCAAATAGAAAATAATTTTAGTTACGGCGTTTCATAGTTCTTTCATATCGTGTATTTAAAATAATAAAAATGGGTTTTAATAAAACTTTTATACAAATAGGGTATTTCAATTCCATTGTGTAATTTTTTTATATATAAAATAAAAATGTAGCCAAGATAGTTTTAAAATGTTTAAAATTAAACTTGAACACATCTTGTGTTGTTCTTTTTTCAAAACAATAAAGCATTTTCAAAAGTAGGGAAGCACATTTTTTTATAAGAAAAAAAGTTAAAATGAAAAAAAGTAGTCATGTATTTGAAAATAGCGATTCATAGTTAAATCACTAATTTGGACTGGCGTCTTCCAAATGTTTTGACCACCACTGTATATTCTGTTCTCAATTTTAAAGCTCATGAAGATAATAAAATAATTACAACAACTGAAATAATCGAAAATAACCAACGCTTTGAAATAATAATAATAATAGTAATAATAATAATAATAATAATAATAATAACAATAACAATAATAATAATAATAATAATAATAATAATAATAATAATAATGATAATAATAATAATAGTAATAGTAATAATAGTAATAAGAGTAATAATAGCAATAATAATAATAACAATATAATAATAATAATAATAATAATAATAATAATAATAATAATAATAATAATAATAATAATAATAATAATAATAATAATAATAATAATAATAATAATAATAATAATGATAATAATGATAATGATAATAATAATAATAGTAATAATAGTAATAATAGTAATAATAGTAATAATAGTAATAATAGCAATAATAATAATAATATAATAATAATATAATAATAATAATAATAATAACCGAAATGCAAAAGGCAATTCTAATAAAAGCAACAACGATCGTGAGGGAAACTTTAGGATAACGGATATAAAAGATGAATTATATCCCCACAGAGCGTAACCTTTGGTCTCAGACCCGGTACGTCAATTCCAGCATAAGCTGAGAATGTAAAATTCTATAATAATAATAATAATAGTAATAGTAATAATAGTAATAATAGTAATAATAGTAATAATAATAATAATAATAACAAAATTAATAATAATATCAACTTCAACCACAACAAAAGTTTCAAATATTGAATTTAAAATCATCAAAAGAAGCCAAAAAATTTGTCAAATAAAATAATTAACAAAAAATTAACTTGAAAAATTATGCTGATAGTTTTTTAATTAAAATATATAACATTTCATACACGTACAAAATATATGAAAAACTGTAAAATAATCAATTGTAAATAACGACATATAAAGCGTGTATGTGGTTGTGTGAGCGCCTGTGGCAAATCATGCACACGTTACACGTACGTAAGAGAACATGACAAATGCTCAACACACATGAATGGAAGAATTAATTTGAATTCAGATTTGATTGTGCAAAGACGAGCGCGTATGTGTGTGTGTGTGTGTGTGTGTGTATATGTATTAATTCATATGGTGCTTTTAACTGTAAACATGCATAAAGGAGTAGGTAAATGCATGAGTATGAGAGTACCTTCGTGTAATATCGTATTTTGCTTTATATTGTTTTTGAGCAAATCGTTTTCAATATTGTTTGCATAGCACATGATCACCGATACAAATTTGTTGCTCGTTATTTACTAGTCGGAGATGCTTTACTGTGGTCTGGAAATTATACTATAATTAGTCGTGTTGTGCCTTCGCAAGTAAGTAGTAGTTTTACTTTCTGCTCGTTCAACAGAAAAGAAACGACAAAAAAAAGTAGAAAAAAAAGAAATGTAAAAACACTTTTTTTGCTTGCTTTATTCGAAAAAATTCTAAGCAAATCAGTTCGCTGTGGTCGATCCAGAAAGCCAGATCGACACGCTTTATATTATTTAGTTTATAAATAAATAAAAAAATAACAAGAAGCCATCATTCTTCCCTCTTTTGTTCTTCTTTTTTTTTTTTGCAAAAAGTTGGGGGTAGATGGGGCTTTCGTTGAAAAAAAAGTTTAAACTATTGATTTTTAGTTTTTTTTGTTGCATTTATTCATAAATTTGTTAATATAAAAACGATCACTTGTATATAACAAACAAACTCGATAAATAAAAACCTGCTCTTTGTAGCACAAAAGGTAAATTTTAATAAAAAGTAAATAGTTATTTTTAAATTAATCCTGTAAAAAGTGTTTACAAAAAGTGTATGAATCTATTCACTTCAAACAGAATTTTTTTATTTCCTCTTTTTAATAGGAGGTTAGCTAAAAATAAAATTTTTCTATTTAAATCCGTGTGGAGACTGTGAGGAAACGAATACTGACATAGACAAAGCTGGGGTACAATGGACCCCCTCTGGAAGCGGTAAGTTTTCTAAAAGCAAACATACATTTTGTAACATTTTCAAAAATGCATCAACAAACATTTTCAAAGTTAAACTAAAAAAAAAATCCTTTAAATAAAATCATACTGAGATTCAGGGGAAAATAAAAAAAATTTTTAATAAAATATTCAACATAAAAATAAGTTAAATGTCAAAACGTATAACAAAAAATTAAAGGCTTGTATTTTATAAATTATTGCCCATGACAATTCCACAATATTATTAATTTTTATTTTACAAATTAAATTATTTATTTGAAGATGATGTATTTTTAAGCTCTAGAAATATTCGGGGCTTATAAGCCCCACGTCCACTGGCAGTTAGTGGCAGTCCCAATTTTAATTTCCCACAATCATTTTACAAACTTTTTATTGAAAATATATTTTTATTTAATTATTTCGTTTTTAATGCGAATTTGAAACAATCAAAAATTATAAAAAATAAATCAATGCCTTAATGCAATTCTTTATCTGCAGATCATTTCAAAATCAAAAGTACTTATTTAAAATTTTTCATGCTGCCGTGTCTGCGTGACGCATCCATAAACGAAAATTATAATTTTCCATAATATCCACAATAAAACAGAACTTTTTGTTATCATTAAAAATGCTTGTATGCTTTTCTTTCTATTTTTATAACTCAGTTTTACAAATGAATTGTAAAACTGGTACTAAAGTATTAACTTTTGTCCCTCATATAACTTGCTTAGTACTTCAATATGAAGTGGTTGATTGTCATTCAATTAATAAAGGAAAAATAAAAGCAATAAATTTATATATTGAAATATTTATAAAATTTTTTGGTTACATTAAGATCGGGGTCATTGCCTTGCTTACTATTGTAATATTATTACTAAAAAATATATAACATCAATAAAAAAAGACAACCTCGAGCTTCCTAAATGTAACTAATTATATTAAAATTATTTTTTTGAAATTGTTTTCTAACGGTAAAATTTTAATTTTAGAAGCACTGATTGTCTCTTCCTCAATCCTTTAGGGTTTATTAAAAATATGTGTGTTTAAAATACTCAAAAAAATTGTTGGACTTCAAAAGTACTTACAATCTTTAGGATATTGTAAAAAACAAAATTATTCAGTTCAAACATATTTAAATCTTGAGCTTAACGTACGTTCGCACTTGTCAAATATTTAACCAAAACAGCGTGACCGCCAAATATCAATGAAAACCCTTTTAATTCACAAAAGTATTTATGAAGTCATAAAGTGACACTGTCTATTAGTTTTGTCTCAAACTGTTTTACTTAAAAACCACGTATCTGAATAACAATATTTTTTCAATAGCATTTGCTGGTTACAGTCTTTTGAGCAAATATTTGACAAGTGTGAACGCAACATTATACAAGTGAAAAAATACTCTACTATGAAATCAAATTAAAATAAATAAGTAAAAAAATTTAATTGAATTTATAAATAAAATAATTTTTCAATTAAGAATTTTCCTATAAAATATAAGCTGCCCTTAAACCCGCAAATACAAGGTTTAACTCGGAAAAATTAAAGTGAAGAGTGCTTTGGCATAAATTTTGTAAGCAAATTAAGTTTCAAAGCACAAAATATTTTTAATAAATTGCACAAAGCGCCTGTTTTTCTTATTATTACACAATTAGTGCTGTTGAGTTTTAGCCAAAAATTGCCACCTTTGCTAGAAGTTCTTTGCTTCCGGCGCATCTATTTAATCACAAGTCAATTTCTTGTTAGTTTTCATAATTTCAAGTATGTACTCTTTATATATTAAAAATAGTGCTCTTGCCATTCTCTCTTTGAGTATTAGAGATTTTTTGCTTACTTTCAAGGTTCAAAAGAGAATACAAAAATTATGTTTATCCCGCTAAAGAGAAAGCAGCTCTTAAAATATTATTTATCATTGTTGCCAATTTTTGGCGACTATTTGATTTCCGTTAAAGTAAACAAATTAAATAGCACGAAGAACAATTGATTAAAAAGATGTTTCAAATTTGTATTTGTGTAACTGATGTAAAATAGTTTTAATTAAACTACAAATATGAATATAAGCATTTCATGAGAGATATTTCTGCAACCATATTGTTGCTTGGATATGCTCAGTTCTAGATCACAATGGTAATACATATTTTACGTTTATGGCGTGTTTGTAAACAATTTAAAGGGTTTCTCATATGTGCATATTCAGTATATGCATGTGATTTAAAATTTTTATTAAAAATCGGCTGGAAAAAGAAGTGGTGCTGTAACATCAATCAAGTCTTGAAAGTTTATCTCTAGTAAGATTTCATTAACCATCAGACAGAAGTACCTCCCTTTATAATAATAATAATAATAATAATAATAATAATAATAATAATAATAACAATAATAATAATAATAAATAAATAAATAAATATATAAAAAATAGTTTATATTTTTTTTGGTCAGAACAGAAAGTTTTTATTTCTTAAAAACAACAAAAAATATATCAAATAAAAGAAATATTTAGAAAATTGTGTTTCTAGTGTTTTCGAAATAAGAATTATATTAAAATCAATTTAATATAATATAAAATATAAAAAATCAATTAATACAAAGTTATATTAACGTTATTTTTCTATTATTATATATTTTCGCAAAATTTATTTAATACCTCTTCCGAAGGTAATTCGTAGTTGAGTATATAATTTTCAATATTTCAATACTGCTAAATCTTAAAATTTTCTCTAGCTTGACATCAGCTAATGCAGAGCTAAAAAGCTTCTCACGTAGCCTTATTGTCACGTGTAAAATTTAAAATTTTTTAAATTCTGCAAATTCAAGCGAAAATTCCAATTAAAAAAAAAAAGTCGGAGCTGGGCAAAAGCGAGCCACCCCTCTCTACGCCAATGTTTTCTTTACTCTACGTTAATGACAACATTTTCCATCTAATTTCGAATATCGATAACGATCGGAATATCGATAAACGAGCATTTCGCAGTATCTTTTCGTTTAAGACTTTTTGCTTTTAACTCGCACTCAATATTACACTTATAAAAATTTTACTGACTGTTGTATTGTTTTCCTTTTTTTATTTTTAGGCTACTTTTTGCTGCTGTGTTAACTGGAGCGTTAGTTGGAATTAATGCTGTAAGTACCCAGATTTAAATCACTTAAAATATAAGAAAAATTTACACAATTAATACGGTCTGTCAAAGTCTTTACAAGTAAAACATTCAGTCGTGCCTAAATTTTATCGAACAAAAGTTATGAATGTACTTTTACCGAATCTGTTAGCAAAAAAAAAATTAATATATATATATATATATATATATATATATATATATATATAAACATCGTTGCTGCATGCAAAATGGGGACCTAAAACCTCCTTAAACGAATGAAATTTCCAACAAAATTATCTACTATAAAACAATTCTGGACAGCTCGAGATTCAATTCGAATGTCAAAAATAAGTCTAAACTAAAAATTTTTTGAGGCTTTTGAATTCTACTTCGGTAATTCATATTAAAATTGTAGGGAAGTGAATCACACCTTCGCGTTTTGTGGCTTATTAAAAATATGTCCCACTTTGTTTGTATGTGTACATGTACAGCATGTGTACATGTCGTCAGCAAAAACCCATGAGGGCCGGCCGAAGCTGGATTTTCTCTGATAATATATTATAGAATTTTCGGTACCAAAAAAAAAAAAAAAACATCGCATCCGAAACTATAATCCCCTATTCCGATCATAAAACTGTCTTTTCCCATTATTTAAAAAAAGGATTAGAAAATTTTAAAAATTTTGTTTTAATATTAATTTGAATATATTTATTGGCATATAATCGCTTACATCAACAACAAAAATTTATTAATAATGCGTAATATTTCCAACATATTTTAAAACGATCTGTGGCAAAAGAAAATCGGTCAAGACAAATAATATTCAAAATATAAAAGTAGAGAATTGTAATAAGAATGAAGTGGTAACATGTAAAATGTTGTAAATTTTTAAAGCAATTTTGGAAAACAGCCGACACAGGAGCTATTTATAACTCCGCTAAGCATTATAGACCCGAAATCGAATCTCCGAGAAATCCAATTGATGAAAGTTATGCGGTAATTGATAGCGTCGCCACCACTCGCACTGGTCAAGTGCCATCGAATTGTACAGGCAGCACGCCTGGATGTATTCCAAAATGTTTTGCTGAAAAGGGGAACCGTGGTCTTCAAGGGGCAATCGGTGCTCCCGGTCCAAAAGGTATGCCTGGTTATCCCGGTCCTGAAGGACCACCAGGCGATAAAGGTCAGAAAGGTGATCCCGGTCCAGAAGGCCCTCGAGGTCTAAAAGGTGAACGTGGTACATCGGGCATTCCCGGTATGGCTGGAGTTCCTGGTATACAAGGAATTGCTGGAAATCCCGGTGCACCCGGTATTCCCGGTAAAGATGGCTGTGATGGTGAGAAAGGTTTACCTGGTGTAACAGGTCTCAGCGGTATGACTGGTCCCCGTGGTTATCCTGGTCAGCCCGGATCTAAGGGTGAGAAAGGCGAACCGGCTAAAGAAAATGGTGATTACGCTAAAGGTGAAAAAGGTGAACCTGGTTTTGCTGGTCGCTCAGGAAATCCCGGCCCCGAGGGTCCTACAGGTCCTAAAGGCGATCGTGGAGATACCGGTCCTTATGGTCAACCAGGTCAACGTGGTGATCGTGGCCAAAAAGGTGATAAAGGTGCACCGTGCTTTGCACGTCCCCAACCTGGCAAGAAAGGTGAAAAAGGTCAAAAGGGTGAACCTGCTGGCAAACACAAATTTACTGGAAAGGAAACCATAAGCGGTGAAAAAGGTGAACGTGGTGAAAGAGGAGATATCGGTCCTATTGGCAAAAAAGGTGAAGTCGGTTTGCCTGGAGAGCCCGGTCGGGATGGTATGAAAGGTGAAAAGGGTCTTCCTGGTGGTTCGGGTGACAGAGTAAGAGAAAAATTTTATATGTTTTTCATAGTACGACGTCTTTTAAATAAATAATAAAACTTAGGGTCGTCAAGGTAGCTATGGTCCTCCTGGACCCCCTGGTCAAAAAGGTGATCGCGGTGATACTGGATTAAATGGATTGCCTGGTAAACCCGGTCAAAAGGGTGAACCTGGTCGCCCCGGTCAGGCTGGTGAGCGTGGTCTTGTAGGTCCCCCTGGTCCTCCTGGTGGTGGTCGTGGTTCTCCCGGTGCACCAGGTCCCAAAGGTCCACGCGGCTATACTGGTCCACCTGGTCCCAAAGGTTTGGATGGTTTCGACGGACCCCCTGGCCCCCAAGGTCTACCAGGTGCTAAAGGTGGTCCAGGTGTTCCTGGTCATAATGGTGTTGAAGGTCCTTCTGGTGAAAAAGGTGAGAAAGGTATACCAGGTCGTGAAGGTTCGATGGGTCCCCAAGGCCCAACTGGTCACACAGGTCCCCCGGGTCCTGAAGGTCAAAAAGGTGAACCTGGTCTTAATGGTTATGGTGAAAGAGGCATAAAGGGTGATGATGGAATACCTGGGTAAATAAATGATAACTTGTATTTAGCATGGATTAGTGTAAATCATTAAATATTTTAGAATTCCTGGCTCAAAGGGACAAAAAGGTGAACGAGGTTTTCCTGGAAATGTCGGTGCTCCCGGTGACTCAAAATTAGGTCGACCTGGTACTCCTGGTCGTATTGGTGCTCCGGGCCAAAAAGGTGATGCTGGTCGTCCTGGTACTCCTGGTCAAAAGGGTGATATGGGTCCTAAAGGTGACGTAGGTGGCAAATGCTCCAGCTGTCCTTATGGTCAGAAAGGAGATAAAGGTGATCGTGGCGCTGATGGCTCCCCCGGACAACCAGGTCTAAGAGGTCCCCCAGGCGAACGAGGATATCCTGGAGAACGTGGAGCTGATGGTATTCCTGGTCCTCATGGTGCCCCAGGTGACAAGGGCAAAGATGGTCTTCCTGGAGCTCCTGGTCCATACGGTCCTCCTGGCAAAGATGCGCTCATTGATTTGAATCAAATAGTTCCTGAAAAAGGCGATAAGGGTGAGCGTGGCTATCCAGGCCCTGCGGGTCTTAAAGGCGAACGTGGTGAAAGAGGAGAATCTGGTAGAAACGGAGAAAAAGGTGAAATAGGAAACAAAGGTGATAAAGGCTTCATGGGTCCTCCTGGCTTTGACGGTACTCCTGGAGCTCCCGGCAGAGATGGTCTTGATGGTATACCTGGACAAAGTATTAAGGGTGAGACCGGTCGCGGTGGTTTTGATGGTGCAAAAGGCGACAAAGGATATGCTGGACCCCAAGGTGAAAAGGGTGATGCTGGCTCTTGCGATGTGGATATGCTGCAAGTACCTGCTAAAGGCAACAAAGGAGATCGCGGTCCTCAAGGCAATCCTGGTCCACAAGGTGTTCAAGGAATAAAAGGTGATGCTGGATTTCCTGGCGAAAAGGGCGAGCGTGGTCCTCAAGGTCCTATTGGTCCAACTGGTGCTCGTGGATTAACTGGTCCCCGTGGTGAGAAGGGTAATCAAGGACCGATTGGCGCACCTGGTAATCCTGGAAAAGATGGTTTGAACGGTCCCCCAGGTAGAACAGGTGCTCCTGGACAAAAAGGTGAAATGGGTATCGCTGGTATAGGTCCCCGAGGTCCTCAGGGTCGTCCAGGTTTGCCCGGCGAAAAAGGTGAACGGGGTCCCACTGGTCCTTACGGCCCTCCTGGTAAAGATGGCCCTCCTGGCTATCCAGGCGACAAAGGCGATTCTGGATATCCTGGTGCCCCTGGTTTACCCGGTCTTGATGGTGCTAAAGGAGATATGGGTCCAATTGGTCCTACAGGTCCTCAAGGTCCTCCTGGTATACCTGGTGTTGATGGCGTGCAAGGTCGTGATGGTGCCAAGGGTGAGCCTGGTAATCCTGGTTTGGTTGGTATGCCTGGCTTAAAAGGTGAGCGCGGTGCACCTGGTAATGATGGTCCAAAAGGTTTCCCTGGTGTTACTGGTCAGCCTGGAAAACGTGGTCCTCCTGGTCCAGCTGGAATTCCCGGTAAGCTACTCAACGACATATTACACGATACTTTTGAATATAAATACATAAATATGTGTGTGATTATACACAAGTTTGTCAATTATACTATTCAATAAGTGTCACAACACTATCAAACTAAACAAAAAAGTGAACATCACAGACCAAAAGAATTGCAGTTATTTGATTACTGAAATGTTTTGTATCATTTCATTTCCAATTCATAGAATTCCATAGATAAGCAAATATGCATGTATGTAAACACTACACATACACACGTACTTATGTGTGTATATATGTGTTTACATATACTAAATCCAATTGGTTTAATTTAAAATCCACTTTATTTATATTAATGTTGTGTAACAGGTGCAAAAGGTGATAGAGGTGAACGCGGATTAACTGGCAGGGATGGTTTGACTGGTCCCAGAGGTCCTCCTGGTCCCCCTGGTTTGATGGGTGTAAAAGGAGATATGGGTCCAGTTGGTCCTCCCGGTGCTGATGGCATTCCTGGCATTGATGGTGAAAAGGGTGATCGCGGTTTCCCAGGTGAAGTGGGTCCTCGTGGTGAACCAGGTGACGCAGCAGAAAAAGGTCAAAAGGGTGAACCCGGTGCTCCGGGTTTGCGTGGTGAAGATGGAATTCCCGGTCCTCCTGGTCCTCAAGGTGAAAAAGGTGTCGCAGGTATAGCTTTGCATGGTCGTCCCGGAGCTCCTGGTGAGAAAGGAGATCGAGGTCGCGATGGTGCCAATGGACGAGACGGAGCACCTGGACCTAAAGGAGAACAAGGTGTACCTGGTCTTATGGGACTCAAAGGTTCTAAGGGTGAAATGGGCGTTCCTGGTGTTCCCGGAGCTCCTGGAATGGATGGTAAACCTGGAGAAGTGGGTGCCCCCGGTCCCGTTGGTTACATGGGTGCTAAAGGTGATAAAGGTGAGCGTGGTTATCCTGGTATTAACGGCGCTAAAGGTGAAAGAGGAGAGCAAGGATTATCTGGTTTTGCTGGCGCTCCTGGTCCAAAAGGAGAACGTGGCTTACCTGGTGCACCGGGGTTAGATGCTAAACCATTTACTATCAAGGGTGATAAAGGAGAAATGGGTGAAGCGGGCTTAATTGGTCTGCCAGGTCCTATGGGTCTTAAAGGTAATCAAGGTATGCCTGGTTTTAACGGTCCTAAAGGAGATCGCGGTATGACTGGTCCTCCTGGAGCTCCTGGATTAAATGGTCATCCTGGAATGAAGGGAGACATGGGTCCACGTGGCGATGTTGGTGCACCTGGCTTAACCATTAAAGGCGAAAAAGGTTTGCCTGGCCGAACTGGTAAAAACGGACGCGAAGGTTAGCTTTTGTACTACATCCTATATGCTTTATTTTCAACATTTACATCACTTCAAGGTGCTCCTGGTCCTGCTGGTCTCAAGGGTGACAAAGGTTTACCTGGTCTTCCTGGTACTGATGGTGCAATGGGTCCTCCTGGTATACCAGGACCTCAAGGTCCAAAAGGTGATCGCGGTTCAATGGGTCAGCCTGGCAGAGACGGTCATGACGGTATGGCTGGTGTACAAGGCATAAAGGGAGATATGGGTTATCCAGGTCCCAAGGGTGAAATGGGTCCTCCTGGCTTCCAAGGCCAAAAGGGTGAAAAAGGTGAATTAGGTTTTACAGGTGCCCCTGGTATTCCCGGTCGTCAAGGTGCGAAGGGTGATATTGGTATGAGTGGTATTGATGGCTTGCCAGGCCCAGTTGGTGCTCCTGGTGAAAAGGGCTACCCCGGTCCAGCTGGTATTAATGGTCGTGACGGCAAACCCGGTTCTAAGGGTGACAAAGGTGAACCTGGCATGGTACCACCACCAGGACCTAAAGGTGAACCTGGCTACCCAGGTAGAGATGGTCAAAAGGGTGATAAAGGTAGTCCTGGTCCTCGTGGCTTGATTGGCTTACAGGGTGAACGTGGTGAAAGAGGAGATCAAGGATTAATTGGTTTAACAGGTGCAACAGGTCGCCCTGGCCCGAAAGGTGACCAAGGTATACCTGGCCCCATGGGTCGAGAAGGTGTGCCAGGTATCATCGGTCCGAAAGGTGATCCTGGTGCTCCTTGTTCTGCTGCCCAAGATTATCTTACCGGCATACTGCTGGTCAAACACAGTCAATCTGAAGAAATCCCACGTTGCGAACCCGGTCATATTGAATTATGGTCTGGCTATTCTCTCATGTACATCGATGGTAATGATTTCGCACATAACCAAGATTTAGGCTCACCCGGTTCTTGCGTACGTCGCTTCTCTACACTGCCCGTCCTCTCTTGCGGTGCTAACAACATTTGCAATTATGCGTCCAGAAACGACAAATCGTTCTGGTTAACTACATCCGCACCATTGCCAATGATGCCCGTACCAGCACAAGATGTAAGCAATTACATTTCGCGTTGTACAGTATGTGAGGCCCCATCAAACGTCATTGCCATTCATAGTCAATCTTTAGACATTCCAATCTGTCCCAACGGCTGGGAAGGTCTCTGGATCGGTTACAGTTTTATGATGGTAAGTTTTAAACTCTAAGAGAAATCAATATGCGCGATGTTATGCATTATTGTTTTATGTCCTTCAGCACACTGCCGCGGGTAACGGAGGTGGCGGCCAAGACATGTCTTCACCTGGTTCCTGCCTACAAGATTTCCGCACCACTCCCTTCATTGAATGCAATGGGGGTAAAGGTCATTGCCACTTCTATGAGACAATGACCAGTTTCTGGATGGTAACAATGGAAGAATATCAACAATTCCAAAGACCCGCTATGGAGACTCTTAAGTCTGGCAATTTGCTGCAAAAGGTGTCAAGATGCCAAGTTTGTATTAAGAACTCATCATAGAGCTACCCTAACTAGCAGATTTAAAAAAAAAATAACTAACATTTGTAGTTTTAATCCCACCCAATCTGTCTTTTCTTCCTACTTAATTAATACATTATGTCTTCCTTTCCGTATTCGCGTACTTTCCCCCAGTGCTTTTAAGTCCCAGTTGAAGTGATTTTTGTATATTATCCTACGCATACGATAGACACAATAGAAACAATTCAATTAAAATCTTTCTAATTTTTCTCATATATATACATGCATATATGAAAGTAAATTAATTAATAAATAGAAGAAAAAGTAATTAACTAATTGCGAAAAGATTAAATAATTAATGTGTTATAATAATATATGTATACATAATAATATTAATTAATATATTCATATAAATATTAAGTAAACGAATGCCAAAAATGATTAGAATTTGCTTTATTTAAAGCATTTTTTAATGAAACCAAAATATATAAAACAAACTTTCAAATCAAGAACAACATTTTCTTATCTGCCATTTAAACGAATTTATGAAATTCTTTTTTAATAAACGTGTTTTTTTTTAATAAATGTTATATTTAGTGTTTAAACTTAAGCAACAAATGAAAAATAAACAATTGATAAAAAATTAAGAGAACTTTGTTTTAACAATCAGAGTTTTTAGTATTTAAATGTTTGCTTTTGTTTATTATAAAACTATAAGGCTTAAATATGGGGAGAGTGTTTTCTCACAAATGCCATTGCTGTAATATCGGTATGACTTTATGTGTCTACGTAACTGCCAAAAAAGCTTAAACAACAAAAAGTAAAATATGTAAAAGTATTTTTTAATTATCTTTAGTTTAACTCGAAATGTAGCCTTCATATTATATAGGATTGTAGTGGACTCCAATATGTAAAATTAATACTTTTAATAAATTTCCTGTAAGACAAAGATTGTTTGTGGCCATTAAGGTTTTTACGATCTTTTCAATACAATCAGTTAATTTAATAATATTGTTTTAACTCGTAATTATTGTCCTTAGCGAGTTGTTGTATATTGATATACTTTAAGTTTTTGACAACAGGTTTGCTCAAACTTGATAGATAATTTTTAATTTGCAGTTACTAAAAAATTTTAGCAAATTAAACATTTAAAGCAAAATGCGTTTAAGCTTCTGTACTTCTTTTTCTGTATTTCCTTAAGCTATTCCAAAACGCTGCATTTTCTGGAATATGGGTTATATTCTGTATATAACTTTCTGCGCAACAGAAAGTTGCACAGATAAAAACTTAAAAAACACTGCATATTCTTATCTTTTTATAGTTTTTTTGTGAACTTATTCTTAGATTAAATCACTACGTTGAAAATTATTCAGTATTTCTTTATTTATTTCAATGATATTAGTCAGTCTTTTAGAAAGATAAGAATAATTTATTCCTTCACACATATGTACATTAGTATATAAATACTTGGTATTTAGGCTATTTTTAGATTTTATTTCATTTGATGTAAAAATTCTAATCAAATTGTTGTAAGGCGAAGACGTCAAATGAATTTATAAAATTATGTAATTTATAAATCAGCTAGACGGTTTCGGAAATGAACTTAAACGTTCAGAGATGTTACTGCTCAATTCAGATCTCCATTTTTTCTTTAGACGATTTCATGCATGCATGATCACAATTAAACTACTGCAAAGGATTTATTGTATGTATTTATTTGTTTTATTTACGCACGAATTCAAATTCTGGCTTAAACTTAATTGTTCATTGTTTTAACTATACATATATTACAAAAGATGGGTTTTTATTTTATTTGCGTAATTCGTTTTAAGTTACATTTATGAGGAACAATACAAATGTTCGTTAAAAATTATTTAATTAAACAAGAAAACCTATTTACTACACAAATACATATATAACTTTAGTTGCATTTGAAAAAAAAATATTTTCAAAACCAATTTATTAGGAATAAGTTTTGAACAGGTTTGAAGTTGGAGAAATCATTTTTGGTTTGTTAATTATTATTTGACGAATTCCGGATTTTCTTGAATCTTATCACTGAATTGCAGTTGATTGTCTATGATTTGGAAAAGCTCTTGTGGTGCTGGTATACGTCCAGTTTGCAATTTTGACCAAACGGGGACATCATTTAAAGATATCTCGAAGGCTCCCGAAGATACAAGCTATGAAAAAAAGAAATGAATTTCATCTCACAAAATACAGAAATAAATATCTCCATACAATACATAGTATATACATATGCAAATGTACCTGGGCAATTTTCTATTATTCTAAAATAAATGATACATACCTGGCCCTCTAACATATTGCCAACGAAAAATATCATCATGCAGACATATAACTTATTTTCTAGCAAATGTCTCCACCAGCTAGGAGGTGCCTGACCAAAAGTTCCAAATATATCAAAAGATGACACTATTATAACAATGAGCAAAATTTTCAGAGAGAATATGAGCTTCGAAAAATACATATTCATACCGGGTGGATCATAATTGCCACCCGTCACTGTAATTTGGGGATATTTATCTGCTAATATATTAACATAGTCATCGAAAGCCTTGCGATAGCCACAGGAATAGCTTTAATAATATAATATGTCAAATTATAAAAAGAAACCTATTAATATTTACAAACTTACCAATATAGAAAAGTCATTGTGGGCCCTCCTACATTTTGCCCAAATTTTGTTGTCGGTATTTCCTTTTCGGCATCCACATTGATGCTTCCAATTAAAACTAGTGTGATACATAAACAAAATACTAGCGATATGTTCTGCCCTCCCAGTAAGCCCATGATTATCTTTAATTAAATATGAGCACTTCAATATAATTTCACAAAATTAATATCCAGTTATGTGTGTGTTGATATCAGAGAACTAATTACACGACTTTTTTCAAAAACAATATTGACAGCAGCAGTCCAGGGTTGCCAAGCGCAGGCATCTGATTGAAAGAAAAACACAACGAAGTCGTAGAAGATAGCATCGCTCTGCGCCCCTACATATCATGACTAACATTATATCCTACTTAAATCATGACATCCAGAGCATTTTAACAATTCGATTCTAATCACATAATTCATTTCTTTGTTCATAGCAATTTCCATATGATATAAAAAATTCATTGTACTCTTATTATTCCTCATATATGAATATTCGCCCATATCGCGTTCGATGTTTTGTAAGATTTAATAGAATCATCTTTGGTCTTCTTCAATAATTTTTTTTTCAAGATTAGTAATACAGGCTTCTTTCACGCCCTCTGTGCAATCAAATACGAAATTTCACCTGTATAGAATATGAAGGATATGTTCTTAAACGCTTTTCTAATGCGATCGAAATCACACCAAGCTTTCCACTCTCTCCCAACAGTATACATATGCCAGTTATATAAAATATTTTATATAAATAAAGGCTAATTGTATTTAAATTACTTTTAATTTAAATTATATTGTTATTTTCTATTTTCAGTTTCTTCAAACAATTTTTTAAATTACAGAATATTAAAAAATGGGGGAAAATTTATTGAAACTTTAAGATATTTAAATGCATTATACGTAAGTTATTTAAAAACATTTGTGTCAAGCATAGCACCCAAACATTGGACAATGTTGTTCTGCATGACCTTGTCGACCTTTTCCTCTAAATGACGTTTCGGATCTTGTTTGCCAACATTTTTGATTGCCAACTGTTCAGGCGTCATTTTTTCTTCATCCTCCAATGCCTGTAAAATAATGTTATTTTAAAGTTTACTTATACAATCAAATAAGTTCATCAATTACCTTGTTATAATTCTTAGCTAATTCCAACATTTCTTGAACAGTATTCTCGTTAATGGAACAATGTTCATTGTAATCTGCCAAAGTAAGACCATCTTTCCATGATTTCTTGTGCAAATTCAGCAGCATTTTTTGCTCTAATTCATTTTTTCGATAGTTAATGCTTATAGAGTAGTAGTGCCGATTTAAGCCATGTATTAATGCTTGTACTGACGGTTTTTGTAAGTGGCCTAAATTAGAGGTAGTTTGTCGTGGCTCCTGTCCCAAGACCAGCATATTAGGATTAATTAAGCGGAAAGCGTCTATGACAACTTTACCCTTAACCGATTGTATGGGATCTACTACTACGGCTACGGCTCTTTCAGATAGAGCTTCAAATGACTGTTGAGTATTTATGTCCACGCCGGACAACCAGCATCCGAAACCAGGATGTGAATGATACCATCCTACCACCATTTCGGGTCTGCCCGTCTGTTTTAACATATCCAACATTTTGGCTTGAAACACTGGATCCACAGCTTCTACAGAGACGCCGGTACCAGTCTGTGGCATGGCAAAGACATCAATGACTTGTACTGTATAATCGTCGACAAACTCTCCCAACATTAGACCCATAACTTCCATAGGTACACCAGCGCGACCGTGTTTTAACATTTTCAACAGAGCTAAAGATGAGATATATACCTGTTCAGCGGTATCCACTACAGGAGCATCAGTTGGTGGTGGTGCTTGTGGCATTGCGCCGCCCAAACGAAGTAAACGATCCATACTTAAATTTCAAAACCATTTATTACATGATGTATATATACATATTCATGGAATATTTACCTTTATATTGGTAAAAGTTTGCGATAGTTGCTTAATATTGTTAAATATTTTTGAAACTCTCACCAACAACACAGCAGACAATTCTTATTTTCTTTCTTTTGGTTAGTATTTGACAGTTTACAAATGTGCAAGTAATCAAAAGTGGTTGCAATGCAGCGATTTTGTAACGAAATGTATATTTTGTCTAACACGATGTGGCAATGGTGCTTATATGTCTTGTAACATATTATTATCCAGAGGAGAATTGTATATACAGTTATTCATACAAATCGTTATGTGAAAATGAAGCAAGACCAATGGTTTATTATATATATATATATATATATATATATATATGGATTCTAGACCACAAAAGCGTGAACCAAATTCTTAAAGCCTGGGATATATACACATATTTGTGGATGCATCATCCGTGGAAAATACTCTGGCACCTCTACAAACCTCAATCAAAAGGTCATGTTTCAGCAGGGTTGATGGAAAATGCAACATATATAAAATTGCGCGAAGTCGGTATGACAAGAAGATTTGCATATTTATAAGAATACTAGTTAATTTATTTATAAAAAGTGAAAAAATCAGAATCATATATAGTGAGCTGCTTAAACACTTCGATATATTAAATTTTCAGCCGAGATTAGCCAATAACGTGTACGCGAGGAAAGTGCGACATATAATTTCGGTTAAACTATACCGTTATAGTTTTTATATAAATTAAATTAATGTGAGAAAAAACTACACATGAACGTAATAATTAAATCTGAAACTGGTTAATATCTCTGGAAGATCAAAAGCTTGTGTGGATAAAATATTATTGTTGTATACAAAAAGAGTTATTAAAATTCTACTTCCTTTATAAAAGTACGCACAGAAATACTAATAATACAATACATTAAAACAAATAAATATATTACGGACTAATAGGCTATTATCAAATAAAGGTGAGTGTGACGGAATGTAAATGGGAGGGTACACATATTAAGTGAAGCACTTGGTACAAGATATCGCCCTGATTATATACAAATTAAAATTTCAGTTTGTTATTGGGACGAAATCGTTGCATACACATAAATTGGTTTTAAATTTACGTTACGAAATAAAAACAATAATTTATATCTGAATCTGTAGATAAGCAATTAGTTTTTCTTAGGATCAGGAAATAAGCGCTAAATGATAGCTGAATTTAATGTAGATATGTATGTATGTGATATTAAACTTGAATGATATTTTAACAATAAGCACGAATGCGAACGTATGCAGAAGTCAGAAACAGGATGCATAATGTGGATTATACATATTATTAAAATGGCTCAGATTAGAACGGAGACATAAAGTATAGCACCTTAAAACTTCAAACGCAAAATTTATATATTTGAGAAAGAAGCTTAACCGTACCAAAATTCGAACTTGCTTAGAGCATTTTGAGTTTTACTGCCTGTTCTTTGTGAATATAAAATAAATATTTGGCTCTGGTATTTTATAACGAAAGCAAACCCATATTTGAGCTTTTTTATTGTTGTTTCAATATACATCAACACCCAGACGAAAATTTTAATTTTATTGACAAAAACCGGTAGTCAGCTAACAATATTTAAGTTAACAATAATGATGTCTAAACGTTTTGTTGAAATACTTATGTACTTCCACTCACATATTATTTTTCAATTGTTTTTCTTAGTATCAGTCGAACATGATTATTTCTACATTTTCCATTAGTTGTTAACTAAAACCTCAATCTGAACTATAGCAAAGTTCATGCTTAAATAATTCACTTTTAAGCCATTTGCCTCATGTTATTTGTAATTGCATTTTGAACAGAGATTCCCAAAGTATCAATGTGCTACTAGAAGTAAATGACAAAAAAAAAAGAACTTATATCCTGTCACAGTGTTTTGACAGTATATTTTATTCGTAGAATTCATATTTAAAACAAAAAGAAATACAAAGAAACAATAATAATAATAGTAGAGATTTTCTCTGCCTAAAACAAAATTGCTTGTTTGATGTCCGACGTTTTCACACACTCCAAATGTTTGGGACAGTCTGTTACCAACAAAACATCATATTACAATTGGTTTTTCATTTAAGAAGCAGACGATTTTCTTGTTGATAACTTTTAACTAGAAGTAGGAGGAGCAAGTAAAATTTTTACTTTAGTTTGTTTTAACTTCAGCGTTTTGAAAAAGTATATACATTTTGCGGTTGCAAAGCGTAACGTATGTAGTTTCGAAAACAAAATAGCAAACAAAAACAATTACTAACAAAGATAAAATACTACATTTATTGCTATCAAAGAAAACAAAGTCCATCTTACTTAATGGCGGTTTACAAATTCAACACTCCCATACACATTCTTATTGTGATTTATATTTTAAATATTTTAAAAATGTTAACTTTTGGATGGTTTTTATACTATGAAACAATTACTTTGCAAGCATTCAGCTAATACTATTCGTCCTAAGAACTCTGGTCATCCCTTGATTGCTAGTCCTAGTTAAAAAAAATTCAGAATCAGATTTTTTTCGAATAATTCTGAAACCGATTTTCCTAAAAAGTAGTTGTTCTACTCTACTCAGTATTAGTGTAGGTAATTGTTATCTCTTTTCGTTTTCCTTTATACTTTTGTTAGCGTATTATAATTGCCAAAAGTCAAGTTTTAATGATGTTATTTTGTTATTTGCTGTTAAGTTTGGTCTTTATGATATTCTTGATTTTGTTGTTGTATATCATATTTTGGGCCTAAAAACTGCACAGAGAACTTCTACATTGTTTATTGTTTTAAAATGAAACATTAAATTATTGTAAAAGTTAATTTTTCTGTACATTTTTTCCATACGTTTTTTTGTTGGCTTTGAAGTTTCTACTTCTTGATTTGTTGCATTTTGTTGTTGTGTTTTTAACATTAAAAAATGTTTTATTCGTTTTGTTAGTCTGTTTGTAATTGAATCGCTTGAATGCTAAAAACGATTGTAGCAAACTTTCAGTTGCATTTTGTTACTTGCTGAAGTGTGTTGCAAATAAATTAAGATATAAATTTTTTTTTTAAATTTTTATATTAAAAGCAAACCTTCTTTTCTAAACCAAACATTAAATTATTTATATTATCGGCTGTTAAAAAGCTTAAAAGCAAAACTCAAAAATTATAAGCGACAGCATTTGTTTCATCTTAAACAAGTTTTGAAATAATTTTAGTAAAAACCGAAATAGAAAACAAAATAAATAAAAAAATAAATTTAATAAACAGCTTTTTTGTGTTAATACCTACTTCAAAAATAAATACGAAACTAAATTCAAGGTAAGAACTAATATAATATATTAAGTGAAAATGTTTATTAAAAATAACAGATCAGTCCAACATTTTGTTGTGAAATGTTTGTAACTGAAACCGCTACATATATAATAAATAGGTCTGTAATTAAGTCTCCCCAACAATATGAAAGCTGCCAAACGAAATATGTACGTACTCATATTTTGTGGTTGCGTGAGACATGGTTTAAATATTATTTACGAAATATTTATCTACACCTCAATGTATACTTAAGTGCCACTTGCAATACAGGGTAAGGCAAAAATATTTAGCAACAAACTTGCGAAACTTCTTCATTCGGCATTTTCTTCCAAACAATAATGAAAAGTAAAACAGAGAAATTTGTTTTATTTCAGAAAGCTTTAATGATTTTGTTATCTTTTTCTCCCGTTTTTTCTTATTTAACACTCGATTGATGTTTTGATAATGTGATACATAAACGAAAAATTAACTTAATTAAACTAAGAAATGAAAAAGTATTTTACCTTTTTAAAAGTAAGTTATAATAGAGGGAAGAGAAGTTATTATAAACAAGATGTGTTCACTATTTCCCAGGGACTAGCAACTGGTTCGACATGAATCAATTTGTAATGCTACCTCTACACAACTGTGTTATTTTGTCTAATTTTAGTGTTAAAACTTATTGTACATATTCCTTAGTAATTTTGTAATTCTCAATTGGTTTTTTGAAGTTTGTGTATAAGCTACGGAGTTTTTTTAATATTGGATTTTAAATTTCTTATCATTTACTGATATATGTGAAACCTAACATCTTTCAAATGCTTCTTTGAATAACCAGGCTGGCTATGTTAGCCTTGAAAGCTATTTTGTTTTATAATTTTTAAATATGTTGCAAGTTTATTGAAATAAAAACTATAATCGAATGAATAACGAGCAAACAACAAGTTTGTGGTAAAAAAATTAAAATTCTCTGCACACGTGCTTTAAATTGGACCGCTTTGTTCTAATTTATGATACGTTTTAAACCTTTTTTTGTATATTATTGGCGTACATATTAGTCCAAAGAGAAATCTGACAATAATGGACGTTTTATTAATTAAATGTAATAGGGAACGCCATGAAGTGCTGATGTAGTATGTACAATAATGAATTTCTATTCTGTGCAAAAAGTTTTGGTTTTTATTTTTTGAAATTAACAATAGATTTGGCGGCTGAGATTCTTCAAAGCAATTGTTTTTTAATTTTTTACAGTAACAGAAATTGTGAAGATGAAATGCTTAATTCATAAAAAATATTTTATGTTTATGACCTTCTTCTTTGACAAATTTCTAGGAAAAATTTGTGAAATAATCAGTTTCACTGGCTCTAAAGCAGGTCATCAGAAAACTTCGCCAAAAATTTTTTTAGAAAAACTAGAAAATCCTCGTAAGTACCTACACTTCTATCATCAGTACTCATGTGTATTTTTGCTTGTCACCGCTTATTAGGCGGCGAAGTTTTATTTGACAATAGTTTTTATTTCCCAAATCTATGGTGTGTTCCAATTGACTAACTGTTCCAAACTAGTAACTCTAGTTTTTCCAAGTCATATTAGGTAAAAAATCTCTGATGATGCATATTATTATCTAATGAAATGCGCACAATAGCTAATTCACGACCTCTTAAGTTTGAATTTGATTTGTTTTAAATTGAGATTTGTTTGAACTGTACGATATGCAATTAGGAATTTTTTATTTGTTAAACAATAGTTCTCAAACAAATTGATTTAATTTTTGCAGACTTCTCGGAATTGTAGGGTATTTTGATCACATATGGTTGCTTCGAATGCTGGCTAATCGTTAAACGGTGTTTAATGCGAACACTATTTGCATGAGCAAAGTTTGATTAGCACATTCGAATTAATTCGCTTATAATTTAAGTTAATATCTTGTGCTTTTCATTTGTATTTGTGTATCTTTTTCTTTTTTTGATGTTTATAAATTTACAACCATAAAAATATTCCCATGAATGCAAAGAGATTGTGTATGACAGCTTGAATAAGTTGTAGGTAAATTAGTTTTTTTACTTGAGACTCCATTTGAACATTTTACCAACGGATATGTAATAAAATTGGGTCAAGAATTGATTTAATGAAGTAACACAAATAATTCAATCGTCTAAACGTTTTCAGCATTTAACAAACTAAATGTTTGCACGTTAATCCAAGAGGTTACGTTTTCTTTGCTTTTAATAATTTTTTATTATTGAAAGCTGGTATGCTAAACAAAGGAAATCACCTTTCCTTTTCTGTCGGTGTCTTTCTTCTTAAAATATTCTCTTAGCAAATTATGATGAGATCGGGGTCAGTTGTCTTTAATTTTGTTTTTCAAAAGATAATATGAAACTTGTTCATGTGAACGATACGACTAATTATATACATAAATAAATGTGGCTTTATTTTGTAGAAATATGTTTGGCTATTTTGTTATATTTACATTAAACATTATATTAAAATAATATATCAGGTGCACTAACTAATCAAGACAATTTGAAGTACTTTTGGGGGGCGTTGCTGAAAACATTATTGCAAATTCAAAGTTCACCCTTTTGATTTTATCTTTTAAATATGTGAATCTCCTTCAGCTAATTGTATCTTTAGATCAAATATTTAATTACTCCCACATAATCGTCACAAAAAGAATAATAAAAATGGAAAGCAAATGCGTTTTGGAAACATGTGAAAAAAATAAATTTTAATTATTGGAAACACGGTTAATTATAATGGTTGCTGCGGCAATCAAAACAATCATTAATGATGCTGTGAAAATTATTTTTGCATATTTTCCATAATCAGAAGAAATAAAAACATCATAATGGCAAGTAGGATTTGATGTCAACCAGAGTTGGGCACCCCTCACGCGATTGCTGTAGCTTAGATGTAATTGCATTTGATACCACATGATCGTCAGTAATTTTCGCCTTCATTGTGCTGGAGTAGAATTTTTTGGGCGACTGTTTTGTGAGTAAAAATTGTAGAGATTGTAAATTTTATTTAAATATACTGGTACATTCTGCAATCCAGCGATATGAAAGACGAAATCAATTTGCATACACTCTGTGTAGTGCATGATTAGGAGTAAGCGATTAATAATGATCCCAGCTTGATTATCAACACATGGAAATTTCACTTGAAGTATTTATTTTATACATCTACTGTTATGATTTTATAACACGTCTCGCACAATGCTGATAAATTTTTGCATATGACCCACACACGGCACTGTTTGAAAAAACAAAAAAAGGCAGAAACAATTCGAATAAATTACAACAATATCAAAAAGAAAGAGGTGAAAAATCTCATTATGTAGGCGGAGGCCTGCTTGAAACTGTCTGGTTGACTGTCGTCAATCCAGCTGTTGTACACGTACTTACGTACACGTTGCTGATGTTAGCAAAGAAAAGTTAAATGTGGCCATAACGAAAAAACTACATCTTCTTTAAAATCAACCGAACATAATGAAAAAGAAATGTTGTTTAATACTGGGAAGCTTTTTTATCGTTAACATTTGCTTTTTATTGCCTTCAGTTCAGTTTTGAACAATACGATTGTTGGTAATATTACACAAATAAAATTATTATGTACTTTAATTATTTTATTTTTCGTTGTAATAATAAAACTAACACAAATTTTTGGTTAACTAATTAAACAACGTTTGTTAATCACGTAACGCCTCATAAATTTTTTTAGGGAATTTCTGTGTTCGTTTGTTTAGAAACAAACATACTGAGAAATATTTGCATAAATTGCAAATTTTGCAAACTATTAAATATGTATGTGTGTGTGTGTGTGATTGGTGAGTGGCTTAAACTAGTTTTAATTAAAAAATAAAACGTCTATCTGTGCTATATATAGATGATTAGGTAATTTATATGTAGATTTTGGTTACTCTAACAGCCCGCAAATATTAAGCTAATGAACGATTTCAATATCAATACTTCTGCGTTTATTTCTTCTACATCTGTTTCATTCTCAAAGACAGGCAGGCCGTAACTTTCAAATTGTTATTTGGATTACTTTACGTAACATAAAACAATTAAACCCTTCACTTTCTGATTTCATAAAAAGTGTTTAAGTTTCTAAAGATGATATGCGAACATACAAATAATCTATTAAAAGAATTGTGCAAAATCATTATTTTTGATTTTTATTATAAACAATTGTTACGGAAAATTTTTATGAGTTACGTATGAACTAAATATGTGCAACATAATCCTGAACGTCATATTTGGCAAACTCCGAAGGCCAACTCGAATGTTCAGTCGGACACTATTGAGTGCCAAAGAAAAGAAATAGTTTTATTAAGTTACTTTGATGTTCCACAAACAAATCTTTTCTTCATTTTCAAGCTCTGGAGCTGTCCCTTTTTGGCTCTTCTGATTTTTAACACCAAAAAATTTATTTTAAAAAGTATATCAAATATATGTAATTTATAAAGGGAATTTTTTTATTTGTCTAATTTTATGTACCAGAAACAAAATTCCATCATCCAGCTCTGGAGTCACCGTTATTGATTTTGTTTGATTTCTAATACCAACTTAATTCTTTGTGAAGTATAAATAGGTTTAATTAACTTTTATATACCAAAAATAAGTTTAAATTTTCCAGCTCTGGAATCATATATTTTATTTTGTTGATCTTCAATAGCAATCTATTCCATAAGTATTTACTTTAATATTGTAGAAGTTATACGCGGAACGGTATTATTTTTCGTGAAGGGTACTACAAGAACGAGGTTTTATGCTAAACTTGGCAGCAAAAAAGGGCCACACTGTCCCTGATGTAAAAATAAATCTATAAATATTTAACAAACTTTTTTTTTGTTGTTTAAAAACAACTTGACTTTGTTTTGAAAAGAGATTTTTTCTTCTTATCAAAATCGAGAGACAATTTGCTGGTTGTTTTTCGCTGATAAAGCAAACTCGAGTACGTGTAAATTGTTGTTGTAGCACCTTTATTTTTCACTTTATTTTTGACAAGTACAGAATAATACTGTCAAGAAAATTAAAAAAAAAGTATATTAGACCACAAATATGACAGTCAATAACGCGAGTTCAACCATAACGTATCGTGTTTCATTTACTATAGAAAATATAGACAGATATTCATACATCCAAATGCATGTGTATGCAAAACGAGAGTTTGAAATTAAACAATTTTCATTTACGTGGCTTAATTAATATGATCGAAATGGAAATGGCTAAAGTGAGATGTTTTATTTGTTATCAAAGTATCATTAAATACAAGTTGTGGATAATTTTCAAGATCAAATTTTTATAAATACATAATTCGAATAGATTAAGCTGAAACTGTTTCGCCTCATTTTAAATGCCCACAAAAATTTATATTATCTTATTAACGTTTCAATAATATCGGGGAATTTTTTTTAGCTGCATGAGAACTTAAAATGATTAAAACAGACAGAAATATTTATTGCATTCACAAGATCAGTTGGATCGTTTACAGTTCAAAAAAACAAGTACGACATCTTTCTATGCCTTTGTGAACAGGCAAATTTGTTGCGATCTTTTTTCAAAATGTCAAGGCAGTAGTCACTTCATCCAGGTATGGGAATTCTAGTCAGATGCTAAATACGTTAAGAGCTTTTGCGCCATAAGTAATTTTATTTGAAATGAATTGAATCTAGAATATTTATTTTCTACTGTTAGTTATCAACTATTTTAAAACAAATGAAGCCAATAAAGAGAGAACTATTTGAGTAACATATAAAATGAGAAGTACCGTGTTATTATGCGGTTATTGAACGCTTATAACGATGGTGCGAGCTTGTGAATTAAACAATTAAAATTAATTTGTTTTTAAAACATGATTTCCGGCGTATGTCCGGCGCAGTTATACGAGTTATATTTTGAACTCGATGTTTTTTTTTCTAATAAATCTGGCCGCATAGCGTTAGTCGTGGCTAGGCCAGACTCTTTACGTCAAATGAGGGAAGTGACTAGTGAATAGAACAATATTTGGGAATAAAGTATTCCCAAATCCAATATGATATGACAATAAACTGATTGTAAAGCCCGGTGTAGTTGATGCTTTCGAACGAAATTCTGTGTTAAAAGCATTTATTTTCGAACGATCTTAAATCGAAATGAAAATAACCCTTTTGACTAATTTTTGGAAATAAAAACTCACTTGTTCACTAGGACGATTATGTAGATTGTAAAATGGACAAGGTACGTTGTAAACTTCTCTAACATTTAAAAAATTCGTGATAACATAGAAAACCTTACAGAAGTGTTAAGACATTTTGTGGACAAATTATGTTTATGGATATCGCTAGTTCTCATGCATCTAAAAAACACCCAGTATATATAACTATATAATTTTTTTTTGCTTATGTTAAAGCTGTTTTTTATTGGCCCTTTAGATCTGGTCACTGTGTTGTTATAAATAGAAGTGCTGCCAAGTTGTTAAAAAGTTGAATGCTTTAATATCCCCATTCATTCACATAATTTTAGGCATCATTTATTTTTTGCAAATGTATTTATTATATTCATAATTTGCTATAGGTTTTCGAAGTTAAATTTTAAAATGTAATTTAAAACAAAAAAACTTAATTTCACTTTTAAACAAGAGTTGAAACAATTAATAAAGTATTCGTTCATACTTTGCGTTTAAGCATACAATAATGAAAGTAAATTATGTATTTAAACACGAACGCTTTGTGTTCGTCGTACTTGCGATCATCAAATGTTTTAATCAACATCTTCATAAGTATGTACGTGTGTGTGAGCATGTAGTCAGGAGTATTTCAAAGATATTGAATGTATTTTTTAATTTTTTTATTATGTTTTACTTTTTGTAAATTATTTCTTGTTATAGTTTCTTTTCTATTGTTCGCTTTTACTGTTGTAATTCAGATGATGTGCAGTGAATTGCAAAAAAATTTATTGTTAATAATTTTTAATAACTTAATGTTTGTGGTTAATTAATAATATTTTTATTAGACACACATACTTGTTTGAAGAAAGTAAGATTGAAATACTTATTTATGTGTATGCAAGCTTAAGAGCAGATTGAAAGTTATGTCTGGGGTAGTTGTATGTTTCCTACTTTTTCAGAAACTTTAGGCCTGTCCCAAGTGTAAAAAATAACAAAACCAAAATAAAAAAATGATATTGCTTCACGAAACCGAGCCCAAACTATTTCATTAGATTTATTTTAAATATAAATTTCGATGGAATTTCGAGTGCCGAGTCTCAAAAAATTTTGCTTTCGAATTGAATTAGGTGCGGCCAAGTAAAATGGTTGCCTACAGTTCTGCCTACTTGGGTGCAAAAATGTGATAATTTTCGGAAAATAGGGAAGGGAAAGAATTAACTAAGAGAGAGTAATAGGCGTCAGTAAAAAGCAGATTGTGTGTAGGAGTGGTCATATTGATTATATGTTACGAGAGAGTCACATCTTCCTGATGTACGAACTTAATTGCAAGATTTCTATTTCTACAAACCCTGAGCTATTGTTTTTTTTTTTTCAACAAGAAAGCAAAGGCAGCGATAAAAATCACAAAGCCAACACAGTATTTTCCTTGCAAATCGTAGAAGTACAATATGTTGTAAGAGAATTTCATATGCTCTGAGTTGGCTTATTGGCAATTTTTGTTGCTGTGACAAAGTGGCCAAAGACATCTCGGTATATCCGACAAAAAATAGAAATCAGATAATAACAATTAGTTCCACAAAAAAAAAAAAAAAAAATTAAATAAATAAACAAATAAAGATCAGAGATGAAGAATTTAATTTTTTTGTTCAATTGCAGCTACAAAATTCTCTTAATAGCCGTTTAAAATGATGTCATCATTGGCAACGTCACCTCACACTCGAATAGATCATCGAACTGTATTTAAAAACTTACAAATTGAAGAAAACAACAAGGACAACTGCTTAAAGAACACCTCAACGGCAGGACTTGACAAAAATAACAATAAAAGAAATCGTGTATGTAAACCAACTGACACAAAATTTTCCATACATGCCTCAACACTGCTAAACACAACCGCATCTCCCAGGGCATACGTACAACAAAGATCCACGATAGCAACGTTAGCGCCGAAAACAAAAATACCATATCCTTTGGCAACACTCTGGTGCAATCGAAAGCCAAACATTTTCAAACGTTCCTCTTCATTGCGCATGCATGGTACGAAATCTAATTTACCACTCATTATGGAACCAACAATAAATGAAACATCAGCAACGAATGCAGCCACTGTAAATGAGGAGAAATGCATTGTTGGCACAACTAAAAATAATAAAGAAACAACAAACGCAAGTGCTACTGCCGGCGGACTACAATTCAGTACTAGACGAAAGCTGGCATTAATCTCACAGTCGGAAGCTAATGTGGCGGAACCCATATTAATAAAGCGGTCAGTGTCGTTGCGTAGAAATTTCAAACTTTTCAATACCAACAATAACAATAGTTTTGACAACAAAACGGATTTATCAAAAAATAAAATATGTGGAGCAACGAATCTAAAATCCTTATCCTTACATGATGTAACCAAAACCAAAGATCAAGGCGATGGTCTCAAAACAACAACGGCAAGAACTCCATCATCTGATAAACACACAGCGACGGAAGTTGTTAAAGATTTCAGCAATATGGTATGTTTTATTCAATTCTTGTTTAATTAAATGAAGCAACAACTGTCTTATTGTTGTGGGCTAATGTGTTAAAGTTATATAAAACTTCTAAAAGTATCGATTTTTTAAACATTCCATATACTACTTCTTCTATCACTCCCTCAATCGGTCTTTCGTTCGTTTGCTCGCTTTTCTGGTGTCGTTTTTACATATTTTAACGGTGTTGCTAAAGCGTTGATTTTTTCAAATTTAGACGATGTTTTAAAATGAAATATAAATTTAGTAAAATTTTGTTTAAAATGGTAAAATAATGTTTTTAGTTTCATTGTTCGGTTAGTGTAGCAGACTATGAAACTTACACAAACCAAAACCAACAAAAAATCATTTATAATAATAGAATAAAAATATGTCAAATAGTAAATTTCATAAGTATATGTGCTAATCATTATTATTACACATGTATGTGTTATGTTTGCTTCGGACAACAAATATTAGAAAAGAAATCGTTTTTCGACGTTATTATTTACTTTCCGAAATTATCTTGCAGCACTTGCTTTTGAGATATTTTAAAATGGAAACAAAATATATATATATATATATATATATATATATATATATTTTTTTTTTGTTTGTAATGCAGCATGTACTACATGCAGAGTTTTTAAAATGTTTGTCTACTATTTTTGTTACCTTAAATATAGACATTTGCAAGTTGTTTCTTATATATAGTTTCTTTGAAGGTTGGTGGTGCAGAAAGTCGACCAAATATTGTAGCACACACAGCAGTGTTGAGATATATTAAATATTTAGATGTTGGAGTATTCAAACATTAAGCATTGTCCGATTAATCGATTGGTTAGGGCAATTAGCTGTTCGAATAATTTTAAATGGCTTATTTTTGGTTAATAAATATCTCTAATAATTTATGTTTATTAATCGAAAATTTATTTTCAAGATATTGTTTTTTTCTTTTATTTATTAAATGTGTTAAAAGGTTAAAAAAAAATCTCAAAGTAGTACAAAACCAGCGAAAGATTTTTTTTCTAAATCTGGTTTCATCAAAACAAAAGAAATAAATCGCTTGAAAGATAAACACTTAAGCCGACTAGTCCTGTTGAACGATTGGTTTAGAAGTTTACGCAATTTTTATTCATAAAGTTTTCCTCATGAGTTACCTGAAGTACCTTGTGTTAGACGGTTGTCTTAGTTATTTTAATAACCATATTCTTAGCTAATAAACTAGAGAAAAGTAAAACTTTTTGTTAAACGAATAATATTAAATTGTTCGATTATTATTGTAGCAAATTGATTATTCGAAAAATCCTTGCGTTTAATCAATTAACACAAAACCTGGACTAATTTAATTCAATTATCTGTGTTATATGTTTTACATACACATATTTGCAAATAATGAAAAATCGGCTTAATTTTATAAAATATGGCAACACCGGTTTCAGTATCAACCCCAAAAGACGGATGTGCAAGAAAGTTACACTTTAAAATGTACGTTGCCTACACACACACAACACATGTTAACACACCAACCCCCCAAAAATAGAATAGAAATAAATAAATTTAAACAAAAAGTGTGGAACGAAGGAATGCTACAAGAAATAAGCGTTATAAGAACACAACAATTCGTGTTTCATTTCATAACGTTATATTTGCTATCAATTGTTGGTTTCCATATTACAGTTATTCACACATACGAGTACATATACACTATCAGAAACCCATGTATTCACAAACATGTAAATATACAAACAATATTGACAGATTTAGTTTTTCCAACCAAAAGTTACAACAAACAATTTAACTACAAAAAAAAAAAAAAAAAACACACACACACACACACATATATATAGCCAAACTTAACAGTAAACGAACCAGAGACTTAAAAGTTGTTTGTGAAAAATTGTTTAAAGTGCATTCGAGTCAGTTGGTTTTAATAAGTTAAAGTGTTAAAAACAATAGTTAAGCAAATGCAATAAATAAAAAATTAAAAAATAGCCTGAAAAGAAATTAAAATAATTATACTCGCAAAAACCAACACGAACATACATACATAAAAACGAATTACAAAATTAATTCAAGTGGCTTAAAGATTTTAAAAATATCGTTGCTTAAAAATTTTTTTGTTTTGTTGGCTGCTAAAATATTCTGAAGTTTTTTTTCCTGTTATCCAACGTCATGTTATAACGGATTTTGTAAGAGTTTTTTGCAATCGAATGGTAAATTTTTTTTTTATTCTCTGCTCCATAAACATTTTAGGTTTTTCCAATAAAAAAGATTATTTACCTTTTCCAAATAGAATTTTCATATTTGCTATTGACCAAGTTTTTGTTGTTGTTTTTTCAGAACTAAACTAAAACTCATATTCTTGTCCATATGTTTGTACTATAACATCCACACTAATCAATTATTAAAGGGATTTTTTTGGGTCGTTTGTATAATTAGGTACGAGTGCTTAAAGTGAGAGTTCATTTATCCATATTCACAAACAATTTTTAATATGTTTTAAATGGTGCAGTTATTTTTGCAAATATGATAGTTATCAGTATGGGCCAATAATATAAAAAAACAAAAGTGGAAAAGTAACAGAGTTATTTGGAACTCGTGTTATCAAGGCAACATACTTTAAAATAACACTAATTTAAAATAGCCTGTACTCCGGAACATAAAAGCCTGTTTACACAATCCACTAAATTCTTATCAGTACCTGGGCTTATTGCGCAAATTGTTGTAGACGGCTTGGCTGAGCCTGCTGGCAGTCGTTATTCACACAAATCTTCTGGTAAACTTGCATAAGAAGATTGCATCACGATTGAATTTATGTTACATACCACAAAAGAACATGCACGTAAATTACAGTGTTACCGTTGCTTATTTTTTTTATTACCCATATATTGGGATTTTTTTTCTTTTGCTTGCATAAAATAAAGTTTTGCGACAATGAGATGTGATCATACAAGTTGTGGAAAACACAACCGCACAAAAGTGAAACTGTGTTTGAAATATTAAAAACCAGATAAATATCAGGCGAAATTTGTTTAATATTTGCTTAAAATTTTTTCTTGCAAACGGTCACAATTTTGCACCGTCACATTCGGGAAAATATTTGCCTAAACGATTTTATTAACTCTGGGGGGTTACTGGAATCGGCGAAGCTCATCTACTCTTTATCTTATAACTCTTTTATTTTGCTCAAATTCGTATCGAATTTTAAGGGAGAAAAAAACTTATGTTATCCTTAATTTTTTGAATTACATATATTTTTGAATAAAATATTTAACTAAAAATATTTGGGTTTATTTGTGACATCAAATATTGTTCCGCTAGAATTATTTTTAAAAGTTGTTCGTCGATTCAACGCAGAGTAACCTTAATGTACAAAAATGCAGGGTAACCATTCAGGGTTAAAGGTTTTGAAGGAAAGAAAACGTTATTTCTTAAAAAGGAAAAAACACATCCTTCTTTTTTTTCAATATATTTTAGTCCCAAATACATCAGAATTATTTTTGTATGAAAGATGGTTTTTAATTTCTTGGCATAGATCATGTTCTGAAAAATTTTGGCAGAAACATATTTGAAAAATCATATTTTTCAAAATTTCAAGACGTTTCCACAACAGCTAGGCCTATAGTAAAAAAATTAGCCAAAAAAATATACATTCTTTGTTTAATTGATTTTTTTTAAATTTCACATCTGCGCAGATATAACGTTTTTCCAAAAAATCTAAATATTTTATATTTTGGGGCAACAAGTGTTCTATTTAAAAGAACATAAAACAAATTTTTGTTTATACCACTGTTTTTGAGATATTAAAATAAATTTTTAATAAGACTTATTAACTTTGAAAAAAAAATCTTTAAAATATATTAGCGTTAGTACAAGTACTGAATAGAGTGGAAGAGCTCCTCTGACCGAATTTCATCCCAATTCGAAAAGGTTCATGTCTGACACTTTGTCGATTTGCCATGGAATTACCCATACCACAAAAAACAAATCTTCAATAACTTCCTTATTCAAGGGACGAGGGTGTTTGAAATAATATTTATTTTTATTGCAAATATGAAATTTAAGGACTGTTCTTTGAAATCACAAGGATTTTAATATTTATTTTTTGGGTGATTTCAGGGATCTTAGAAAAACTGTCATTTATTTTTCTTTCTATTACATTAATTACATCGTGGATGGAATTCCAGCCGAATATATTAACAAATAAAAAGTTATTAATATTTTCACTTTAGTTTAGATTATTGGGACAGTGGGCTAGTGCACAATAGGGTGCGCAGATGTTAGTCAAATGGTATTGCAAGTGCATACTCACTTTATTTTATATACTGAAAGATTTAAGAATTCTTTTGGCTTACATCCAAATTAAATGCATTGTATACGCTGTTAACAAACATTTTGCAGAATAAACAAACATAAAAAAAATACATAAAAAAGTGGTAACAACTACTCGTGTGCTTGTTTTTGTCTCAAATTAGTGTCACTTGTATAATGGAAATTTATTGATTTTCTCTTCCACTGGCTCGATGTAAGAAAATAGTTTTTTGATATATTTTTTTATATTAAGAAATTATATCAAGTTTTGCTGCAATATTCGTGCATATTTTTTTTGTTCTTAAAATCTAGTCTTCAGCCTTGATGCAACTTTTTGTTTCTTCCAAAACAGACTAAATATTTATTTTGGTTTTGAGCTCACAAGCTGAAATGATTAAAATTCGAATGCACGTTCTTTCCATGTGAGTGTTTTTTTGTTTTGTTTTGTTTTATTTAGTATGGCTGAGTACGAGGCCGGTCAAAGACTTTTCGAGGTTTGAGGCATTTGAAAATACGTTTTAATTACCAAGTGGAAAGTGAAACAATTTTTAGCAAATGTTTGCATTTTGAAGAGTGTTGTTATACTTTTCTTCTCAGAAGTCTGCCAATTATTTAAACTATTTTCGAAATAAAAACTCTTTCAAACTTTTACATTGAAACCACATCGTTCAGATCTTGCAAAAATATATGACAGTCCGTTTTAGACAACTGATTTTTTATATCTGCAACACCAAGAGAACTGGGAAAGTGTTTAAAAAATTTAATTTAAAAAAAAAATAATAATTTTAGGTATAATTAAATGGCCAAAAATGCCTCCGTGAATAAATAATAAAAATATATCTGTGTGGAATACTGAGGGGGAGTCGCGGTTTGGGTTCCGAATATTTCCTTTAAACTGACATAAGAATTACTTTTCCCTATAACATGATTTTCGAGATATAAAATAAAATATACAAATTCGGCGAAATTATGAATATAAAAAAACAATTTTGAAAATTTTTTTCCGTTTATGGAAGTATTAAATCGAACGACAGAGCCTCTGACCGAGTTTAGGTCAAATCGAGAGGATTCGTGTCTAACTCTTTGTCTTTTTGATATGGAATGGCCCTCATAATAAATTTGTTGCGTGTTCAAATGCGGCACTCATGCTTTGTGGCAGAAAAATTGTAGGTGCTAAAGTTAAAAATTTAATACCAACAGCAGTGAATTCTGTTCTTTATTTGTTTTTTAAAATATTTTAATAAGTTAACTTCAATACAATTATCTCAAACTTTTAACTTGTTTTCCCAAAATATTTGTGGCTTAGATAATATGCTTGCCATAATCATTGTTGTTTAATGTAAAACTTCTTCTCTTTGATATTTTCAACTTTACCCCATCAAAATATCATCGTTTGGCTCTTTTTGCGCTCAACTCATGCATTAAGTAAAGATATCGAAATGTTGTTGTTCTTGTAGAGGAAAAATATAGTTGAATAGTTATTAACCGCAGATGTGGTTCAAAGATTTATGAATTTTAATCGTATGTAGTGTTCTTTTTCGAGGTAGAGAAATTGTTTAGAGTTTGGTTTAAAGTTAATTTTACAAACTCAAATATAATGGGTGATTTTTAAGAGCTTTCGGATTTGATAAACATAAATTTACTTGACTCGATCTATATAATTCAAGGTTAAAAGATTTCATGTAAATGTTGACCACGGTTACGCCTCAAATTGTTCATATGCTGGGTTTAATTTCCCCATACATTTTTCATAATATCGCCGAGTATCTCAATAATAAATTCTTTCATATAGGCTTTCAGCGGGTCAATTGTTGTTAAAGCCAACTCTGGCACGTTAATTTTTGGGAAAAAAATTACATGTTAGTGCTCGTCATTCACAGTAACTTCATTATCAACAACAGTAGCGAATACAGCTGCGATATTTTCCTCTGTCCCCACTCTATACATATATGAGTGTTGGCGTTTGAATGTGGTGCGAAATTCCAGAATAGCCACCTCAGAAGTTAGCTCAAATTGACTATAAAATGGAATAAGTGCATGATGCACTGCCTTGATAGAACATGCATTTTGATGATAAAATTCAGTAAGTTACCAGCGTTGCTCGTTTGCAAGTCGATTCTTGGTCTACTTATAAGGCAAACGGAACATGTTTAACAGTCACATGAAACAGCTGCGGTGTCAAAAAGAAAAATACTGAAAATTCACTCTTTACTTAAGTACAGGAAAGGCAAAAATTATGCTCTCATATCCTTTCAAAAATTTTAAAATTTTAATAGACAAAAAATTAAGTTGAATTATTATTAAAAAAATTTTAATGGGGTGTCATGTGTAGGGCAGGGCATGTTTTAAAGTTTTTATATAATTATTGGTGTTAGTGAAAGTGCCCAAACAAACTCCAATTGTACCGTTAAGTGTTCGTATAGTCAGCCCAATTAAGTATTTATTATTAGGGTCGCATCCTAAAATATTGGAAAATACTCAACTCCACTCGTTACTCAATCTAAAATTATAAATATTCTAAACGTATACACTCTTGGATTTTATTCTGTAAAACACTGTGCGCAAATGTTATGGTACACCTATTTAATGTAGTAATTTGTGTGTGTTATATTGTATGTTTGTATGACTTTGTGTTTGCGTACTGGCTGTGGCTTAACACACTTTTCTAATTACAAATAACTTAAAAGAAAAAGCTAATCCGAAGTATGTATGTTTCTCAAGCGAATAAATATGTATAAATATTGTACATGAATGAGAGATGAGTAAATGAATTGTAAGTACACACACACATACCACATAGATAAATATATACATACACACTTATGTGAATGTTAAACGTTCAAAATGATTTGAAAAGAAAAATAAAAATAAAAAATAAACTAACCAACTAAAAATTAACTGATACACAAAAATTGCTTTCATTTCATTAACCACTTAACCTTTCGCTTGGAATAGTCTTTAAATCACAACGCTGTAACAACGCAAATTGAAGCAAAACCAACCACTACAACTACAACGATTACATCAGTTACACAACCAACACGACCATTAACATTGCCCACATCAACGGGAGCCTCAGCAACGGCAACTTCTAAAGCACTCGTGTCACCAAAAACTCCCAATAGTCAAATTGGTAGTCATTCAAGTCCAAACGCGGCAGTACATCCACATTCTCATAATCAGCAGCATCAATACATAAATCACAGTTCATCAAACTACAAAACATTGACGGGTTCAAAACTATCGCCCAAAACACCACCAGTAACGCCAGATTCACCAACAACATATTTGGACGATGATTTAGATTCTTTGTTTTCATACGGTACAACAACATCGGGACGCTCTACAATGTCTTGCGAACATCCTTATGTGGCCAGGTGAGTAGATGGAAAAAAAATAATAATAAAACTTGTAATTCAATGTGCTCTATTTCAGAAATGGTACAACATTTAGCGGCCGAAAAATGAAATATGTTGTCCACTGTTCAAATTACGCTGGCCAGGTGGGAGCAGACTATCTAACGCCCACACAAAGGGCACAAAGACAATTGAGACGTTTGAAAGAATTACTGTGCGTCGCTCGTCAAGATCTTGAACAAAAAGATACGGAAATATTACGCCTTACACGCGAAGTGGTAGAATTGCGTTTATTCAAAGCCTCACTTAGTTCACCCGAAGAGCGTTCGGCTTCAAGCGATGCAGTTACAGTGCGTGAAGCTGAACTCAAGACTTCTCAGGATGTTTCACCCATTGTCGATATGGTCGATGATGCACAGAAAACATCCAGCCCCCGACATCTTGCTCGTACGCCTTCAGCCACGCTGCACCAGCAACATGCACCACAAAGCTCTCTACACCATCAACAACACAACATGATGCATTTGTCCTCGGACATGCAGAGCTCATTCGCCGATTCAGGACATTTTGAAGATATGACTTCTTCGTCAGTGCATTCCAAAGATTCCTCATCGTATACACAGTCTCTACACGCTCACGATCAGGCATGCGGCGGTGATGCGGCATCCTGTTCGCCCAACGCATCCTTAGGCTCCGCTGTAACTGTCGAGCAGTATGAATTACAACGTCAAGAATTGATACGTTTATATGAGCAACGTATTGAGGACTTGATACGAAATCAGGATGCTGCTACTAGTGAAATGAAACGTACGAACTGTGATCGTATTGAAGCTTTATTGCAAAAGTTGGCCGAATGTAATACACGCTATGCTGACATTGTACCCGACTATGAGCATGCCAAAGAGCGCATTCGTGAACTGGAAAAACAATTGGAAGATTTACAGCGCCGCCTGGCCGAACACGAAGATAAACAAAAGCAAATGTATTTGCATATGTATCAGAAGGGCCAAGAAGCCGAACGTATTGCTCGAGCTGATCAGGTACGTAATTTTATTTGAAAATTTCCTTAACAACAAAGAACATGCTTATGCGCAAACCTTGATTTCATAACTGCAAAGTTTTTGGTATTAAATTCGCTGGGTACATTTCCATTATATATAGTCTATGGCACCCTGCGACAAACATGTAAGAAGTCTAATTTCCTTGTAGATGCTCTGGAGTACAACAGGAGTCTGTTTTCAAAACACCTTCAAAATCTTGAACTGCGAGTAAATCACTGAACCTATTGAGCCATAAGTGTACAAAAATATGTGAAAAATTGAATTTTTTCCCATGACTGAAGATTCTGAAGGGGTTTAAAAATTTCTCAAAGTGTTTCATAACAGCCGAGAATACCCATAGGAATAAAATAGTATCAGTTATCAGATTGATTTGGGTTTAAACATTTCTAATTTAAACCAAAACAGTTTGATTTAAAAAATATGGAACAAAAAATTCACAAAAAGACATGGGTAAAATAATCCTTTTGTGTTTATATATCCCCTTATTCCACAACTATTCAACGCTTTAGAGTGTAGTCACAGGCTGTATGAAGTACTTAAGGAGTAGATAAGTATATTCTTTTTGATATTGCCTTGACGTGACATTGACAGAGAGTTATCGAATAAAGGGGATTACATAGTATTTCAATTATATACTCGCATATTCGATTTCAAATTAATTTTGTAAATGCACCTGCTAAATTCCTTAATATATGGCACACGTATTCCAAAAAAAAAATAAATAAATTGCCAGTTCTTATTAATTCAACTTCCCCCGTTATTTCCAGGCTTTAGAATTGGCACACCGAGCACCACAAAACAAAGTATCGATCAATGAGTTGCTGCATCAATTGCAATCCACCCAGGATGAATTGGAAAATATACGTGTAAGATTTTTCAAAATCTTTATTATAATCTTCACTATATTATTTTGCATATTGCATTTCGTTTGCGTTGTGCCTTGAGTAATACACAGAAATGTTTTTGTTAATGATGGTTTTTCTTCAAATTTCTGTTTGTCTTTTTTAATTTTCATTAAGAGTCTCTTTTTGTCTTTTGTCACTGTGTCTCAATTTCATGAAAAAACTTTTAATACAAAATTCATCTCACCAACATGTATTTGCTGTATGTGCTGTATGTTTGTTCCATTTTTGTTCTTGATATTTCAAAAGTAGTTTTAATTGAAAAAAAACACTCACAATGAATTTCGCTCGTTATTACTTTTAAACGAATTCGAAAACATTTATAATTAATATGAAACAGTTCAGCACCTTAGCGTTAACTATATAAATACATCCATACTTATACGAATACAAATAACATTTTTAATTTGCTTTTTGTTGTAACTACTTTATTTTGAACAGTATTTAAAAGCAAAATCTAATAATGATTTATTTGTTTAATTAACACTATTTATAAATTTTAGTTTAAATGTGTCTGAATTATTTAACCAATAATTCTCACTAAGCTTAAGTTAAAAATTATATATATCAACATGTCTCTTTTCCCAATACAAATTAACAATTATTATATATTAACTTTTTTAAATAAAATTAAAATTTTAACATTAATATTTTTAACATCATTTCTTAAAATGAAATCACATGTCTGCATATATAAATATGTACAATTGCTCCATTCACAAGTGCTTAAAGTTGTATTTGAAAATACAATTTCAAACAATATTTTCAACGCAGAAATAAATTATTTGTCAAATAATTTAAATCTTTTTTTTAAGTACAACTTTAAGAAGTACAACGAAGCTTGTGAATTAAGCAAATATTTTGGAAGGACAGTATACAATTTATGTATTTCGTGCTTAATAATTTTATATAACAATAACATTAAATGTAAGCAGTAAGTATTTGAAGGTCAATTAAATTGAAATGAAGAAGTTTAGAAGGAATTTTGGAACACTTCCTGCCTGGTTCAGTATCTATATCGAAAGAAAATTTCATTCGTATAACTTATTTTCGATATAGAGAGCCATAGAGTTAATACTGCTTCTGGGTTCTTTCATTTCAGATTTATTAGACTCATTTATTGCCTTACCTTAAATATTATAGAATGTACGCCTACAACTATTCTTTTTCGAAAATTTCCCTCGGAATGTACCTTCTGTTTGCAGCTGTTGTTCTCTTTATCCTAAACAAAACAAACGTATTCCATAGTGCTTTCAACATTGATAATAGTTTTAAATGTGCTTTTTTTTATTACTACAGTGGTTAATGCATTCGACAAATTTTATGACTACATCAGAGAAATTATATATTTTAGATTATTTATCAAAAGACCGGAATCATTGAAAAGTTACATATTATTGCAATTCATTATTTAACCTGTTTTCGAAATTTTTCAATATGTAATTTTTTTTACTATTGGATCTGCATTTGTTACCGTTTTCGAACTTTTCGAATATGTTGAAGTAATATTTTAATTTTACTTCAACATTCAAGTTTACATGAATTTGAAATTTCGTTCGAGTTTTCTAACATCGAAATCGAGTTCGTATATATAATATATAATTTTAATATTCATTTCGATTTTTCGAGTAATTTACTGAAAACGACAATATATTTACATAAATTCTTTCCAACTTCCAAGAAAGTTCAAATTTTCGAAAATGTTAAGAACTTTTTATCTAATATTTCAAGATTGTGTATGAAACTTTTCGAGCATATGTACTTCAGATAACTATCATATGTTTAGCTGTTCTTAAAATTGTTTTAGTTTATTACATATATTTGCGTAGGAAATAAATTAACCAACAAAATAATAATCGATTTCATTAGAAGAGCTAAAAGGCCTATTATCTTATAATTTTAACTATATGTTAATACAATAATGAATAAATTAGTTGGTTTGGGTGGATAAATTCTCCATTGTGTTCGAAAATTGAAATACAAACGTGTACTTCAGAGCAGTTAGTTTGATGGCTTCAAATAATTAATGATTAAAATTTACTTGTAAGAAAGGACTCGAAGTACCAAAAGATGCACTTTCCAGCACTAGACAAGCATAGATAAACATTTTTGTTTATTTTACAACTCCAGTATTATTGCCATTTTTAAACATTTTATTCTACATGTAATAAAATTTATATCACGATTAATGTTAAACTAAAGTTTTAGTAGAGTGACAAAGTTTTTCTAGTTTGTAAACACAAATTCAATCTTCACGCCATAACATCGTTTACTTTCAATGTGTGTGTAAAAGCGCTAAATTTAATATTATAAAAACTTTTGCAAGAAAAAAGTGAAAGACAAATTGCACTTCTGAAGCAATTTTTTTCTTTATTTTTTGAACTTATTTGCCACAGACATTTTGAATTAACATAAAAAAGAACATTAACTTGAAATAAATTAGGAGGGCATGGTTTTATAAGAACTAATCGAACTAACAAGCTAAAATGTAACGTAAAACACTATTATTTTTTTAAGTTATAATTTTTATAAAAAAAGTTTTGCATGAATTGTTTTTAGAATAAAGTAGTTGCTGAAAGTTTGATTTAAATATTTATTAATACAAATTTATATAAAATCTTATTTTGCTGCATTTTATCTACGCAATTTTAACATTTTAATTGATAAAGCAGAGTATAAAAATAACGTAAAAAATTGTTTAAGAACAATATCTCACAATTTAATTTAGTTAAATTTTATTTTAAGAATTTTATTCGAATACTTTTAATTTAAAAGAAAACCAACCAAAAATATTCCAAAATATCCAATATTTTATAGGCAGCAGAATGTAGAAAAGAATGCGGCAATAATCATGCTCTCCTTACAGCAAAAGAGGCAATTTCTTTGTGGGTACTCGGCGCGCGTAAGGTTTGTAAAAGTTCCACTCACACACTATTCAGTTTTTTCATTTTCATAAATTTATTTTATGTAACATACCAAATATATATTTTTTTAAAATTTATACAAAAATTTTTTACTTATATTTTGGATCGTTTAGATTGGTTTATTGTAATAATTTAACTAACACACAATTATTTTTGATTTAGTACGCGGTGTTGTGCTGTATTTCAGTTCAATTTGATTGCAAAAATTATTATAATAGTTTTTTTTTTGTTTTTGTTATTGTATTTCAATTTTAATCATTAAACTTGTCATTGAAACCATTCATCGGTGTTTAGGTTAAACCATTTGGTTAATTTTGGCGGTGTTCATTAACATCCATTTATGTGCATTCATTTTGTGGGCTTTTCTCATTTCATAATAATGCGCTGGAATCGGTCTCATGATGTCATAAATACTTTGTCACATACAAACCTAGTTTGAGGTTTTTAAAGAATCAAACGTGATCAGTTTGCAAATGTATTTTGTTTGAAAAATAAAATGTAATTCTTGTACATGTTGCAAAGAATTACGCTTATTTAACTTGAAGGTAGAGTGTTCGTATTGTCAGAGAAATTTTATTTGAAAGTTTAATTTCAAAGTGTCCTCAAAATGTAAACATATTATGAAAATAAACTTGGTTTTTATGTCTTTCTTCAAAAGGCATAAAGTTTATTTAAAAGTATAATTAAATTAAGTTGCTGTATAGTTGTGTTCTTTTCTAAGTAGCCACAGAATTCTGCTATTAAATTTATAATACTGACTGGCCTGTTTTCACGTTGTGGAGTGAATTATTTCTTTCTCACAACTACAAACATTTAAAACAAAAACAAAATTTATAAATTGCTTTTGTTTCAAATGTAATTTGCACGAATGAAAGCATTCTTTCCATATCGTGAAAAAGGCGGTTAATAATGGGAGATTTTTTAAGAGCTTTCGGATTCGATTACAATAAACACACATACGATTTAAAGATATGTATGAAATCTTTGTCTTTTTTTTGATAGATATTTGAGAAGTGTTACCTTTAGAAATGAATCTTATTGCGTTTGTATTCATGTAGGGACGTAGTGTTCCGGCAACTATAATGAACACAGTTTTACAAGCACAATTTCCATTTCGAAGAAAGAGAGCTAGAAACTTTTCATAAGGAATCCTTGTTTCCAATGTGAAATTCCTAACTTTCATGATCACCCCCAGTTTAAGTATCAGGTAAACCTCTTAAATAGTTTCGACTCGTTAATATAAAAATTATGAAAATATTATTAAATTGTAATTATTTTGAAATTATTTCATTGTCTGTTTTGTACTCCACAAACAATGTTGGTATTTTCCGAAGTGTAGATTGGAAGTAATATTGATTGTTTTGATTTTTTGGTATAGGAAATAAGGAATGGGGAAGGTTTGCTCAAATTATTCTACAAGTTTAAGTCTGTTTTCGCGCTGAAAATTTGGATTTCGCTAAAAATTGCTGCTAAAATAAATCCTATGAAAAGGGAGATTCTATTTTAATTGAATGATAAATCTTTAGATTTTTTTTCTTTGTAATCTTCAGAATAGCCTTCTATGTTTTTTTATATAATTTTTTCTGAAATACTTACATTTGTATACATACAAACATATTTTCGTTTTCGATAATACTTATTTGCAAATAAATTAAAAACTAAAACTAAACTTCCCGGCCGGTAGTCTAAAAGAGGTAGGTAATGCTGTTTTGAAACTAAAGAAAGTATTTAACTACATAATTAAGGTTAAAGAAAAACAAGTGAAATAAAATAATAATCAATTCTACCCAATATTAAGTGTATAAACTCGGTTTAAACTTCTTATATAATTAAAATTGTAAACAATATTTTTTTTAGAGTTTAACTTTAAAAAGTTTAGCATGTTTAATATAACAGATACAATTGTATGTATTTCCTAAAATTTAGTATATATAATTAAATTTTATTTTATTCTTTATTAAATATCTATCAACAATTTGAAAAACCAGTTGACTAGTAATAAATGTTGAATATTATATTTTTGAGAAATAAAGAAAATGGCTTATCCCGATACTCGAGTTCATAAGCATGGTGTACTGCAGGAGTTTAAAGCCAGTGTTTCCATACAAAATACTAGTTTGAAATTCTTTGAAGCGAACTTTGTTTTGACCATGAGTATAAGCCAATATTTCTAGTGCCCAGGTAAACTTTATATCTGAGAAATTATAAGTTCTAGAACGTATTTACGAATATAATTGCAGTTGTTGTTGTAATATATCGTTGCGCTTTTGAAAACTTTTATTGGAATCGAATTACAGCTCCTGTTAAATACAAATTCTACAGCCACTGATTCCAGAACTTGGTCAATCATGAATCCTTCAGATCATGCTTCATGTTACGAACAAGTATTTTTAATTTTATTTTAAAAATATTAACTCAGTCTTAGCAAATAAAAACAGAATTTCTTTTTCGAAAGTTGCGTAAGGAAGATAACCCTACTGTATCGCGCGTTCTAGAACAAATAATTTAGGTGCAAGTTTTTAAAATGATCCTGGGCAGGTCCCATTCGACATCTCATACATTATTATAAATCATTTAATATATCATTATAATTATACATACATAAACATACATTTACTATTATTAAAAAAAGCACATTTTAACATTTCATTTGGATTATTTATTCTAATGTTAACCTCATTCCATATATTGTAAATAAATTTAAATAATTTTGGTGTTTTAATTATTTATGTTTTAATTATTGTTTGTTTCATTTTTATGATATTCAACTCTAGTGTAGATTTTAAAATATTTTTGGGTTCCTTAATTTGATTCATAATAATAATTTATTTTAAAATGATCTTGAAAATTTCCTTGAAAATAATATCAAAACTACTTATAATATTTACTCCTTTATTCTCCCCCTATTTCTTTTTTATTTTTAATTTATATTTTGTGTAATAATTGTGTGTTTCAAACTTACTGCAACATTGAAATAAAAACAAAAAAACAAAAATTGAAATTGAAAACCGAAACCGTAGACCATTTATCGTCGTTTGCTGGAAGCGCAAAAGAATCGCACTCATGTGGATCCAGAAGTTACACTGCAGTTTTTGAAAAGTGCTGTTTATTATTTCCTCACCGACAAGGAAAACTCGCAAGGCCACTTGCAGGCCATCGAAAGTATTTTGGAGTTTACTGAAGCCGAGAAACAAACCATCAACAAGGCTCGATATTCGGCAAAATAAATTTACTTTAAATAATTTAGATAAAATATGAAAAATTATTATGTGAAAACAATGAAAGTTATTATTATATTAAAACTAAAACAATGAAAGTTATATACATCTATATTAAATACAATAATTATGTTAAGTATTTATTTTAATAATTATAAATAATTTTTACTGTTACATATATTATTTACTTTGAAATATTGGTTGTATTTTAATTTAATCTTTTTACGTTTAAGATTGTCTCAGTTTGTGTTGTGGTCTGAAAAAGACAAGAAAACTCTGTTGCTGGCATGACTTTTCGCAATTTTAATAGGTTTATTTTTTAATATGAAAATATATATTTTTATTAAAGTTGTGAAATTTGTAAAGCAAACAATATAGATGTCTCGAAAGTTGACCATTTTAAGAGGCCTCGCTATCTCTCTCCATCTGCACCAGTAGGCATGTCATAAAGTGCAATTTTATACGAAAGAGAATGTGAATTTTTGATTGAAAATTCTTTATAAATGCACTAGAGTTGTAAAATGTTGATACTTTTGAATACTCGATACCAATCGATAATTATTAAGTATTGACTCAATACTTTAACGGTTTTCTTGATTTGAAAAACATTGCATATTTGAAAAATCTTATTTTATTCGTAGAAACCCAATCCTCTCATTAAATTGTTTAAATTTAAATACAATTAAATGTTTATTATAGATATGTTACGTTGTTTTAATAAAAGAATACAATTCAGTAACTTTGTACGCTTTAAGACTAGATTTTTGTGATTTATTTTAGACATACAAAACCAGTAGTGGAGTAGTGAAGACTATATACGTAAATATAAATCTATAGTTTTTGTTCTTAGTCATTAAGAAAGCATATGAGCCAGTAGTTCGTACTCATAACTCTAGAACGAGTTATGCTCAATACTCTGTTAGCTGATCGTGTACTGGGAACTATGGCTGGTATTAAGTACTCAGTAACTAAATAATTAATATTCTTACAACTCAAGGACGCAGGCGATTTTATAATTTAACCACTTGTTGATTGTGTATCCTAAAAAGCAGGTTTCAAAAATAAAAATGTTTGACACAAAAATTAACTGCAAAATTACGGAAAACATGAGATCAAAAGTACTAAAAGCTGAAATTTATCTTAATCGAAAATTCTAATTCATATCCAATTGCTATTCTGTGACCTGCCTAAATATTAGAGGCCGGCAGAAGACTCCAGGGATATCTTTTATTGTAATCCTTTTTTGCAACTAAATTTAGTTGGAATTGGACTTTTTAGACACAAAACGGCAACTAAGCTTTCAGGATGTAATCTGCAGGCTTCTACTCCCCATTTATTACTTTGCATATTTAAACAGTTTTATTGAATTCTGATTTCCCCAATTTATTTAGCCGATTTATTTCAAATATTATTAATAAATAAATACACATTATATTAGCTTTAGTATTTAATACGTCCACTTTATATTGATATTATATTGTAGCGAAATTTATATTAAAATCGAAAAATCAATCGATAATATTTTAGTGAAAATTTAGCTAAATCCAATTAAAATCTATAACAAATTGGCCTTTTAATCAACAAATTAAATATAAAATATTTAAAAAAGTTTTTAAAAAGTTTCAATAAATATTCATTTAAATTTTTGAGTTATTTATGAAGTATATAAATACATACACATATTAGTATTCTATGTTGGTTAATATTTTTTAAAGCGTTTAAAAATTTTGTTTATTAAATCCTAGGGATACTCGCAGTCTGTTACAACAGCTTTGATAAAGAGTTCAACTGTTTCTATTTAACTTTTTAAGCATTAAAGCGGAAATTTTAAAGTACTAAAATATGATATACAAAACTGAAAATACAGTTAAATTCAGTAAATTATATAAAATGAAAATTAAATAAATAAATGTTCCAATAAAAAGGTAGTGAATTTAATTTAGAATTCGAATGAATGTGTATTTTTAATATGTTACTGTTAGACATATTCAGTTTGGCTTATAATTTTAACACGAACCGGCAAACGAACAACGCTGGCAGGTTATTGAATTTTATGATCGAAATTCGTGCTCGGTAAAGAAAGTGCACCGTGCGTTTATTTCATAGAGTTTTTTGTGGGTCTATGTGGGACAACCCCGCTAAGGTTGACATGAAATTTTCTTTAAACATTGAATTATATGGATCGTTCTATCGACTCGAATAAAGATATCATACATTTCTCTAAATATAACGCATTTTCCTTAAGCAAGTCCGAAGGCTATTCAAAAATCATCCAGTATATCTAGTTTAGTTTTAGTTAGACGTTTTAGTGCACTTTTGACTAAGTAAATATGGCCAACACTATATACTCATCCCTATGTACGAATAATATGTGTTTGAGATTTATTTTAGGAATATTTCGAATAAGATGTTTTTCAAACTGTTGTTGTTGATCTTTAATAATAATTTATACACATCGCAAATATATATTTTAATTTTATGAAGAAGCTAAATAAAATGTCTTGTTTGGCTGCTTGAGTAGTAGAGACACTTGTTCCACAATAAAGGAGGTGAATAATTATGCTCGCATGTTATCAATTATCAAAACCTCACACCTGCATACTGAAACCATGAACTGCCTTACCGACTTGACGGAATGAAACTTTGCAGTAAATAATTGTGAATACAATAATATATATGTTCCAAAACGATTAAGAACACAGAGTTATTTATTATTTAGGGTTCAAATTTTATGTAAATGTTTCTATTCTTCATTAATAAAAATAAACTACATTACGCCAATAACTTTGGTCTGGCAGCAGTTGCCAAGTTATGTTTCTTTTGCAGAGTAGTATGCGGCGGATACTACTAATGCTACTATTACATATCAACTATGTGTACTAGCAAAATATATATTCAGATGTCAAATAAAATATGTTTTTTTATCATCGTTTTCTTCAAATGTGTACGATACTTCATTTACGGCTCGTTGTTGATAGTTTTTCGTTGGGAATACGGCGGCTCTAATATCAAATTAACTATTTACATGTTTTGTAGAAGTAAACGCAAGTAAATAAATTAAATAACAATATATAAAAGAAAGTAAGCTGCAAAATACATTTTGTATATCGTGTAAATTTGTGTATTTGCTTTATTTTTTTTGTTCGTTCATTTGCATACATACACACATGTGTACATACTTACTTCCAACTTGCTGTTGATTCTTGCCAATTATTAGGTACAACAGCAGGGCTTGTAGAAATCTTAATGAGATAATAAAACAAGCAAATTGTGTACAATTTGTGGTTTTTGGTAAATAAAAATTTAATAATTGTAGTTATTCCATACAAAAAAGAAGAATAAAAAGAGGAGTGTGTAAGTGTGAAAAGCTTAAAAGTGCGAAATAAAGAAAAATTTAGAATGAAAGTAGATTGTTAAAATGCTTATTGTCGTTTTGGGTGAAAAAAATTAAAAAATAAAATGTCTATTGAATGAAACCAATTAATAATGCCCGTTAGTTTATTTAGCTGATACGTGTGTTGTGCATCAATGAGGAGTTACTCACTTAAAAGGCAACGTGGAAAAAGTGCGAAGAGTGAAGGGGCGCAACAACATTGTGTTTCTGTTCAAAAAGAAAGTGCAGATAGATGGTGAACATAAAACTGAATTTTGCTGTGTTTTTGTGTATGTGCGAGCGTGTATTTAATAGCAACAATACCTACGTCCATACATGTGTTTGTATATACATGTATGCAGATTATTAATTCAATTAAATCGAGAAGATACATCTGAATATGTGTGTATGTGCTTATCTGATTATTAGCTCCTTACAATGCTGCATACCCAAATGATACATATTAAATATATATGTACATATATTCCGAAAATCGTTGTCAGCGGCATTCCTCTTGAACATCGAAAGATATCATACAAAAACCAGTCTGCTTAAACATCTTGCTTGCTCATTTTTCCTCTGTTTTGCTGTTCCACTATCGACAAGCTGCAAGCAACTTAACTTGAATTAGCTGTAGAAGGTAAGTTTTATTTAATTTTGTTGGTAGGCTTTTTATTTAAACATAATTAAAAAAGCCTGGAACCGGTTTCTTTAATCATTTTGATGCTTTTCAGTAACACACATACATAAATACGTGCCGTATACAGTACTCATGTGCGGGCACAAGAATATTAATATTTTATACGATCGAACCTTATTTTAGTATTTTATAACTTACCCGATGCAATTTGTTTTTGTAAATCTCGTTTCATATTGAACTGTTTGTTGTCATTCGTTGTATTTGTTCTTATTTAAATGACAATTCATTGTATTTTCTTTAAGTATTGTGGGGTCAGCTTAAATTTTTTGGGGCCTTTGTGTGTGTGTGTTTTTACATTGTAGAGTTGTAGTGCTGCTGATATTGTTTATATCCTGAAATAATTCTTCATCCCGTTTTCTATTTTAAAAATTGACAAAATTTCTATACAAAATTAATTTTTACATAATATATTTAACGAAAACTTTTATGACGGAATAAATCTGTTTAAGTCTTTCATAAGCCAGTATGATATATGATAGGATTTTATGTTAACTAATAGTATATGTATAATGAGGATATACAATTACGTACATATAGGATATACATATACATATATATATATATATATATATATATATATATATACAAATATGTAATTATATTTTTGTAAAAATTATTTTGCACTTGGTGGCAACTAATTACAAGAGTATTATTTTCTTATCAGCTGACTGAACTATAAAATAGCACAATAAATAATGACGAGATGTTCACACTAGTCGTATATTTCGTGCTCATATTATATGACTTTATGGCCACAGTGTGAATCCCTGAATTGTACATGGACTTGACTTAATATTCATTTAATATTTGCGGAAGAGCGTGGAGGAGCTATAATATGTTTTAATTCATTTTTAAATGAGAATTTGTCAAAAAAGCTTGCAAATTTGCTTTAAGTTTTGAGGCAGTAAGTTTAGAGTCTAAATTATCTTTTGCAAAAATAAAGTTGTGGAATTTATATAGAAATTGCTAGCCCAACACACACATATATATCCAAGGAAAAAGGATTTGTTTTTCTCTTTACATGAGAAAACAAAGTTACCGCGTTTTAACTGTTTAGTAAATAGCGATAAATCGGCACTTGAGGCAAAAGATCGGCAAATATGGCAGGCATGTATGTATGAATTATTCACGTAAAAATCCATAATGTAAACGCTGATTTTTCTTATCAAAAGCCATTTTAAATTATGTGTATGTGCATACAAATACTTTGGAAAAACTTTTGGAGGTCAATATTAAATTAATGCGATAATGTATGCACCTAAATTGCATAATATATTTATATGCATTCTATAGAAATTGTTTACTATACGAGTATAATCATGAATATAGTAAATATCGTCGGAGTAAATGTAACTATACATACGAGTGTGCAGATAAATATGACGAGTTATAAATGTTTGACGTAAGAGATCACATCTTGACATATTTATATCAAAGTTGAATATGTCCTTAAATGATATCGCTAACTTATTTAAGTTTACATCACATGTACTTTTTCGGTCATTTTGGATAGATTTTGTCCAATCCTTTGCCACTTACATATATTTTAATTGCATTTGGAAATTTTTTTCTAAATATATCAAAATCGACTGAGAGAGTTTCTCGGATTTTATTGAGTATTTAAACGTGTTGGTGATTGAGAATGCCCAATAATGTACACCTGGTGTAAAATTTAGTCACAAGAATCCGAATACACGCTTGGGAAGGCCGTTCAAACTGGCCATAAAACTTAAGACGATGCAATTTCTTAAGCGTGCATGAATTCTGACAATAAAAATCAATAATATGCAAGAGTTGTTCATTTGAAATGTCGCTTCATGATAAACTTATAAAACTTACAAAAAGTTTAACAGAAAAAATGTTAAAACAGAACAGCTGAGCTGCTAAAAATAATGTTGCCATGAAGAAAGTATCCTAAAAATCACTCGTGTTATCTCAGAACAACTCCACTTATAGTCTCATAATGATAACGAGGTCATCTGCAAAATAGGTATTTTAAATTTCGCAGTCATGGTAACCTTAACCATCTTCACTAAAATGGAGTGGGGTACAGCAAAAGCATGTTGCCAACTTAGCTTTTCACTGAAAATGTCTTTAGGCATTAAAATTGTTACTTAAAATAACCTGTTCTACATGTTAATTAAGTTTGCGTTCATAGAACTCTTTGTATATACCTGCACTCACATACACATACAAATTCATATATATTGATGTATTTGTGAGTTTTGTGTGCAATTGCAACAAGTTAGGATTGAAATTTGTAAAGATTTTGATTTACATATCCGTTATAAGCAGACAGTTTAAAAGTTTTCATGGAACAAGTTTTGTAGATATATTTGATCCAGTTATTTTTATTATATTATTTTTGTTGTTGTTGTTGTTAATATTTGTTAATTTAATCTTTTTATTGCAGAGCAAATGTTTCCACAAACATGTAATAATTTTAAATATGTGTGTATCTAATAAATCTTTTATTTTTGTTTTACTTCAAGTGCTGCTGTATTTATTGTTCTTTGTTTAAGCTTCAAAACTTTTTATATCTCTCCATTTATGGATGTATTTCTTCCGCCTACAGTACGTGCAAAAATAACCTCAATGTTAGTTTACAACAACTGCAATAAAAGTGTATCTACCATTTTCCGGTTTTTCTAGCAAATATTAACAAGTAAAGTAAGAGAAACAAGAAAATATGAACTACCAACAGTCATACAGACAAAACAGCTTTAGATTGTTTCACAAACATACTCTCATACACCCCATAGTAAACTAGAACGTGGTTCTGGTTATATTACAAAAAAAAAATTCTAAATGCGCGCTGTAAAGAGACAGCAGACAGATTTTTTAATCCAGAAAAAAGAACTACCACTTGCATCAACAGCACAACATAAATGCATAAAAATTGTAAAAGCTAAACTGCAACGAAAATACACCCAAGAAAAATGTTAATAATATGACGATGAGTTTAAGATAAACAAGTTGACATATTTAAGTGGGTATAATGGTCCTAATTCATAAAAAATATTTCATGTTTATAAACTGATTACTCGACAAATTTTGTATGAAAATTTGTTAAACAAAAAGGAAATAGTATAAAATATTTTTTTTGTGAATTAGGTTATATATATATATATATATATATATATATATATATATAAATTCTGATTTCTCAAATTATCGAATGTAAAAAGAATCATTTTAATCCTGCTCTTTAAACGAGTAAGTTATATTAGTTTAGCAATATTTTCATTCTAAAACTTTTAAATCAGCATTTAAAATTATTTGCGCCGAGTGTATAACGCTTTTTAGTCCATAGTGACGAGTGCATGTGTGTGTGTGTGTGTGTCCGCAAGTTTGTTCATCTCCTCTTTAGTACTAATGCAAAATGCATTTTACAAGTTTTAACCACAACTAAAATAAAATCCTTAGCCAGTTTAGTTGCTCGTACACGATTTTAGGTTGTATAAATAGTGAACAAGTTTGTAACATCAAAGAAATACTTTTCAGCCTCATAAAACATCAGGCAGCAGCAACAAGCTTTTATATACCAGACCATGCATTCTTCTACTTTTATTATTACCCTAAAAGCTGTACACATCCATCCGTGAACATACACTTATGTTCACTACTTAACTCAGACTAAGAACGTAACCATGAGATATTTATGGAGTTGGTTGCATCCATTTACTGTAGTTTGTCTCATTCGTGGCAATGAATGTAACGTGTTTGCTGCTGCAGCATTTTAAATAAAATCCGGAAATTACAAGAATCGTTTGCTAATCGAAAAGCTGAGATAAGCTTTTTAAGGAAATTTAAAGGGTTTATAATGTTACGTTATAGAATGTTGAAGCAACTGAAACTTAAATGTGCTCTTTCCTCCTCCTACAAAAGTTTTAAGAAAAAACTTTAATTTCAATGTTGATCTTCCTCAAAAGTGGAAAAAAATATTTTTTTACTTCAAATGTCGTCTAGTATTGTTTTCTACCCAAAGTAATCGAATTATTTTCGAATAATATTAAACTATTTTTATTCGACTAACGAATAGAACTATAAATCAGGGGATAGTGTAGAGTGGATAGATGAAGAAAGATCAGAAGATATAGTATTTGTTGTGGCCACTTCAGTTCATATATCGCCGGTGAATTTTTGCTATAGTATTGTTTTCAGCTCCTTTTAGTACACATCGTTGTAAATCGCTGTCGGCAATGCTCACTGGCCAGTGCTATGCCGTCGTCATTGAGATAAGCAGACAACAATTAACACCAGCATACTTTAAAGCAGATCAGAAAAATTCGATGCCATATTCATGAATAATTGCAAAGTAAAACTCGGGCTTTGCAGTTTTGTATTAAATGCTTCATTAAGTATCTATTAATATACAATCGGTGGAACCACTGTATACCAGCTGTACCCAAGATATTTCTAGTACAACTCGAATTCAATCAGCCGCTTATTCAAATTTATCTTGCTAAAAGATTCTTTTTATATAATAAGTCCTTAGTCCTTTCTGACTCTAAAAATCGTTGTATGTATACACACTGTAAATGTTAGACACTGTTCATCTGCCAGATGACTTAGATAACGAGTGATTATTATGGCTTTGTGATGGCAGACAAAAACAATTATGATTTGTTAGCTTGTAAAGTTATTACACAACAACAAAAAGTATTATGTGTGTGTTATTATTTATACCTCTGAATCTTGTATCTTTCAATCTCCATGGCATTAAATATTAAATCCTTTTAAAACAAATCTTGGAAACACACAACACTGTTGTTGCTTCAATTTCAACCTAAGCCGTTCAATAACGGCCATGATTACGATGGCGTTGATTCATGGTTCATAACAAAAAAAAAAAAAAAAAAAAAAAAAAAGCTACATGAAGAAAAAATATCAACAACATTCTGACGCAAGTTTCCATTTTAATTATTTCTTATAATACAAAATGCAACAGTCTTACATACAAATAAACTAGTCCCGGTAAAATACCAGTATTTTTCATGTTAAAATTGTTAAGTTGCACAAGCAAAAAGCAAAGAAAAAAAGCAGTTCAAGTTATAACTTTAAAAGTGTTCAAGTGCAAGTACAGAATATAAGAAAGCCAAGCAGACCTAACGACAATGGCAGTTTGTTTGTTGCAAGAATAAACAGCAACAAAAAAAAAACAAAAAAAAGGAAAATAGCAACCGAAGAGTGAGTGTTTTCATACCTGATTGCATGCCAACTTAAACTAACATTCTTGCAACGACATTTTTTAGTCTAGTTTCTCATTCGAGTTTCTACGCACACATCCATCCATCCAGCGCAAAATATTCACACATAAACACTAATTGCATCCAACATCAGAAATATTTCGAGCTGAAATTGCAGCAGCTTTCTCAACGCTGTGCACCTAAATTAAAAGTGGAAAGCAGTTTTTTTATTTTGGTTTTTTTTTGTTTTGCATAAAACACAAGTTCCAAATAAAACGTAAAGAAAAGAATTGCATCTACTGTAACATGATTGTCTTAGTTTTTTCGTTCCATTCACATGTCCCTTCATTTGCTCGTCAGTCTCATTCAATGAAATTGTGAATAGAATTTCGTCTTTTCATTTTATTTGTGTAGATGCCACCACCATCAGCATCAGAACGCAATCGTTGCTACTAATAAAAGTAGCACTTGTGCTAGTTCAAGAAGTCACTCGTTTCAATTTTCGCAATCATCATCTCATGATCAGCAAACATCGCTGTTACTTATCACTTTTTTTTTGTTTTTAATCAGAAGATTATGTTTAAAAGAATTTTGGCCAGGCAGTTAATAATTTAAAAAAAGTATGATATATACATATTTTTAAAAGGAGAGCTTAAGAATATATTTTTATATAGGATCTTTTAAAATGAAGTACGTGTTAAAAAGTACCTATTGAAAAAGTACAATGAAAAAGTGCAACTCTAAAAACGAATTTTGAAAATAAAATGCTACACTATACTTTTAAAAATGTACGTTATAAAAAGTACTTCTAATCCTTAAAAATAAGTACGCCTTTAGAATGAGAAGTCCAATTCACAACTGCTTAAATGGTTGAAGAAAGTTTGAAAGAAAGCCAGGCAGTTAATAAAAACTATTTAATAATTTTAAAAAAGTATGAAATATACATATTTTTGAAAGGAGAGCTTAAGAATATATTTTTAAATAGGGGCTTTTAAAATAAAGTACGTGTTAAAAAAGTACCTATTGAAAAAGTACAATGAAAAAGTGCAGTTCTAAAAACGAACTTTTCAAAATAAAATGCTATAAAAAAAAACTTATAAAATGTACCTTATAACTTATTAAATGTACCTTATAAAAAGTACCTCATATCTCTACCAATAAGTACACCTTATGTATGTTAAAAACCAATTCGTTGAAGAAAGTTTGAAAGTTTTCTTGTTTCCAAGTAAACATTTAATAATTTAGCTCACTTAGAACTAAATAATAGTATATGTATACCTAAACGAATTTGAGAAATTCTGTAAAATTCAGCATAAACTCACATCCATGAATGTGTACATTTTGTTTATTTCCATTAAAAAAAAAAGAAAACAAAATTTTTATAATAGTGAGTGTCTCCCTTATGCCTCTTTAAGATTCATTTATGTGAAAAACTTGAGAATGTGGGATGCTTCCTTCTTTTACACGTTCTCTTTTATTCCATTTTATTACGTGTTTTCATTGTTTAAATATTTCGCAAAGAAACGTTTGTTCGAAAAGACTAAAGAATTCGTAACTAAATAAAATTTTATTACTAAAGTTATGAAAAGTCAAATAACTACTTGCTTACGTACATACACACATAATCGTGCTCACAAACACATACATACGAGCAAACAGGAGTAACAAACACAAAAGAAGTAAAGTGTTACATGCACAGAAACTTTAATAAAAAAAAAAACAAGAGAAGCTGTAATTTGCAATTAAATGCATAAAAAATAATGAATTCAGCATGTTCGCACAGCAGCCAGCCTACAACGATAAAATCTCTTAAGTAACAGGACGACATTCGTCTTTCGTCTACGTACAGCAACTTTCAATAATATAATTCCGGCAAACGTAACCAAAACGAACGGATTCATATTTATATTTTACAATTATTAAATTATTCAGGGTTACTAACGTTAAATGGCTGCTTATTTAAATTGGAAAGTGAGGAATGGGGTGTCGGTAAATTATTCGTAAAAATATGCAATTTTTATATACGACGTTGGGTATTTTCCGCAGACAAGCGAAATCGCATCGCAGACTGGCTTTTAGGGTACACAAAATTCCTTGTATATTTTGCCTGGCCACGGTTGGCGTTGTTTGCCTTCAAATTCGACAATTTGTAATATATTTTAAAAGATCATTTTTGTGTTTTTAATCTATTACAAATTATGGAAGCTGAAAATCGCCAACCGTAATCAGGCTGATTTATTTCTGGTCATTCAACTTTGAAAATAAATTTTTGTCTAAATAAACAAAAAATGATTTTGAGCAATAAAAGCCTGCAAAACTTTTCCTCTTCAGTGGTTGTTATTATTTAAAAAAAATCACTTTTAAAATGCAGTGAATTTAAAGTTCTTTTGAAAACATTTTTTTGCTTCAATCTGGCAGCGCTAATGGTTTCAAACACTATTTCGGCCAACAACATATAGGGTGTTTTTTATAGAGTGATACAACTTTGAATTGGCATCACTGCTTTATTTGACCACCCATTTAACAGCTGATAGTTGCTTTTTGTTTAGTTTGCTTTGACATTTCATTATGCAACGCGTGCATATTGTGGAAATTTTTAATCAAAATAATGGTTGTGTTCGTCAAACTTATCGTGCACTTCGTCCATTCAAAATTTCATTTTACGATGAAGCCCATTTTTGGTTGAATGGGTACGTAAATACACAGAATTGTCGCATTTAGAGTGAGGAGAATCCACAGAAAATTATTGTTTGATGCGCTTTATGGGCTGGCGGAGTCGTTGGCCTATATGTCTTCAAAAACGATGATGGTCGGAATGTTACTGTTTGGGAAAATTTATGTTCCAGATTGCGCCTTGTACACGCCAGCCGTTGCGGCCACATGGCCGAAATCGTATTTAAACATTAATGTCATAAAATTTTCTATCCAGTAAAGACCGTTTCATTGATATCAAAAAATATTACTATGTTTTATTGTGATTTAAACTTGTATCACTCCATAAAAAACACCCTTTATATTGTATATTAATTTAATTTAATTTTCGATTTTGTACGCATTTTATAAATTTATCAGTGTGTACATGATGAAGTAGTTGCAACAGCAACAGTTGTTGAATATTAAATTTTTTTTTTTTAATTCTAAATTCTCATATATTCGGTAAACAATCTATGAAATGTGCATCCCATTTTGGTTCGTTTGTTTACCATCGGTCATGCAAATTTAATTATGTGTGTGTGTGTGTCTGTACATGAGGATTTTGTATGTGAATTTTGGCCAACCACTAACTGTCATAAGTTAGTTAGTACTCGACAAAGTTAACACGTGAAGTTTGTAAATGTTGAACAAGTCAAAAGCAATTCAGAGTAGAGAGTATCCGATTTCTCAGTTCTTTTTCCGGATGAATCCGGCTTAAAGCTCATAACAGATATCCGATTTATATGAGAGATATGAAGTAACCGAAGCTGGATTCTTTATAATATTAAAGGGTGAGGATTGAGCACTCAACTGGAGTGTATAGAAAATCCGAACCCTTCCTTTGGCTTATTTTGTATTACTCTTTTCCTTCAATATATTTCTTATTTTGGCAGTTTTATTTTTGTTGTCTATATATTTTTACGAATTGTGGTGTAAGCAAAAATATTTTGAATGTCTAAATTAAAATAAACGGCTGAAAACTGTCTAAACATTTACAAACGAACACAATAAATAATATTGACATTCGTTTTTAAATATATTGATTCTCGTGCAATCAACGTTGAGTATTTATTGTTTTAAGATGACGGCGAAAATGTGAGTGTAATTTTTAATGTGCATGCATGTAATTTTGTATGTTTGTAAGTGTGTAAGTGGTTTTTAAATTTATGTTCTCGTTGAAAACATTTTAGGCATGTGGGTAGTCGTACTCTACAGTAGTCGACAAATAACAAAATGTTTGTATTGAAAATGCGTAGCTTATGTTGTTATAAGCGTTTATCAGCCACCAGCTGTGACGGTAATTTTTTTCTTCTTAATTTTCAATAAATATTTGACAATTTAAAGTTAAAAGTAAAACAGCGTTAGAAGAAGGCGGAATTTTTCTTTTCACTTATTTGATATTGATTTAATTAAATCAATATTTAATACCAGTACGGCATCAAGAACTAACTGAATAGTCTCATAAATCTCAGCTAAAACACTATATATTAGGTACCTTTTGTGAACGTTTTGTTCAAGCATCAGGCCATCTGTTCTGAAATTTTTTTTTTCAAAATTTGGTTGATATAATTAATTCAATCTCCTCGCTGTAACACCATTAATATCTTTGACGCATTGTGTTCTTTATATTGTTTTTTTTTTATTAAAAATATTTTGCAACTAAATTTACAAAATATCGGTGCACAGTTGCCGACGTGTTGACTCACACTGTGTATATGTCGGCGATGTTGTTAACCCGTATTTTTAGCCATTCCTGTTACTGACTGTCCTCGACTTATGCCTTCACTGAAGAATAAGCAACGTAGATAATCAAAACAAACTCCTCAACAGAATTGCAAATTTAAACAACTAACTGAGCTAAATACTGCCAGCGCCTCGAAAATCTCTGGAAAGAGTAAACGATTACCTGAACACCTGCACCTGAAAAATAGTTGCCAACGAGATTGACTACGACCTGGTTTGCGACTGGAACGCGTTTTGTTTCATGTAATTTATGAAATATTTTCAATTTTCATTTCCAACAGATTCATAATTTAAAAAATCTTAAAGCCTACTATGCTTCTTCTTATATAATTCTCAATTGGTTCTTGAAAGTTTGTACATTTGCAAATCTACCGATATTGTAAATCATATAGACAAGAAACAAGGCACATCTTTGACAATTGGGGTAGTCATAGAGCGTGCTATTTATATTTCAGTTGTAATATTTTAGAATCGTATAAAAAAATAGCTGTTGTGTTGCATACGAAAAACACTTTTGGAGATATTTTTTGTTTTGTCAGAAAATATCTGAAACCGTTTAGTCTAGATGGCGATAAATAAACAAGAATAAGAAAAACTATTTGAAAACTATTTTATATCGCTGTACTAAACACGAACGAATATTTTTATTCATTATTCCCTCAACAGCATCACCCCCGGGGGGCACAATAGGCAACTTGGCCAGTCGTAACGCCTTGTTGCAGTGCTTTCTGGGGAAAAGATAAGAAATATATGTGGAAGGATACCTGTAGACGGCAAACCTATATTGTTTTGATCTGCGAGACGTAACTAGTTTCCTTACACTGGTACCACGGGATCTGGTTGAGCCCCACAGATGAGACTTCGGTTGATTCTGTGGCCAGATGTTGGTTGATGTCTCTTCAATGAGTCCACGTGGTGGTTGTGGTTTGATACCAGAGAAGGGTTGATGTTCTGGCATATTCATACTATGCTGGGACTTCGACCCAGCTGATGGTGGGCTCTAGGGGCTGCTGCGAAGCAGCAGACGTTGCGGAAGTGGTGGTGTGTTGTTAGTGCTGGGAGTGTCAAGAGGGATAAGTCTTATGACTTAGACCTCTGATTCCTCTTGGTGCTGATGGCATGCTTTCCTCGGAAGTAACAAGGGTTTAAGATGAGCCCGAACACCTCAGCAACATGTATGATGTTGGCATATATGGCGATACTGAATGATTAAGATTGCAACCTGTGTGTCCTCGAGGGGCACTCGGGTGGCCCCTGAGTATAACAGGGGTGGCGGCGAACATTAATTTCATCCGGTGTTAAGACCGCCGTCAGGGAGGCCACATTGATAGGAACTGGCGTTAATCTTAGACACTATCCCTCAACAGCATCATTCCTTCCTTTCCATATTCCCTGGATACTGGCATCAGAAACAAATTTATGATATTTTACTGGATTAAATTCCAGTTCGAACACTTGAAAATGGCTAAAAATATTTTGCTAGCGGCAAAGTAAACACTCGTTGTAACTATAAAATGCATTGAAGCAAAACAGTTTACAATTTTCATATCTCCATATTTAAGGAAAACATGTTGTTTTTCCACGTCATCCTTTAAGTTGAAAACTTGGCGTGTCCTGCTTGATGGCTTTAACATTATTTGGTAACCTCATTTCAGTTTTCCTATTTTATCCACTTTTTGACTTCCTTATTCCTGTAAACAATTTTCTCTGCTCTAAACTACTTTAACATTAAGTACCCGCATTGTAATGCTGAATTATGACAACATCCTTTTACACAACACACTATAGATACACACACACACACACACACATGAATAGCACATTCCCACATCCTAATAAATGCTGTGCTACCCAAGTTTATTCTGCTACACCTAAAAATATTTTATTAAAAAAGAAAAAACTGCATGCAAAAAAAGCAGTCCTCACCACTACTCTTGACTGCTTGTGGTTGCTGCAAAAAAATCTATTTTCTATTCACCCAGTGAACATTTTTTTTGGTGAAAAGAAAAATAACCGATTGTTCATAGTAATCGTTTCATCACTGCTCATACCTTCCCAACTCAAGTACTTCATATTTAATTCTTACAAAGGAAGTTCAAAGTTGTGTGCGTTGTATGTGAGTGGGTTTGTGTGTGTGTGTGTGTTTGTGTGTGTGTATGTGTGTTTGTAAAAACAGACAATGTTGAAACAAATGATGACAAATGCAACAGGCAATGAGAGATAATAAATTATTATTAAAAACACAAAACTCTGCTTAACTTTTTGTTGTTGCTGTTGCTAAGGATGTTTTAAAATTTCCTTCTTCCTTTATTTTCCTGCTAAATAGATATCAAAAGGAAATCATTGTTCTTATTTCATTTTAATGTTATTTAATGCAAATATTTTATTTTTGTTTTATTTGTTTAAATGAAGTATTTATAATGAGAAAAAGTGCATGATAAGATTTCGATATTAGAAAGTAATTATTATGAGGATATTTAATTATGAGGAGATTTTTATAGTTTCAAATGAGTTGGAAACCACGCCTCACCATTTAGATGAAATTCGTTGAGAGAGTGTCTTTCATTCTATTTATTACTGATACCAATTGGAAAAAAATAATTAAATTTTTTATAGCAAAATTGAAGAGTTTAAGCTAAATCCCATGTACATTTCAGTGGGACTATTTCTTAGAATAACTTAAGATATTATTTCAAACTTCCACTTTAATAGAGAAGAATTCTAAACGAATATCGAAGTCATAACAAGAATTCAGTGATCACTTTCTTCTCTTTCTTATTTGCTTTTATCGCCGAACATCCAAAACACTACTTCGGACTTTCATGAGTCTCACAAAGAAAGTAACACGCTGACATTGAAAAATTCACCTTGTGTTATATGTGTTATTATAACACACTACGCACGTCTATCTTTTTAATTGTTCAAATTAAAATAAAACAATTATAACTTCAAATTAAAAAGTACAGCTGAAAGGAAATGCATGTCTTCGTACATTTTAATGATAATATAAAAGCCATTATTGTACAAAACGGCAAACAATGTTTCAAAACTCATGTCAAATACAACTAAAAACAATTGATTTCAAGGCCTTTAGCAGTTGTGACAAAAGAAAGATAAAAACATAAAAAAAAACTTTAAAATACGAATACTTAGAAATATTGTAATTTGTGTAGATGGCAACAATCTAATTCATGATAAAATGAAATAAAAACTAAAACAACAAACAGCCTTGGAGTATTGAAACAAAATCTGTAAATGCACTTAAAATAATTAACAATTTTATTTTGTGCCCAGAAATGCATACAAACGAACACAATATTTTTCATATTGATGGCAAAAAAATATTTGTCATGCCTTCTCTTTCTTCATGTTCCAGATAATTGCCTCCACAAATGGCAACATTTCGCCCACAAATCGCAAAGATTTAATTCGTTTGAAATTGGAACAATTTCAATATTGTAATTTTCTACAACATGAAATTGTTGATAAGCACGCTTGTGCGTATTTTGTTAATATAATTTGTGCCTCGGTTTGAAAACAATTAAAAGCGGGTGTTTGAAATTTAATTTGTGGTTTCATCAAAGCGATGCGTACGGTGATAATGAAAATATGTATAAACAAACACACACCCGCATACTTACAATTATACTCTTATACATATACATGCATATCTACACTTTCAGATACAATATAGCTCGAGCGAATTTCCCTTGACAATAACACTGTTAAATGGGAACAGTATGGATAACAATTTTTAATTATTAGAAAACAGACTTTGAATCGCAATTCCATATAACACATGCATTTGTATGTGTTGAGAAGTGTGTGGTGCACTACGTATTCCCTATTGCAATTACAAGGAGTTGTAATTAAATATTTGGGAATTAAATTGATTTTGAATTAAAGACATATATTATTGAAAGAAATCAAATAGAAGTTAACTCTTGCAATCATTGTGAGATAATAAGGTGGTCTCGCTACGGCAACATTTATTTACAACATTACAACAACAAAATTAAGCTGCACACATGCACAATTGCATGTGCCGCTGTTTAACTGCACATTTACTGATGATAGATTTTTTATTTCAAGCAAACGTTTTTTTCAACACTCTCTATTTTAGTTTTTGAAAAGCTCTGGCGAAAGTAAAATTTGTGCGAGAATCAAATTTATTTATTATGATTTACAAATAATTTTAATTACATATTTTAAGGTAGTCATACCACGATACAGTTGACATCTATTTGCACAAATAAAACATTTAAAAGTGTGAAAATATGTAGTTCATATATTTTCCTCTTTTGATAAATTGTTGCGCTTGAGGGAATCAAGTGAACGTGTAGATTAAATAATTTAGTTGATTTCTGCTGCGGTTTTTTTATGGTTTAACATGTTTCCTATTGTAGTTATTGTTGTTGTAATCCGTTCGCAAAACCAATTTGTGTCACCCGTATAAAATAAAACACACTAAGCGTTTGTTTCCCTTTTTGCGAACAACTTCTTTGTATTCTCACTCGAATTTCATACTCTGTATTATTGTTATTCCCTTTTGAATGAATTTAATGTGTTTTATTATAATTCTTTTTTTTTTTTTCGTAGTTGACAAGCAAAAAAAGTTCCCCTAAAAGCACTTTCATAAAATATATATTCATGAAGTACAAACTCTTTCATACTCCATAGCAAATTATCGTACCTGTAGGTAGAACGAGGATAGTCGAGAGAGATAAAGAACAAGCCAGTTAAATTGTACAATCAAATAATATTCATATATTTATCATTTAAATTCTCTTTAACCTCAACACTTTAGGTTGGGTGTGTTTTGCATAACCGTTTTCTTGGCAAAGCGCAAAAGTGAAACTGATATCATATATCCTTAACTCCATTCATTCTTGTTGGGCAACAAGCGATTCAAGTGCCATTCATGGCAAGTGAATGTGCATATAATTTTTATTATTATTTCTAGAATATCAAACGTAAAGCATAATTTGGTAGACTGTTTGCATTACGAGCCAAATTGATTTGTAACGGATATTCAAAATGATATCCAATACAAGAAGAAGAATAAGTATTTTATAGATGATTTAAAGTTGAATTAAAACTATTTGCGAAAAAAGAAAAAGAATAACTGGGAAGGGATGCCATTATTTCTAAACGTATAATCTGTTTTTGAGAATTTCGAAACACCTTGAAAATTTTAAGTTACAATTGGAAATTTCTCTCATCGAAAAAATTAGTAATTACGCTTGACATTGTAGGGCGATTCACAGCATTGACAAGTCTAATAAAAGCATAAAATAGGGAATTATATTCAGACTCACGAGCCGCAAAGTAGCTCTGCGTCAGCCAGATCACTGATTTATTCTCCTTTTAGACTTTTGCGTCTCACTCGAACTTGTTAAATTGTACTCCTCAGGTAACTTCATTGGATTGCAGTTCTTGTGAGGAATTTTCTGTGGTTAAGTACGTTGCCAATTCTTATGTGAAAGCATAAGTTGTGTATCGTCAGTAACGGCAGAAATTCGGGTTAACAACATCACCAATATATGGTCAAATCACCCCGTCGGGATCTGTCCTTTTGAAATAAATAAATACATATTCTGACGCTTCCCGCGTTTCACCGAAAGACGGCAATATTTCGATATCCGAATATCTCTTATGAGTTACAGAAACCTGGTACAGTTTTTCATACCTTCGCACACTTATTGCTAAATAGCTTTGGTTAGATAATATTGTGCGATTTTCTAGAATAACTTGAGACCTTTCCAATGATATACATATGCACGAATAACTTATTTGGAGAACTTCGGGAAATATCTAAAATAATATGATAAATTTTCTCAAACTCAGAAATTTCGCTACGCAGTTTTTTATATAGGAAACAAAAATGAATTTGTAAAATTTCTCACATACCAGAGAAAAAACTGTCTAGATCTGGCCTTGTCTTATATCTTAAAAGTTGCATTCTACATCTATTTGAAGGGAAGTAGCATTCAAATACCGTAAAGATAAGTGTGAATGAAACCCTACTCCTTTAAAAAGGCAATTTGATTTCTAAGGATTGTTTGTAGTAACACAAAGTCGAAAGCTCCCAAAAGAAAATTCAAAGAATATATTTTAGTTTGTCAGAGTATAAAAGAATATTTCATAATTTATTTTTAAAAGTGTGCATAATGCAAAATAATTATAAATTGCAAACATGTGCGAGTGCATACCTGCATGTCTGTGCATTTGCAAAACAAATTTCTCTGCCTGTAATAATTTTTATTTCAAAAATACTCTGTTCTCGTCTCTTTACAAGGTACGTTTTACATATTAATTTTTCATGTAAGTTGTGATATTACAAACACCATAGTGTATTTAATATATACTCGTATATATCAAACGATTTATTTAACTTGCAAAATGTGTCATGTTTCAAACTTCAGTGAGCATCATCAAAAACTGCAGGAATTTCTTTCAAACAAAATCCTGCATAAAGCAAGCAAAATATAATGAAATAAAGGATTTTCCCAAAAGCATACAATTTGAAGCAACAAACTACACCAAGAACTTGAGTTGCGGTGGTAAAATGCTCAGCTAAGAAATGAGCCAGTTTTTAGCCAGTTTTAACTTACATATCGTTTTATATAAGAAATAGAGAAAAACTTTAAAAATATATCTACTAAAAATTATGGAAAAAACGTTAAAAAAAATTGTGAAAAACTTTCTATCGTTTTCGAATCCTTTTCGTTTCTAAATCGTTTTTCCAGATTTACAAATATCAGAATTTTCTTTTCCCACTGAAAATTGTTTACTTGAGAAAAAAATTGCTTAAATTTTAAACTCCGCGAGAAAAACAATCACTGAATTATGAAGCCAGCAGTAACCCTAATTGATGCTTAAATTTCCACTATTTTTAGAGAATTTTTTCTCTTAAAAAAGTAATTTAAGTGGGAAATATATTTGTAGGAAATATTCGTGGCTGGGCTGATTCTAAAATCTGTTTGATAATTTAACCCTGGATGGCTACTCTTCATTTTTCCACAGTAAATTTATTGTTCGTTGAATCGACGAGCAAAATTTTAAAAATAATTCTAGCAGAACAGGTTAGAAATATTTTCAGTTAAGTATTTTATAGAAGAAAAAAATAATAATAAATAAATATAATATAATAAAAAACTTTTTTTCTTTTAAAACTCGATACGAAATTCAGCAACCATAAAGGAGTTGTATTTTATAGAAGAAAAAAATTATAAATAAATAAATATAATATAATAAAAACTTTTTTTCCTTTAAAATTAGATACGAAATTCAGCTTCGACGATTCGACGAACAGTAACCATCCAGGGTTTAGGTGGAGTTATAAGTGTGAATTCATTAAATCAACTTGTTTTATTCGTGTTATAAATGAATGGAACGATTTTAATATAATTTTTCGTAAAGGAAAGACATATCCGAATAAAATGCTATTTATTTTTCCCATACCCTCGTGTTGGTCTGACAAATGCATTTTTATAATGATCGTTGTTGATGGCTTTTTTGTTAAAGACTGAAAGTCATTAACATTAAAGATTATAAATTCGATGCATAGTGTTAGTTATTTATTTCATTATAAAGCTTCAATAAAATATTTTTTGCCTCAAGCAGTTCAAACTTTCGCTTGTGTTATTAAAATTAGCTCTGCTTTAGGAAGCTTAAGCAAATTATTAAAACGCTGCTGCACACTGAAGATCAACGCTTTCATATGAAACGCTTATGCGAGTAATTCAAGTTTCAAGTGTTTGAAATTCATAAAGATTATTTTATATGATTGCATGTGTGTGCTTATATGCGAATGCTTTCTCCTGCATCGAAAAAATCCATTTGTCTGCAACATATTTTACAAAATTATTCAAAATACTTAACAACAGCAAGAACAACTCACCATATTTCATTTAGTTTTAATTTATTCTGGTCATTCACTTCAAACTCAAACCCACAGCCATTCATCAAAATTCTCTTCAGCTTTGAAAATAAGTACGTATATAAGCGCATGCATAAATATATATGTAAGTATGGATGTGTGTGTGTGCATGTGTGTGTGTGTGTGTGTGTGTGTGTGTGTGTGCATAAACATTTTGCATATTTGGAGCGTTTGCACTGAATCAAGGCGATGTGACAAATTCATGAAGTTTAATGAAAAGTTTTGGTTTTACACTTTTGTTTTAACGCTCTCTTGTACACGTTTAAGGCAGCGTAAGTGCTTTGTTCTGTTTTGCCAAAGCTTGTCATCAGGTTGACCAAAATTTCTTTAAACTCTTTTGCAATTTAAATGATATATGGCGTACGGGCTTTATGCATGCATGGACATGTTTTAACCATTTACTACCAGCTAATGCTGCAAATACAGGAGTCGCTCATATAATGTGACGGCTAATTTGATACACTATTATTTAAACACACTAAAGCATTAAACACAATAACGACAGCAGGCTACAGGAACACCGACTACAAAAGCCGCTGGCTACAATCGTTGCCTCGTAGTCAGCTTAATCACTTAATCAATAACCATAAGTTGTTGTTTGTAGTAGAATTCTCTTCATACGCCAGTGTAGCCGCTATCATGTATATAATACTCTTAAATAGTGTTATTCCAATAAAATATATTTAAAGTCAACAATATATGACAAGAAATTATTTCATTAGCTTGGAAATAAAGTTTGTTATTTCTTTTTGTGAAATAGAACAATATATTTTTCAGTTTACAATAATTGAATTTATTTATACTACACTGGCAACATTGCATCTACTCATTGTCGCTCCTCAAAATGGAAAATAGTTTCATTTTGGCTACAGCTACAACGGTGGTCGGTAGTCGTGTGGCTGTGTCGTCGCTAAAATAGTCATTCCCATATCAATGCGTGTATTCTAATTTTGACAGGTTGTAATTCGTAGCCTGCTGTCGTTGTTGTGTTTAACGCCTAATGAATGCTTAAGGAAATTTTACGAAATAATTTGGTAGCATGTTCTAAAAATTCTCAATTTTACAAAATCATATCTCTCCTACAAATTCTCATCACTGCCGGTTTCAACACAACCAGCAGAAGTATTTGATACTTTTCGAAGAGTTTAAGTTGCAAGAAAATTTTAATTGAAATAAGGGAAACGTTAGTAAGACGTAGCTGTTGGCAAAGTAAAAAAAAACAATCAGGCTGGCATTTTCATTTCAACACTGTCACACCACGTACAAAACTGGTGAAGTGAAAGTTTCACTGTGTGGACCACGAAAAAAAGCCAACAGGGGTGCAACTGTTAAATTCTGATGTTGTTTCCGTTTGTTAGCATGAAAATTTCCCCTTTTTAAAAAAACACGTTAAACAAGGCCTGCCAGTATATGAAGTACCACGATATAACTGGTAAAAAACCGATGGGTTGGCAGTTGGGCTTGAATCGTTAATAAAGTTTTCTGTTTAATGGATCTATTTCAGATACGAAGATGCTTATTTACTTTTGGAAAAATGGACCAGGCATATTAATTTGTTAATATAGCAGATACCGTCAGCAACATGTAATTAATTATAAAACAGAAATTAAAATTTATTTTAAAGAGATATAAAATTATATTATTAAGGGCACCGAAGTTGCACTATTTATCAAAAGTTATTCGAAAGGCAGACATTTTTTTTTAGTTGAAAAGTAGGAAAGAGAAACAAAAAATATTTCCACTACAGATAATCGTGTACTACACGTTCCACCTCTTCTATCTTTTACCCAAAAACCTCGTTTTTATGTCCATAAATTTTAAGCCTGGTAGGGAAAAATACTTTTCTCGAGAAAAAAAGTCCTCCAATTATGAAGTCGACAAAAACATTAAATAGTGGCCTCATTGAATTTTGATGAAGGCAGTAGACACCTTCACATAATCCCGGTTCACGCATCACAGTTTTTGCAGGTCAACTCCTATTCTATTCCCCTCTCAAACTGCTTCAATGAGAATTCACACCGTTATAGGGCCAAAAGAAAATTTTGTTTAATATTCATACGTGTTTTCAATTGTTTTTGCACTTTTACAATAAGAAAAAAGATTTTTTAATTTCTTCAACAATTTTCTATATTTTCACATACAAGAAATATATTCCAAATATCACAACACAGTCTCTATTTTTTAACACTAAACTGCTGATATCTTAGATTCCCTTTAATTTGCAGTTTTAGCCACAATAAACTTTAACCTTTTTAAGACAAACTTTAAAAAAGCTTTTTTCTGCTTTAAAATGCTTCTTGTAAGTTTAACCTAAAGTCATGGGAAATGTTTGCCATTTGAAAACAGAAGATCCACGGCAACTTAAAAGTGCATTCGATGCATGAATCTGGCTTTTTATAAAGTATTTTTGATCAAAAGGAGACGAAAAAAACAAAAAGCAATCGTTTTTGTTTTGTTAAAAACATTAAAATAACTTTGCAGCGTCAGTAGTGGTATTTTTAAATACGTAATTTTATTTTTGTTACAAGTATTTTCCTTCAAAAATCATACGCTAAAAACGTACATAAATAAATACTCAAATCAACTATCACACACTGTAACTTCCCGGCCACACTTCACTTCTATAAAAATCTTCTTTGTAGTCGGCCAGTTGCTTCTCTTCTTTTATTAGTGCGCATTGAATAATGCCACTCGGTAATTTCTTTTCTCTGGAAGTCTTATTTTTTTTCTTTTTGTGTTCATCACGAATTTTTATTTTTCCATTAAAAGATAATTTCGTTTATGCAATTTGCAAAGTATTTAAAAGAATCAAATCGAATAGCAAAATTGTTGCATGGAAAAAACTTGGTGCTCCTCTGTAGGGCGTACAGTGAGGGGATTGATAGCCCCTAATCAAGCAATTCATTTACTACAATTCGCTTTTTAGTATATGAATGAAAATGCGTGACTTTTTAAGCGAAATGTGTGTTTAGGTCCATATATATCCGGAGTTTTTTATAGAGTGATACAATTTTAAATCATAATAAAACATAGTAATATATTTTTAAAATCAATGAAACGGTTTTTATTGGATAGAAAATTTAATGACATTAATGTTTAAATATGATTTCGGTCATGTGGCCGCCACGGCTGGTGCATACAAGGCGCCAATCTGGAACACCAATATTCCCAAACAGTAACATTCCAACCATCATCGTTTTTGAAGACATATGGGCCAATGACTCCGCCAGCCCATAAAGCGCAACAAAAAGTACTTTTCTGTGGATTATCTTCACTCTAAATGCGACAATTCTGTGTATTTACGTACCCATTCAACCAAAAATGGGCTTCATCGGAAAATAAAATTTTGAATGGACGAAGTGCACGATAAGTTTGACGAACAGAACAATTATTTTGATTAAGAATTTCAACAATTTGCAAGCGTTGCTTTGCTGTAAGTCGATCCACAATGAAATGTCAAAGCAAACTAAACAAAAAGCAACTATCAGCTGTTAAATAGGTGGTCAAATAAAGCAGTGATACCAACTCAAAGTTGTATCACTCCGTAAAAAACACCCTATATTATTTTGTGTTTAAGGATGATTTCATATAAAGGCCGGTATCTCAGGAATAAATTATTCAATATTGGCTTCTAGTGCGTCAACAATTGCGAGCTTGTTTTTATAGACATGAGACTTGACTTGGCCCCGAAAAAATAGTCTAATAGTCCAGGCGCGATGCGTGGCATGTGGCAGCGTCTTGTTGAAATCACATGTCAGCCAAGTACAGTGCTTTTATTTTAGGAGGAAAAAATGTATTGATTGCCCAATAGCGCTCGTCATTAAAATATGCAGAATAGCTGCCTTATTTTCCTCTGTGCGCATGACATGGCTGAGGAAATTTTTAAAAATAATTGACAACTTTTCTGTAAATAAGTTGCTATAATAACAGGCAACTTTAATTTAGCAAGGTTGCTGCACAAACAGACTTCGTCTCTATGCAAAAAGTTGTTGTGTAAGCCGGCAACTTTTCATTAGAAATTTGGTGTATAAACTGACAACTTTTTGGTAAAAAAGTTGCACCATTAACAGACAACTTTAATAAGGATTACTTAAGTCTTATTATTAACAGGACTCTTTTTTTTACAAAAAATGAAAGTTAAAAGTCTTTAGAACAAATAGTTTCATAGAAAATTCAATTCTTTTTTGTACTGGATTGTCAATTCTTTGGGATTTTATTCCTTAACTTGTTGTTCGGAGATAAAGTTGTTTGTTTGTGTTGTTCTCTCTTTGGTTACCGGCTATTATTTCTGTTTCTGCTAGAGTTTCAGATGCTGTTGTTGTGGTTGCGTCCGGCTGGTTCCTGCATCTTTTGTGATGTTATTAAAATTGTTATTTCCTGATTATTCCAGACGTAAGCGGCTTTGTGGGTTTAATCTTGAGTTTCTTCAGATTCGTTGTTGAACTCTGTTGGCTTTCAGTATGCAACCTAAATATCTTTGAATTATAATATTTTTGTTTATTTTCTTGTTTTTATTAAATACTTGTGATTTTTTTTTTAATTCTCGTATTGCATGCATATGTATGGGTGGATGTATGGCCTTCTTAATTAAGTTAAGATGCTTGTCCTCAAAGAAAGTTGCAAATGTTATGTAAGGATTTTTTTTTGAAGAGGTAATTTAATGCAAATTCTAACAGCTGATTTAGTCTGAATATCCGAAATCGCTTAAGTGCCAAAAAATCTAAATTTTCCAGAAGTAAATATTAGCTGAAGTAAAATTGTGTGAGTTTCATAGTTTAAAGGCGTCTTCTTTTGAGGAAAACATGTAACATTTTCTTATTTTCTTTTTTAAGAAGTGGCATTTTGGAGGAGTTTTAAAACAGAAATAATTTTTCTTAAATGAATATTTAATAAATTCTTCATTTTCCAATGACACAATGTTGCCGTTTTCTATTAAAAACTGTATCAAAGGTATGACTGAATTCGTAGGAGATATGCATTCATACTTCCCAGATCTCCTACGAATATTTATTTCTAATATATATATATATATATATATATATATATATATAAATATATATACATATATATATATATATATATATATACATATATATATATATATATATATATATATATATATATATATATATATGTATATATATGTATATATATATATATAGATATATATATATATATATATATATATATCTATATATATATATATATATATATATGTATATATATATATATATATATATATATATATATATATATGTATATATATATCTATCTATATATATATATATATATATATATATATGTTTCGCAAGGTTTCAATTTATTCTTTCTAAATCGGTTAAGAAGATATTGAGCTACAAGTGCAGAGCTACACCCTGAAATGGGTATTTCGGAAATTGCAAGAACTGAACCTAGTTTAAGCCATTCGATATCAAGCAAAATCCCAATTAAAATCGGGCCGAAATTGTTATTATACTTGACAAACTTTACAGGAAAGATGTTACACAACTTTATTTATACAATTATTTCTCTTTTATTCTCTTTTGTATCGTAGTGTGATTTATAAGTGTTATTTTGCTTCGTGCATAAGACAAGTATTTAAACAATAATACCGATATGAAATGAATTTTTCGAAGCATTAACTTCAGTTGATGTTGATGATGACATTTTCATTTATCTAGTAGCGCTGGTACATGCAATTCATATACAAACCAGCTATAGAAATATCTGCCGGTATGTCTGTGTTCAATCATCGCTCGTTCCTCTTTATTTAATAAATTTTTATGTAACTGTAAATTGTAGACACAAATTTGTTGTTTTTCCAGTCAAGTTTTAGATTTTCTTTATTTTTGCCCACTTTTCCTCATCAGCGTCATCGCCAGCATCTATCATGTGCACTCACAAGATACTTGTTAGAGTCTACAAAAACAAAAAAGACAAATAACTGGTAAACGTGAATTTCAAACTTCAGGCAATAATGAAAAGATAGATGTAATTACATGTGCATGACGCTGCCTGTGTTTGTGTGAATGTATGCATGAAGTTACAAACATTCGTAAAAGTACATGCACACATACATCCATGCGTACGTATTTATTTATATGCTGCTGTTTGTACAAGTTTCTATGTTTACATAATTTGTGGTGTTGCTATGATTTTTAATGTGTTTGATAAACAACATTTGCGCTAAAACTTGTACAATTGAGTAGTGCCTTCTTCAATGCCAAGTTTATGACAACATATTTTTGGAATTGCATGAAAGTATTTTATACATAAACATACACACACATACATCCATATAGATAAACAGACAGACAAAATATGTCAAAATTGGCTTTGAATGACTGAGTGTTGCTCTAATTAAAATATTTTCAGTAGTAATTATGGAAATTAATACTAAAACAGTTATACTTTTTTGTTGTATGATATCTAAATAGTTTATTAATAAATGTTTAATATTACCCAGAGTTAAAATGCTGTTTTTTTTTCTTGTTAAAGTATTCAATTACAGTTCAGTAGTAATTTGTAACGTGCTTATTGCCAAATTTGTATTTGTTTATTTTGTATTTTTGTTCACAGAAATATTTAATGTTTTCCTAGAAATAAATTGAAATTTTTAAAAGTCATTTCGTTAAATAAAAATAAAAAAGAAGCACGTAAAAAATTCAACTTGACTGTTTTAATGCAAAAATTAATTCACATATTTTAACAATTTATTTACTTCATAATAAGTGACGCAAGAAGTCCGGTTAGAAAATGAATATTGATATATATATATATATACATATATATATATATATATATATATATATATATATATATCACATTAGACATATAGATATCACATTAGATAACCATTTTCCAAAATAATTCACAATATTTATTTAATGTTAAATTTAATTTAAATATATATTCAAGATTCCTGAACTACAAAATTTTCATATAGTGAAAGTCTTTATAAGTTTTATACAGTTAAAAATCAGTAGAAACTTTTAAATAGAGTTATAAAACGAAGTAACATGTGAGTATATAATTGTCAATAACGCCATGAAAAATTATAGATATGATTATAATATCTATAATTATTTCTCTGTAGAAGAATAATTATTCTGCATACCAGCATAAATTATTTGTTTTAATATTTATGTGCTTTAATAAAAATTAAAATAACGTTAATGACCAACATAAAAAGTAAAGAAAACCATTAATTTATGTTCATTTGAGTTTGTTTTTATATATTTTTTATTATTATTTCGTTCAACGTTATTTTCATAATGAGCAGTCAGTGACCTTAAAATTGGATTAAAAACTTGAAATTATAACAACTCATATGCAGTTGATTTTTAGTGATTGCTTTCTATTGAAATAAGATTTTATAGGTTTTTCGCTTGCGAAAAAAAATAATAATAATACAAAAATTATAAGTGCATTGTTCCTGTTAGAATACAAATGAGTTGTAGGTTGTGTGCCAGGGTTGGAATAAGGAATTTTTACTCTCCCCCAAAAACTCTTAGTACATTACTTCAATAAATTGCAATTAAAAAATTTCTCTATAAAAAAATTTGTCTGCAACAGAATTTCTATTTCTATAAAAAAAAACTTGTCCGATACAGAGCAACTTTTTGTAAAGAAAAACTTCTGTGTAATAGAGCAACTTTTTCTATAGAAAAACTTGTCTGCAACAGAGCAGCTTTTTCTATAGAAAAACTTGTCTGCAAAAGAGCAACTTTTTCTATACAAAAACATGTCTGCAACAGATCAACTTTTTCTACAGAAAAACATGTCTGCAACAGAATTTCTATATATATAAGAAAACTTGTCTGCAAAAGAGCAACTTTTTCTATAGAAAAACTTGTCTGCAACAGAGCAACTTTTTCTATAGAAAAACTTGTCTGCAACAGAGCAACTTTTTCTATAGAAAAACTTGTCTGCAACAGAGCAACTTTTTCTATAGAAAAACTTGTCTGCAACAGAGCAACTTTTTCTATAGAAAAACTTGTCTGCAACAGAGCAACTTTTTCTATAGAAAAACTTGTCTGCAACAGAGCAACTTTTTCTATAGAAAAACTTGTCTGCAACAGAGCAACTTTTTCTATAGAAAAACTTGTCTGCAACAGAGCAACTTTTTCTATAGAAAAACTTGTCTGCAACAGAGCAACTTTTTCTATAGAAAAACTTGTCTGCAACAGAGCAACTTTATAAAATTAATGAAGTTAAAATTAAATTTGTGATTTATGCTTTAAATCTCAATTTGTAAGTTTGATTACTTATTCTTTTATTCTCTTATTAAATGTTTTACCTGTTTTTTCTTACACTACAAAAACTCAAACGCAAATTATGTTGTCAATATATTTTGTATTTTGTTTTAAGCGGTGCTGGTCTTCAAGTTGCAGTTGATGTCAATTATTGCTTCTACAATCTGATAATGAGTTTCATTTAACATTTTGAAATACTTTTAATGATGACAAAATTTGTTTTCTTATATTTATTATATTTCACTTTTTATTTTAAAATAATTGTTGACCTCTTAACGAAGTGTGTTTTTCACTCTTTTCATTTATCATATTTCTTCAATTAATTTTGAACAACATTTCAGGTTTTTGTTATAATTGTAAAACAAATGTAAAAAAAAACTTGCCGCTAATCTTAAATAACAGTTTTTTCACAACTTTAAAAAAGAAGAAAAGCAAACAACTTAACTTTAACATCAAGTTCACCATCAGTTATTTGTGTTAAAGTCGTGTTTTCCTACATTTTAATGGCAGACAATTTGTGCATCTGAAAGTTTGTATTAGTCTGAATTGCGTTGCCGCTAGAAAGTTTTCAAACTGGTATTCTTATTTCCAAAGACTTGAAAAAGAAATGAGAATTATAAAATAATAAACAGCGAAAATTTCAAAAATAAAAAAGAAAATATTGTACAAACAACACACCAAATATTTTTTTTTACAATATGATTTCATTTAGTTTTCATTTCTATAATCACATTCAAATTCAAGTGGTTAAAAAATGTATAGCATTTGAAAATGCAAAACCAAATATTAGCAGTTTTATTTTACTGTGCACAATCACACACACACACACACACACACACACACACACACACACACACACACACACATGCAAACAATTTTAGAAAGTTTAATCACATATTTTTGGACAAGTTTTCCTTGGAGTTTAAATGTAGTTAATATTAATTTTATTATATGAAACTGCAAGTTGTTTTCATACATTTTGTGTCATTAAGTGACTTGCGAACAGCTTCTGACACAAGTTTCTTGCCGTCAGCATTTTAAGCGCACATGAGCTGTTGTTATTGCCACTCCTCCCTCTGTTACTATTGTGACGCTTGTTTCATAATAATGCGTTTGTATGGAAATTGCAAACTAAATGTTGCAGCATATTCTAAAAATGTATTAGCAATTATCGCACAAAAATAGGCAACTTCATGACTCATGTGTTACCTGGTGTGAGTTTTAAAAATATGAAAATTTTTTGCTCATGTCTATTTTTTCCAAAATTAAAAATGAATCGCCCTATGATGAATAAAATGGGAACATTTCATGGATTTTTCCATTTTCTCTTTTTAAATAATTTTAAATAAAATTTTTCTTCTTCTATTAAATAGAGTCTATTTGAAAATTTTCTGATTTTTGTAAACAAAAACAATTGATTTTAGTACGAATTTAAACGAAGAAAAAAACCTTCTCAGTTGCTCTCAAAATTGTATTCAAATTCTTAAGTGGATCGATTTTGTACTAATTTGTGCGAGTTTGGATTATAGTTACCCAAATTCAACGAGCGCTAACGCTATCCCTACCCAAAAAATTTGTTTCCTTATATATTGATCTGTGTAACATATTCTGAACTCATCCTAATTAATTTCAATACAGAGATTTTCTGTATTAAGTTTCTGTTCACTAAATTATCAAACTCTTTCGAAATACCTTTGAAATTCAATTAAACCTGATGTAGATAGAACTGAAGCGCATAACTGCTGGGAAGAATAAATATAGAAAGGAAAAAATGTCAACGTTACGTTGTATGCCATGACACTTTAGTTAAGGCAATTATTTGCATTTTAAATAGTTCTTAAAAAATCTGTAAAAAAAATATTAGAAAAAACAAAATGTGTAACTCCATTTTTATTTCTCTGTATTTATTTTAGTTTTTATTCAGTTTTTATATATATATTCTTTTTTGGTGTACATACACACACACATAATAAAGAATTTAGTAGAAATAAAATTTGCAACAACTGCCAAGGGAAAAAATTCCTAAAGTTGTTGTTTATTTATACAGTGGAATCTGTTGGCATTTAGACAACGATTCTAAATTACATATATAAAATGTTTTGCAAAAAATTTTGCTGTGGTATTATAGTGATTTGTTAGGAACTTTTTTTTAATGGCAACACTGTTTTTGCAGCTGCTCCTATTAAAAACTTGTTCAGTTTGGCGTATAACATATTCATTAATTTAATTACAAACGAACACAGCGAACATATCCCTCGAAAAAATAGCTGTCTTAAGAAGCAAGTTCCGTGAAAAGTTTATTTCACATTTGGTGCCGCCTAGAGCGTGCGATTTAACGTGTTTACCCCAACTTTTGTGAGCTTTGTTAAGGCTCATGTCGACAGGGACGATCACCTAACGGTTGACGCACTGAAAGCCAATATTTAAGAATTTATTCTTGGGAAATTATTCTTGGGTGGATATGTTGCAGAGAATATGCTAAAATTGGTCCCAGCGTATGCACAACATTTACACGAAATCGTCGTCGTGTTTTGTTTTTATGAAATCCCAAAGCATTGAAAAAATCTCCCAACATATTCTCGAGAACATGTCTCATCTGCACCAGTTAACATCTTTTCAATGATCACAAACAATATTTTACGATATTCACTGAGAATTTATATTGAGATTTCCGAAAATTTGGAAATTCATTTTGTATTAAAAGCCGTGGCAAGATTATTTTACAAACTCGCAAATGAATTTTAGTGAAACTAAAGAAAATGTTTTGAAACGATTTGACATCATTTGAGAGACCCAACTGTATAACGAAAAGAAACTGAAGGGCCAGCAAACAGAGTGGAAATGAAAGCAAATGTGCCGACAAGCAGACAAGTAAATAACACAGCAAAAGTGTAAAAATACATACAACAAACTTAACAGGATGAGGGTATGACAAATAAAGGATTTCATTTTATTTTTGCTACATTTCCACCAGATTTTTTTTCCTTATTTTGTTTTCTTTGCGCTAATATTTGACGCTGCTTTTTTCCCCCTAAAATTTAAGAGAAGTTAATGAAAACGATGTGGAACTGCAATTGTAAATTGAATAAAATTATGTGCTTAAATAAATTATTTGTTGCAGCAAATGCGAATGGCTTTAAATTAAAGAGGCAGCCAATAAAAAAATAAATAACATAAAAAAGAAATAATTCAAATATCGAAAATAGTTGTTTGTTTGTGTGTGTGAATATAAAATAAATACTTTAAAAGAAACTTTCAAAAATATGTGGTCGACTCGATTTTAAATTTAGTTAATTTTTAATCGTTTAGTTTTTTTTTGTTTATTATCGATGCTGTTCTCTGAATATCTGATTATATACTTACTCCCACTTTTACCATCAAAAGATTTCCAATAAATTTATTTGTGGTTTCAAATAATTTTGTATGTGATTGTTAGATTTGATTATTATTGTTTTAAAGATTCGAAAAGAGTACATTCAAAGCAAAAACAATTTCTAAAATTTAGTTTTTGTTTAAATTAATTTTGTCGACAGAACGATATCGGGTGACATCGTGGGACTGGCAGTTAATTTTAATATATTTAAGACAAAAATATAAATTTTAACAAAATTATATGACAATATTAAGTATATATCAGCCGGTACAGAACAGGTTTTTGAACCCAATAGAATAGAAAGTGAGCGGACTTTCGTTTCACAGTTGCCCTTTGCGTGGGTCTATCGGGCTAACGACTGACTCTTCTTGTTTTATATCTAAATTATTACTAACTACAAGCCAATAACGTTTCTTTTTCGACTTGCATCTGTATGTATGTATGTATAGGTAGGCACATAAACATACACATATTAATGAGCGTTAGTTGAGAAATCTCTACACACAATATTCACTTTTATGGTGCATCAATACATGCATACAAAACTATATCTTCTAAAAACCTTAAAAAAAATTATTTATCTTTCTAACATCAAATACAACGTTGAAGCAAACTGATAATAGAATATCGATGCTTATTTTTATTCAATTTAGTTTAGTGTCAGCAACAAGATAAAAGTTTAATTCGTATTTGTACGCTTGTCATGTACGTATTTGAGAAAAGTGAACAAATAGTTCTACTGTACAATTACGCGTATGTCACATGGTATAAGTGTTTGATTGAAATTTTTGCGAGGGTTGTTGCTTGGTGCTTTTCGAAAATCAATTAGTTTTTGTGCGAAGGAGATCACGCTGACGAGCGAAATATTTAATAATAATAATAATAATAAGAATAACATAAAATTATATTCAGGAAAATATACGAAAATATTTTAAAAATTAAAAAAACTATATGTTTACATTTTTGTTGTTATTATTGTTATTATTATTATTTTTATTATTATTATTATTATTATTATTATTATTATTATTATTATTATTATTATTATTATTATTATTATTATTACTATTATCAAAGGGTGTTTTTTATAGAGTGATACAAGTTTAAATCATCTCTGAAACACCAATTTTCACAAACAGTAACATTCTGACCATCATCGTTTTTGAAGACATATAGGCCAACGACTCCGCCAGCCCTTAAAGCGGACCAAACAGTAATTTTCTGTGGATTCTACTCATTCTAAATGCGACAATTCTGTGTATTTACGTACCCATTCAACCAAAAATGGGCTTCATCGGAAAATCAAATTTTGAACTTACGAAGTGCACGATAAGTTTGACGAACAGAACCATTATTTTTATTAAAAATTTCCACAATTTACACGCGTTGCTCTAGTGTAAGTCAATCCATAATAAAATGTCAAAGCAACCTAAACAAAAGGCAACATATCAGCTGTTAAATGGGTAATCAAATAAAGCAGTGATGCCAACTCAAAGTTGTATCGCTCTACAAAGAACACCCTATATTATTATTATTATCATTATTATTATTCTGTAAGTATTTGTCAGTGTCATGTCAAGAAAATATCAAAAATGAGACATGTATTCTCTCTTTGGGGACAAAAATTAACTCATTCTAACAGCATGTTACTAGTCTCTAAGGCGTCTAACATCGCGAGACGGCTATAGGAATAAGTGAATTGGTGACAGTGACGTCATGTTGACAAATATATATAGCATAAGAGAAATAATTATTATTATCAAATATACCTTCAAATAAATCTACAAAATATCGGTAAATTTTCTTAAGATTTTTTTTTTTGTGAATAAAAATAAAAGCTGAAATTGAAAAATTCACAAAAAATGGACTTATTAAAAATTTGAAGAGACTAAATTTTTATTACTACCCTACTTTTTGGCAGTATTTTCCATATGTAAAAGCATTTTTTATATACTTATAAAACTGGTTACCCTAAGAGCTACTGACATAAAAATGATTTGCTACAAATCAGCCCTAAGAGTTATCGGACATTTTTTTATGTTTTCTAAAATTGACTTCAAGTCATACACGATATTGAGAAATCCATATTCTTTGGCTCAAGTACATTTTAATTGCATTTTGAGCCTTGAATAAATAAATAGTTGTCGAGTCAAATTTTGAATTCTTACAAAATAAATTCAATTCTTAATTAAAGTTCAATATACTGGCAGTCAGTCGCGGAGCCAGCTTTCCGCCAATTCTAGAAAACTTAATATCAGACTGTGTAATTTTGTTGACCGAATTTAATTTTCTTTTCATATAATTTTATTAGTTTTTAGGGTAGACTATCCCTTTTTTCTCTCCCTGTATTCGCGCCTGCTGGTAGGCAAAGGCCTGCTGTTGGTTATCGACCATTATGGAGAATACAGTTGTGTTCGACAAAATGTCTTTATGTTCCATAAGTTTTACTCGAAATATAAAAGCCAACCTTCGTAATGCTGCTGCTGCTGCTGCTGCTGCTGCTGTTGCCTTTAATGGTGATTGATGTTGAAGTTGAAGTTGAATTTGAATTGAATGTGACTTTGGCTCTGGATGTCGATGGCTGTTAACGCTGCCTTGAGTGGAGTGGCAGACAGGCGTATGTACGACTACATATCTAATTGTTTTCTTCGTTAATAAAATTTTTTATCAGAGAAAGTAACGCTGCCACATGTCACAATTTTTGTTTGTTTATTTTATTTTTTTGTGAGTTAAAATAAAACCAAAAATTTTAACACGTCAACGCGGTTGGCACTTTTTTCTCTCTGTCTCACATTTAATTGATGTTGTACTTGTACTTACTTTTATGTTTTTGCACTCGTTATGATTATTATTATTTTTCTTTGGAATGAAATATTCATTTACTTTATTTCTGTGTTGTTTTTGTTTTCCAGTTTCTGTATTTGATTAGAAGAATATTAAATTTTATTTGCAATTTGTTTTGCCAGTAGTTTTCACACATTTGGCTAATAATGACGTCGTATTGATTTTCATTTGAAAAAAAAATTAATATATTTTTTTATTTGCTTTCGTCGAATTTCAGCGGTATGAAAACATGAGTATTTTAAATCAAGTGTTTGTGAGATTTTTGTGGCGAAAAAAGTGTTGTAATTGGAATATGTGAATGCATATGTATGTGTTTAATTAACAAATAAATTTTTGCAGCAACTGTGTTGAATCAAGTTGTGCAAACAGATTGTTAGTTTCGTTTAGTTTTTTTTTTGTTAATATATTGTGAACATGTATATGTACTGTATATATGTAAGTATGTGTATAAGGTCAATCGCCTAATTTTTATATTCCCTTGCAATAACACCAGGCAACAGAAAACAGAGATAACTGCAATATACGTACATATTTTAAAGTGCCTTCGTTACGGTGACCATCCGTTTAGTATTATAGTGAACATATAAATCACTTTATTCATTATTTGTTCTTATACACTCATATGAGTTTAAGAAACTTGCAAATATACTCTTCGTGATAAATTCTAGATTCGTACAAAATCCTAAAGAATTTTACTAATTTTTATTTAAGTAATTTAAAAGATACAAAGATTGTATTACATGTGTACAACGCTGTCAACTTATTACAAAATCAGTTATTGCACAATAATATTGCAAATGTGTGGGGGGATACCTTAAGAATGAGCTTTTACTTCCTTAACCCAAAAAGTAGACAAGAGAAATTGACAACAGATGTAGTAATTTTGATCATATCACTGTGTCAATGCCTAAAAACATGTAAAATTCCAAATGACACCACACATGTGATGTCACGAAATTCCATAGTTATTCTCGCCTCATGTCTTACAAAGTGCTCAGCCAAATATAACATCTTAACATCTTCTGATTCTGCAACAAATATCTTGCAACAACCTGGTCAATACTGGCAATTTTTATTATCAGCATATAATCAGGACAATGTTGGACATGACAGTGTTGTAAGATGTGTCAACCGTGTGAAAGGAGCATAAAAAATTAATTTTATAAAATTACTACCAAATATAGGGTGTTTTTTATAGAGTGATACAAGTGTAAATCATAATAAAACATAGTAATATATTTTTCATATCAATGAAACGGTCTTTATTGGGTAGAAAATCTTATGACATTAATGTTTAAATATGATTTCGGCCATGTGGCTGCCACGGCTGGCGTGTAGAAGGCGCAATCTGGAACACCAATTTTCACAAACAGTAACATTGTGACCATCATCGTTTTTGAAGACATATAGGCCAACGACTCCGCCAGGCCTTAAAGCGCACCAAACAGTAATTTTCTGTGGATTCTACTCATTTTAAATGCGACAGTTCTTTGTATTTACGTACCCATTCAACCAAAAATGGGCTTCATCGGGAAATCAAATTTTGAATGGACGAAGTGCACGATAGTTTGACGAACAGAACCATTATTTTGATTAAAAATTTCCACAATTTGCACGCGTTGCATAATGAAATGTCAAAGCAAACTAAACAGAAAACAACCATCAGCTGTTAAATGAGTGGTCAAATAAAGCAGTGATGCCAACTCAAAGTTGTACCACTCTATAAAAAGCACCCATAATAGATGTACACTCTACTCACGTGTAATTTTATATTATTTTGTGTGTAACACAAAATTTAATTGAATATTTTTGCAGGCAAACTTGCGGTCTTTATTTGCTGTGCGAATACAAAATATCAATTTTAAGTTTAATTAACTTTAGTTGTTTAAAATCTCTTTCCTTCCGATGTGTGTGTGTGTGTGTGTGTGTGTGCGTGTGTGTGTGTGAGTACATATGTAGATGTATATGTATGACAGTGTGTATGTTAGTTTACGTATTAATTGGTGTACAACGGCAACCAGATGAGACTTTGTCACACTTAATTGTGTTCAAGCATTTGTGGGTGTGTGTTGCTTTTAAATTAAAATTGCTGAAATTTATCGTGGGAACTCCATTGAATTTTTGTTATTCAATTAAATAGAAAGAAAAAAATAAACCGAAATAAATTAATATTTAAATTCAGTTTAGTCGACATGTGATTTATAATGGCATTAATTCTAAATCATTTCACAACTTTAAGTAGTTGCGTTGGGTCAATCATATTTATAATGTTCGACTTTTGCAGTTTGTTATTTAGATATTTACATGGCAAATTACAGGATAATGCCAATAGATCAAACCATTTGCCTTTTTCTTTTATTGCACCGGATTTACATTAATTAGAGTGGTCGTCCAGAGTTCATTACGCCCCTAAAATGTTCGCTTGTGTTGAAAAAAAACGCTGGTCTTAAGTTTTTTAATTTGAAGGTATTATGGAAATTTCACATTAGATGTGCAACAAGTAAACAGAAGTTAATCTTTTTAAAAGATAGACAGACTTTATTTTTATTAGGTTTAGTGCTGTTAGCGGATTTGGTTAATAGCTAGTAAATGAAGTCGAATGTAAAGGGATCGATGACGAACTTAGTCATGCATATGGAATCGAATTTTTTTAATCTGTACTTCATTTCTCTAACTGATGTGAGAACATAAATATTTGATATTAAAATCCTGATTAACAAAACACATTTTATTCTGCTAATTTGTAAAATATTTTACAAGAATTTACTGCCTTCCCACGATGCCACTCGATATTGTTCTGTTGCACAATTACGTTCAAAACAAAAAGAAATTATCCCATTTTACTTTTGTTCGATAGAACAAAATTAATTGAGTGATATAAATTAGATATGAATACCAAAGTCTATTACTCAATTTGGAATATAATTTACTCAATTAAGCTGCCCAGGATTGCGTCGTTAGTTTGCGTGGCTTCCATCAACTGTTCAGATGAAAACAAACTCTTAAATACCGATTGGAAATTAAAGAATTATTTTTTAACGCAGAGTATTAATGAATGAAAGTATTTCTTACAACGGTAAGTACTGCGTTAGCACAGGGTAAGTATTTACATAACCAAATACATACCCCGATGTTTACGCGACCCTGAACGCTTTAATTTAAGTTGTTTTGTGAGAAATCTTTCTTTCATTAAGTTAGACTCTTTATTAAAAAATAATTCTATAATATCTTTAAATATGATTTATTATTTTTTTTATATAAATACAACATGCCTACATCTATTTGTGATAAAAATATTTAATTTATCTATTATTTTTCCATGAAATAAAAATAAGCTCTTCTTATCTGTTCCCATGAACTGTTAATTAAAATCGCAAAGACTCAGTAACTAAAAAATTTTTTTAAATTCATTAAATTCGTTAACTTAACACGATTTTAAGTTTAACATTTCTATAAATTAGTCACGCCATGTTGTTATCTCTTTGTTGATTAAAATAAAATTTATTCAACATATATCTTGCATCCTCACTCGCATTTTTAGCGAAATTAAAATTTTTTTTAACTAAACACACACTTGCAAAGTCAGCCAATTTAGATATAAACGAAATATTATGTTGTTATTTCTAAAACAATTTAAAGTTATTACTGATTTTTAATTGTTTGCCAATAAATCAGATAACAAAAAAAAAAAGAAGAAAAAATTATAGTGATAAAGTATGAAATTCTATGTGACAAATATAGACAGAGAAATTTTCTGGAAATTGAAAATAACATCAATCATTTAGTAAATTGCAAAAACAAAAACAAAAACAAATACCTACACACATTTATTGTTGTGTTTAAAACACAAAATATACAATATTTATTGTTATTGCTGTTGTCAAAACCATCTATTTTGTGGCCATAATGGAACATTCATCTAACAAGTTGCTGATAATGATCATTTAAATTGTGACACACAGAAAAGTTCATTAGTAAAATTAGTTGTTTTGTGAACTTTAAATATTCCCAATACTTTCATTATACAGAATTTGAAAATTGCTTGTTGTCGAAACATTATTTGTCTTCACAGAAACAATAAAATAACAACAGTCTGAGTAGCACATGACATATTGATAAGCCCTATGAAATATAGTCATGGAGTTACAGATACACTACTTTTGACATTTCCCTGAGCCGTGGCTGAAAGTGTTCGTGTTTCTGTACATACAGCGCGATTATTGTTTATTGTAATTCAGGCGACCTCGTTTTTTCAATACAAAACTTTAACTTTTTATCATTTAGTTCTCCATAAATACATCACATAATAAAAATTAACATTGACGGAGGCTTAAATTATTTGCCAGAAAGTTTTGATCAGAAAATTTATAGGTAAAGCGAGAACAATATTTTTGAATTATTTTTATTTTTTGTTTTAAATGTAAATTGTACAAACAAAATCTTCCTTCGATATAGTGGGCCTGGCAGTAAATCAATTACCCAATTATTTGAAAGTGCAGTTCTGAACTCGCAGCACATATATATGTAAGGTTTTAAGCACAAGAAAAGTAATGGGTGATTTTTTAAGAGTTTTCGACTTTGATTAAACAAATTACATACAATTTAAAGAAATCTTAATATTAGTTTTATTAGACAGAAGGTCTCGAGAGTTCGACTCCGCAATTAATCATAAATATCGTGTCGAATCTCATTGATCCTCTTTAGAGTCAGACGAATGGTAGCAGTGATCGCTGAACATTACCGACAAGGATTAACATCGTCGTGTTCTAAAAGAGCAGAATATACCATCCTCCTTCGCCAGTAACTGCGGCCGAAAAATTCACCGGCGAAGAAAAAAGCCTTCATCTGTCCTCTTTAAAACTATCCCCTCCTTTTTAGTTTTGTCACAACGCGCTGCACATGCAGCGACCAACCGCTGAGTATTTTTCCAATCCAAAAAGAAATTCTATGCCCAAAGATGATTTCATGTTAGCGTTGGCCACGCTAACGCCTCAAATGTTTTTTACGCTGGGGTCCAGTCTTAGCGAACTCTCTCCAACATATCAACGGTATCTCACGAATAAATTATTAAATATAGTGCCCCAAAACGTTGCGCGCATGAGCCTTAACATTGCCAAAAAAAAAAAATTATCTGAAGGCGTTAAATCGCTCAATCCAGGCAGTCAATTGGGCGGCCCCAAACATAAAATAAACTGTTCTCCGAACTCTCTTCTCAATTGAGCCATTGTTTGGCATGTGGTACCGTCTTGTTGAAACCACAAGTGCAGCCCTTTCATTTGGTAAACAAAAATTTATTTCTAACCATCTCTAACCGGTAGCACTCGGCATTCACAATTTGCAAAAAAAAATCACCCTTTAAAAGTAACACATATTTTCGACTGCACTAAACTGTAAGACATGTTGTTGATATTCGATTCTTAGACTAAATAAGATAATTTTGGTAGATATACAATTCTGAACAAGAAAACCAAATAGAAAGAATCCTTGTAAATGAAAAAAAGGTTGAAACAACTACTTCAAAATAGTTGCAGTTATAAAGATTGACAGGTAAAACTATTGCCTATTGTTATGATCGGGATGTTGCGTTAATCGGGAAGGTTTTCCTGTAAAATTAAATGGTTTACTTTCTCTTTTTTAGACAACAAAAAAAATTAAAGGCCAAAAATTATATCTACTATCGTACCATCATTACCAACTTGTCAAGGGTAGCAACTTTTTCTTATATACAACTAAATGAATACAATCGGTGGTCCCATGTTGTGACCTCCTGTTGCAAAGTATTGGCTCATGTGTATATCTTTTCTATTCAGCAGCATCAAAAGCAATTGTCTAGGTTTTATGGAAAATTGTTTTTCCTGATATCGATGTGCATATAATTCCTTTCAAATATTTCGTATGCATGTCATGTTTTGCAATTCAATATAAAAATTATTATTCATATTTTGTTTTGTTTAATTTATTACACAAATTAAATGCAAATTTATCATAAAGTTTTCGAATAATTTATATGGACTCGCTTGTATACAAAATACTATAGGAACTATGCACACAAGGTGTAAGTTAGAGGCTTGCATAACATGTGTTTAAATAATATTGTGATGTTAAGGACACTTATATTGTAACTAGTGGCAACTGGTCTTGGTCACTACTTATTTTTGTTGGACAAATTATTAGTTTTGCAAGTCGATTCACACGACGATTTAAAAGCGTGAGCAAACATCATGACTTTTTATTTTAAAGAAGAAAAAGGTGTCGAAATATATGATGATATCTGTTTTCCTTGAAATTTGTTTGCTTAGTCTGTGATCATACGAGTCATGTATTCTTGACTAGGTTCTTCCCTTTTCTTCTTTGAACTTTTATCAGTGTTCACACAATTCATGTCTTGTTGACGATATTTTCATATATGTAGTTGTGTACTTTTTAAAATGACGAATGAGAAAGCAAAACGTACTGACCAGAGAACGAAATAGTGTACATTTTTAGCCTTTGTGTACACAACTTTACATCAACGACATCGATAAAAAAAGACATTGAAAAATGTATACATTCCACACACTGTACACAAATACATCTTGAGTGTACAGGACTGTGCATTGAAGACTTTGAGGACATTGAAAACATTGATTTCACTTTACGTCCGTATACACATTTACGTTGATGATAACATTATATTTGTTTTTGTATCTTCATAAAATTAATGTGAGTGTAAGAAATTACCCTCCACCATTCATGTGTTTTTTTGCAAAAGCTCTTACGCGAGATGTACACATAGTCGTACACAGGCATAGTCGTACACAAGCAGAAGGTGTCCACAACGAAAGGTGTACACAACGAAAGAAAGTCAATGTCTATAATGTATTGAGGGTGTACATTGTACTGAAGGTGTACATTAAATTTTCTTGTATACTATTTCGTTCTCTGGTACTGACAGTGCTTTCGCATGAGTACTCGTTACTTTTTTTCTCGTCCCTCTCGCCTATAAAGTGGCAATCATGTCAATAAAACATGACTCGTATGAAGACAGACTTATAGTCAAGCTCATTCTTGCCACTTTCAGCGAATATTAACCCATGATACGCAAGAAAATAGACTTAAAAAACACGCTACTGAAAACTGGTAGTGTAAAAGCAAAACGTTTTTAGGAGATTCTTTTAAAGAAAAGTAGAAGAAACAATAAAATGTTTATAATAATATGATGTGTTTTTATAATAATATGATGTGTGTGAAGTGTTTAGAATTTATTAATTTAGGAGTATTTCGAAAAATTGTTTGCATAACTTACACACAACCAAACTAAACTAAAGCCTGACTAAAAGTCAGTACTTTTTCTATGACTCAGACCCCCATATGCGCTGCTCAGTAAAAGTATCATGTTGACAGTTTAACTGCATATTGTTTCAACTGTTTATATTCTCCTTTTTTTAATCTCCCATACATTGTTGGGGAACAATTTTAAGCATTTTCCAAACAAATAAAAAATATTATTAAATTATTCAATTCAATATTGTCATGAATGTCGAAGTTGCGATAAAAGTGCCACTGAGTGGCAACAACAATAACAATAAAAATGTTATGGCAAATACATTTGGACACAGCGGCCATGTTTTCGCACTGGTGTTGATTTTCGGTCGGTGGGTCTTCAGAGTTGTCTGTGTGGCACAGATGCAGAAAAAAATGTATCCCCGCATAAACCGAAATTAGCAGCAAAAATAAAATAACTTTAACAACATCACCAAACATTACCAACACAGATGGTAACTATACAAACATAAACGTGCATTTGGATGTACATACTTGTGGATGTGTGTGTGTGTCCCCACTCCTATACGTACATTTCTGTACGTATCGTGTCAACTAGAAAGGCCCTAACATTGCATTTTTTATGATACGTTTCAGTTCACACTTCGTCACAAAGAGTTGATGCAATTCTATCAAAAATAATGATTTAACAAGCAGTTTCTATTATGATTAATACAGTTCGCCGCATTTCATACTCTTGAATTTTTCCCTGATTACGGAGAAGGGAGTGTAAAGGGACACAAACCTGATTGAACCGTCAAGTTTATGAAGTTGGCTACAGAATCAGGATTTGACACCTCTGATATAAAGTTGAAAAAAGTTGATGAAACAAAAATGTCCCGGCACAAAAAAAAATTTAAGAAGAACGTAAATCCAGGCTGAAAAGAAAATTGAAGAAGAACAAATCAATTGAACTTGATATGGGTGAACTGGGCCTTTTTGTTGTGTTTTTCCGCTTTCTGTTGTAAATTTAAAAGTTTTTTGTGTGACTTAGGGTCTTTCTACTTGTAACCAACGATATAGTGTGTTTGTCGGTTTTCAAACGATAATTTCTGCAGGGCAAAAAAAGGAATTTTGCATATTGAATGGATATATCAGACTCATTCCGATGTATCAGACTTTTGTTTCTGTAATTTATACAAACATTCGAATAGATGGCTTGTACATACACACGTGTTTATGTATGAATACACGTATGAAATGATTTACATTCACACAATAAGTTACCGTATATACTTCGATATATTGATAACAAAAAGAACCGTTAAATGACATTTAAACACATAAACAAATGCCACATAAACAACACAAGCGCAACATGTTTGGCAGCATGTTTTTTTCTATTATTCTATTGGTGTGGTTTTAACGCAGACATTGTATCTGGTGTTTGTTTCATGTTTGTGTGTGTGTACGCATGCATTTACATGGGTTGTATATCATTTTAATACCTCGGATAGCCATGAACATACATACTTACTTGTCCATATATGCATGTGCATGCATGGTGTTTTGTGTCTAAATACTCTTATTAAATTATTCTTTTTATTGGACGTCAGACATCAAATAATATTTAGTAAATTCTATTTTCTAAATATTGATCACACACAGAGATGAGTTTTTGTGTATCGTGGCTTAAAAAAATTGTATTACATTGAGAAAGTCAATAGTAGACAGTGTAGTAGATAGTTTGTCAATACTTTCCCTAAAAGGTGACACCATCGGCTGTTGATAATTTGCAGCTATTTAATATAAAAAATGAAAAATTACTGAATAATTATGAAGCTGCAACGTTTGATATGAATTATTTGTTATCCCGTTTTTTATGCGAAAGTTACTTTTTAAGTTTTATTATGTTGTCTTTGAAGTTATATTTTTATATAGTACCTTTAAAATGTGCGTTTTTAAGAAAATAATCTTATAAGATAATTTTATAAAATTTTTAAAAATAATGAAGGACCTAAATACATATATAAATACAATATATAATAATAATAATAATAATAATAATAATAGTAATAATAATAATAATAATAATAATAATAATAATAATAATAATAATAATAATAATAATAGTAAGAATAATAATAATAATAATAATAATAATAATAATAATAATAATAATAATAATAATAATAATAATAATAGAAATAAAATCACGATCGAATCAAACTCATTTATTTTGAAAATCCATTCTTTTAAAATGGTTCTCTTTGCGAGAGTTATACCTTCCTTGGCCGGAAGTCGCCTAAAACTAATTCATCAAAGAACTTCATTATTGAATGTGCTGCCTTGTATCAGTGCAAATGAGTTTCTTATCGATAAATATAACATGGAAATATGTTGTGATTTATGTGCTCTAATTCTTACACATTAACTATTACTTGTAATGTGTGTTGGGATATCTTTCGAGATTTCGTGGTACTGAAATACCAAAATCCTTGGTTAATGACACGTACACACACTGAACAATCTCGAAAGTTGGAATATGCTACACGCTCTAAGCTAAAAGTGAAAACTTTTCACAAATTAATTACCATAAAACTGAAGGAGAATTTTCCCACCTAAAATATTTAATAAACAAAATTTTGTGAGTTTGATATGCACATACAGCCAGAGCGCAATTAATTTTGTTAATAGAAACACATATTTGAAAATACATAAATTATGGCGAGAAATATATCAAAACAGCAACGAATTTCCATACCATACATTCTCTCTATTACCAATTATTCCAAATATGTACTCGTATATCCGAAATTATCATCAGCTCTGCTATCTGCAGGCCAATTTGACTTTAAAAATAAAAAATTTTCCACTTGGTTTGCCGTTTTAATAATAATTAACATATTTAACACACGTTACTGACCATTCACACTAGATATATGCTATCCAACACAATATTCGCTCACACAGATACAAAATATTGTTATATTGACTACAAATATGTTGTATGTGTATGAGTGAAAAATAACAATGGGAATAAATGGTAGATATATGATTAACGACAATTTTCAACTCAGTGAACTGATGACACATATTTCAACCGCAAATTACTGAATGAGGGAGAGTGTGATGAAAAAAGAATTGTTTTTTTAATAGTTTATATATTAAATCAGTTGCTTTAAAATTAATTTTTTTATTCTATTTACATACATTTATTTTTGGAACCAGAAGATAAGTTTTCAAACATTATTTATCATACTAAAATTAAGTTCACAGTTGGCAAATAATTGCCCAAATAAGCGTATCCACTAAATGCTAATGAAAAATATTTTGATTCATATATTTCAGAGAACGAAATAGTGTACATTTTTAGCCTTTGTGTACAAAAGTTTACATCAACGACATCGCAAAAAAGACATGCCACACTGTATACACAAATACATCCCGAGTGTACAGGACTGTGCATTGAAGACATTGAAAACATTGAAGGCATTGAAAAATTTAAGACATTGAAGACTTTGAAAACATTGAATTCACTTTATGTCCGTATACACATTTGCGGTGATGATAACATTATATTTGTTTTTGTATGTTCATAAAATTAAAGGATGTGTGCGCAGCAGAGAATATTAGTTATTGCATCTTCAAAAAATTAGTGTGTGCTTGGGCGCAGTAGAAAGAAATAACCCTCTACCATTCGTGTGTTTGTGTGCAAAACCACCCTGCCGGAATTTGAGCCAACCATAAGGAAACTTATGATTGATTATGCGTTAGCTCACAAAATCCCATCAGGGCATTTACACGAGAAGTACACAAGTACAGGCCGAAGGTGTACACAACGAAAAGTGTACACAACGAAAGAAAGGCAATGTCTTCAATGTATTGAGCGTGTACATTGTACAGCGGGTGTACATTAAATTTTCTTGTAGACTATTTCGTTCTCTGATATATATACGGGTGTTTTAGTTCAATATAATTGGAGGCTGTTTAACTCAATAAAAAATTTACTGAATTAAAAGTTTTTTCATTATTATATAGTGGTTAAGAGAACACGCATTCAATTTCATTATTTATCATGAGAGAAATGAAATCAAACATTTTTGAATTCAAAATATGTTTCGAAATTTTTTAAATGTTATTAAGCAATTTGTAAGGTCGTAAATTAATAAAATAATTTATAAATTTCTTTTAGTTAGCGCTTATATATCTGAAGAATATAGCGATATATCAGAAAAAAAAGTTTTTAGAACATGTAAAGAGTTTCAGCAAAAAGAACTCGGAATTGCTGATAATTTATTGCGCGAATTTTTACTCATCTAAATTCACTAAAATTAATGAATAGTAAAATATTTTTGAAAGATAATTCTCTGTCAAGAACAGAACATGTGGCCGATCATCCATGTTTTCATTGCCACCAAATCACAAAATACTTTCCACCCTCCACAATAAAGAGCTCAAATCACTAACGCAATAGGTCGCTTGAAACATTGAGTTACATGCACACATAAATCGTTGCTTAGACTAAAATAAATTATGTGTGTTTTGTTGTTGATCAAATCTGAATGCTATTGAAAAATTACCCATTACATAAAATTATTTTTCTAAGGAAAATATGTTTATCTCTTAATATTGTATTTTAAATTTTGCGTATTTTTTTGCACGTTTCTTGTTTGTTCATCTCTAAACTCTCTTTTCTTTTTTGTATTTTATTTTCTTTGCAGTTTCGTTTGCACATGAATAAATTTCAAGGTCTAACAACTTTATTTTGAATACGGGGCATGAACAAAGTTAAAAAAGGCCGACCCAACCGACCGTCATTAGAAATGCATAGAATACAAATATCTTAAAGGGGATAGATGAGTAAACAAATGCACACACACGCATGCACACAAGCCCAAACAAAAAATTACGCACACACATACATCTATTGATAAGAAAAAACGAGAACAACGTCAAACAACAGCAGAAAAAAATATGATACAAACGGTCTAAAAAAAGTTTGCATAAAATTTGCATTTGAATAAAGAAAAGTATGCACTCGAACAGTAGAAAAGCAAAATTATAAACTAAAAACAAGTTGTGAAAGGAAATTCATTTGTTTATATTGTTTGATGTGAATGCACATACAAATTGTTGTAATATTATTATTATATATTGTTTTTTTTTTCTAATTTTTACCCATTGACCGAAAGACCGGCATTATAATATTTTTTGTTATTCTTCTATGCTATTCATTCATTGCTTCATTCATTCACTGATTTAACCATTAAATTGTATGAAATAAGAAGTAAAATAAAATGAAATAGAATAGACTTTTCGTTAAAATAGTGTTGAAATGAGAACAAGATAAAATAAAAATAATTGCCCGCTAAATAAATTTGGAAAGCAAAAAAGTACAAAACTTTTAAGCAGAGTTATTAAAACGTAAAACAAGACGTCAGTGTTTAATAAATAAAAAAATCTGTGTACGTAATTTTCATCTATAAAAAGTTAAAAAATTAATTTTTCTCTCGGGAATAAAGTATATAAGAAATTAAATAAAATTTTTACGCCATGACAAAAACGACATGTAGAACAATTCATTAAATCGAAAAACTAATTTTTTGAGTTATGACAGTATTACAGTAAATGGGCCATATGTGGATGAGGATGTAGTACTAATTTTCTGAGTGTTAATTGAATGGTTTGACTCTTGCAGACCGTTAACGAGTGATGAATTTAAAGTATTTTCAAATGCCCATACATACATACATATATTCCCTTATACAACCCACTGTGCAGTTTACTTATTATTATTTAATCCCATCATCCACTACCAATTAGACAAAACCTCAAACAAAATGTTGGTTTGAAACGCTTCAATGCTTTATTTTTATTTTACAGATAAATGTGTTTGCTGCTTCACAAAAATTATGACAACAGCAATCTCCAAAATAGCAACAACAACAACATCAATAGCAACAAATGCTACTAACAAACTGTAATATTAATGATCTTGTTGATGATAGCGATATTGCAACAACATATACACAATATAATACAACAGCAGCAACGTGATAAAGTTGTAATACAAATACTAAAAGAACAAGTAGCAGACATAATTAGAAAATTAAAAAATACTACAGATGGAAAAGAAGAAGAAACGAAACTAACAATAGCAACTGAAACAATAAAGAGGAAAATTACTGCAACAAATTTTTGTAAATTAAACAATATAATTCCGTTTTTATGAAAAGCATTTTATTTTTCATACCTACAACTATTGTTATCTTTTTATATTGAAAACAATTCAAAGAAGTCAACTCCAACAAGCATTTATTTATATATATTTCATTTACGAACTTTAACTTCCTCTCGCCTCTAACGATTTAATTTGAGTCCTTAAACGAACGCAAAACAATTATAATACAATTTTATCATTGTTTTCAAAATAAAGTCAACAACGTTTATTGTTGCTGCAGCTGCTGTTATTATCACTGAGCCGATTTTATTTGCGTAAACACGGAGACAAAACATTAATCTGCTGGCTTTCATTAAATCATAGTAAGAGCTCTGTCTTACATGACGTTGTCTTTGCAACGACAGCATAACAAAAGGAGTTTGACAAATTGAAGGCACACACTCGTATACATGAAAACATAGTTAATAAATAAATTTAAAAAGAAACATATAAAAAATCATCAACAAAAAGATGTCTTCTTTAAGTTTAACACGTGTATTACGTGGTCGCATGCGTTCAAATACCTGCCGTATTATTTTACTCACATCATTAGTTTGGGTCATTGTTGATTTTGTATTAATTGCCCATTATTCCGATTGTATTGGCAAAGATGGCTGGCGCTGCAAGCGCACGGGTGAATTCGATGTAGAGGTAAGTTAATTTGTTTTTAATTTTAAAAAGTCCTTCCAACCAGAAACATTAACGAAAACTGTTATTAGTTTTGTAAAGAAGAAAAATATTTAAGAAGGGTGAGTTTTTAATTTAGGGCAATTCGCATTGTTGTAGTTGTAGAGTTAAGAACGAAAAATTTGCCAAAAACGAGAGTTTTGCAGATTGCGGCCTCGCTGGCAATTATTTTTTAAGTGCACTCCTTTCCGGGAGTTTCGCGTCTCACCCGCACTAGTTAACTTCTACGTATTCCTCTGGTTTAAGGTTCTTCTAAATTGGTTTCTGTGGTTAACTAACCACTTTGCCATTTCTTATGTGAAGGCATAAGTCGTGTACGGTCAGTTACAGTAACGGATAAAATTCGGGTTAAGAACACCGCCGACCGTCAGCATCTGTGCACCAATACTTTGCAAAGTAGGAGTATTTGAAATAAATACATATTTTGTGCAGGCGTACCTTGAGGCGTACCTTTTTAAAACTTGTATCGCATTTGTTTTAAGCGTGATCTGCTTTGAGATATGACTATATTTCAATGGAGGAGCGATACGTTTGTATTTAAGTCGGTTGAAATGTTGTATGTAAAGTAGGAGGCTGCGGGAATGGCAGCAAAAATACCAGCAAACAAGTGTGGAACGACTGTTAGTGAATCGACTTAATTCACTTTTTCATGCAGTACATTTTTTTTAAATTAACGGCATGTTGTTTGGCATAATTCTTTTAAATACATACATCTGCATGTCTGTTTGTGTATGTATATATGTTCGCCTGTTCGTGCACACATTGTCTTACATTGTTTCTGAATATTCGTTTATTTGTGAACATCAACAACACCAGAGGAGAACATAATTCATATCCTCATCCTCAACATGTTGCCTTGAAATTTGCATAAAAACATTTTATAGTCTCAGTTGAACTTGAATATAACCAACGAAACTTTGATGTGGTTTCAACAACAACTATCGTAAAGTTGACTTTGTGAGAAAGAAGCGCCAAGCCACGAATAATTAATATATCCATAAATCTCTTAAATCAACAAAGTTCAACTCCAAGTACGAAAATGTGTGCAAAAAAGAAAATTAAAGTATGCGAAGCACACGTTAAAGATAAAGTTATTCTTATTTGAAATCTTATAACAATATATATCCCAAGACGACAGAATTTCAATATTAAAAATTATTTACTATTAATAAATAGTTTTAGTAAAATATTACTGGCCATTTTTGAAAGGTATTTATTGTAGGATGTTTTCATACATATTTTCCTATTAATTACATTTTCAAATATTAAAATTTTTTTATAAACTTCTCTCTTATTGTGTTTGCGAAAATTCTTCAGCTGCCGGATCCACAAAAACATATCGACCAGAACATGGTCGATGACAATGAAATAAATACAGAGAAAAATCTAGATAATGAAGGTGGTGGAGGCAATGTTTTTGTGGGTGAAATAGGGCATGGCTTTGCGCCTGGTGGAATATCAGCAACATATCGCAGCAACATATTGCGCAAATGGTATTCAGCGCCAACGGTAAGAGAACATAAAGGCAAACCGGGTGAAATGGGTAAACCTGTAAAAATACCGCCAGAAATGAAAGACTTGGCGAAAGAGAAGTTCAAAGAGAATCAATTTAATTTGGTAGCTAGTGATATGATCTCACTAAATCGGTCACTCACAGACGTGCGACATGAAAAGTAAGTAAAGCAATATACTATTTTTAAACGTTCTACTAACGTTGGTATTTGATATTTATCATAAAATTTATGAAACTTAATTGTTGACTAAATAAGTCATGCAAATTTCGCGCAATGTTTACATAATATTTCAAATATCACACATATTCAAAACTAACCTTTACAGCAGCTAATACACCTAGTGAATTTCTTACAGTGTATTACTAAGAAATAAACCTAAATGTCTTAAATTGTTAATTCAGTACTTTATATTCTCTTTTCTCTTTTCTTTAGCTGTAAAAAGAAACACTACGCTTCAAAACTGCCAACAACCTCAATAGTTATAGTATTCCATAATGAAGCCTGGTCCACGCTGTTGCGTACCGTATGGAGTGTAATAAATCGTTCTCCGCGCTCCCTGCTAAAGGAAATAATCTTAGTCGATGATGCTAGTAAACGAGGTAAGTTTGTGTTGTGGGTGTGTGAAATCATAAAATTCACTTCTGTTTCATTTATTATATTTATATTATTTTCCAGATTATCTTGGTAAAAAATTAGAAGACTACGTTGCCGATCTGCCCGTTAAAACATTCGTTTTGCGTACTGAAACACGTTCCGGATTGATACGTGCCCGTCTATTAGGTGCTGAACATGTGACGGTATGTCTCATATATCTTAATTATATTTATGGTTTTGTTTTCTATCCACATTACAAATATGAATATTAACTTTTTCAGTTATTTACCCTTTAACATATCTAGAAGTATCTGGTACACTTTTTTATTAAAAATTATAATTTTGTTAGCATAAACAATTTGCTGTCAGCACCTCTAATACCTAGACAAACTGTGTAATGAGATACACTTTTTAAAACCTATTTTTGTGTGCTTCCAATTTACCGGGCTTACCCCAAAAGTAGAAAAAAGTCCTATTATAAACCCACTATGGTTATATATTCTGTTTCCATTTGCTAACTTTGACGCAGTACCTGAGAGCAAGAAGTTAAGGTTTCCCCAAATGAAATTATTAATTAAAATTTCATTGTGAACACATTCCAAATGTAACAGATTCTGCTTTCTTGTATAAATTCGTTGATAATTATGACAAGCGTGTGACTTTCTAATATAAAATTCCGAAAGTTCTATTAATTTTGAGTAAATCAATTTATTTACTAAAAAGTTTAAAGCGAAACGACTAGAAAATATCCTCCTGAGCAAAAATATTGATGGCCCACCAACACGTTAGCTTACCTTTAATTGGCCGTAAACCCATAAGGATTTACTTTTTCATAAATTTTTTTTATTTTGCTCCAGGGCGAAGTCATAACATTCCTCGATGCCCATTGCGAATGTACGGAAGGATGGCTGGAACCGCTGTTAGCACGTATTGTGCAAAATCGTCGCACAGTTGTGTGTCCCATTATTGATGTTATATCAGATGAAACATTTGAGTATATAACTGCTTCGGATTCCACATGGGGTGGTTTCAATTGGAAGTTAAACTTTAGATGGTAAACTATTATTATAGCAAATTAATATTATTTGATATATCTATCGGCTCTTAATAATTTTGAAGGTATCGTGTTCCTTCGCGTGAAATGGAGAGACGTCATAATGATCGTACAGCTCCATTGCGTACACCTACAATGGCTGGTGGTCTATTTTCAATAGATAAAGACTACTTTTACGAAATCGGTTCCTACGATGAAGGCATGGATATATGGGGTGGTGAAAATTTAGAAATGTCTTTTAGGGTAAGTCAAACTAAATTCCCCATTTTCCTACCTAGAGATAGCCTAGTTTATATATATTTTCAGTCTTGTTTTTTTGTTAAATATTTTCCAACTCATAATTTTTCTATTTTTTTTTTATACTTACGTATTTGGTATTTATTTAAAAAAAATTATTATTCTTTAACATATTGTTTTTTTTAATTTTATCTTTGAAATCAAAACAAATTACAAATAATGAAAAAATCTGAAATATAAAAATATTTAGATTTGGCAATGTGGCGGAATTTTAGAAATTATACCATGTTCCCATGTGGGTCATGTGTTCCGCGATAAATCTCCGTATACATTCCCCGGTGGTGTAGCTAAAATTGTGTTGCATAATGCAGCACGTGTAGCCGAAGTCTGGCTGGATGAGTGGCGTGATTTTTACTATGCCATGAGCACAGGTTCGATATTTGTGATTCTTTTATTTTTTAACTAATTTCAATTATATACTCGCATAAAACTTAATATTTTTAACACAATGGACTAATGAAACGTATACAACTTTTGATTTTGAGCTTTTTGTATATTTATTTTTTAGATAACAATTTTGTTTGATAATGAATTGAGGATCTTTGATATATCGAACATATTGTTGATAAATAATATTCAACTATTCGGGGTGGGTGCTAAAGAAATATTTAAAACTAACTCTCAATTTAGTACGATAGAAATAAAATTATGTACTTAAAAACTCTGAATAAATATTTGTGTTCATATTTTTAAATGAAAAATGGCCACAAATACTCAGTAACCATTTATCTACTTCTTCTCTTTTTGAGCAAGTTTCGGAAGCTTTTCCCTTGCTTCGCTGCCTTTTAGGTGGACATGGTAGCTTGTAAACGCAAGTCGCGAATAAACAAACTGCAAATAGCGAAATAAAAGAATAATTATCACCGTTAATTGTGGCTGCTTTATATATTAAACTTGTGTTTGAAATATTCCAAAATATTAATTATTATGAGGCATTCGAAGAAATTTAAACCATGAATTTTCGTATAACGATGGCAAAACAAAATAAAATTTCCAAATAACAAAACTTTTCCTGTATGTATTATATTGAATTTGCATTTTTATGCTTATCGTAGTCGTGAGAAAATCTGTAACACATGGTAACAACACTTGTCGTGTTTTCAACATTGGAGTTGTCAAAATTTAAGTACACCAAGGACTACTGTAATAAAAGCCTATATTTCGCTAAATTTTCATATTTTTTATGAATAAAGCACCAGAACTATATTATTTTTTTGCGCAAAAACTATTTCCTTTTTTTGTTAATAGCATTCAAGTGCTTTATTTCAATAATCTATCCCCGAAAACTTACACAACTCTTTCAGCTTTTCGAAAAGATCCTTTCATATCAACAGAATTTGTTTAATAAAGCTTTTTTATTTTATAATTATATTAGTTTTTATTTTGAGTTCAAAACTTACGCAATCGATGAAGCAAAATGTTAAATGCACCTAAATTGTTGTAACAAAATTAGTTTTAATATTTTCATTGTTTATAATTCAAAATAAATGTCGTTGAATTTTGTGCTCATATAAATTTTTTTAAATGCCGATTTAGTTTTTCGAAAAATGCAAGAACTACAACTTGAAACACCTTTTTTACTCGTACAACTACCATTTCTATTATGTGTGTTTAAACAAAATAAAACAGAGCAGCAAACAAAGTATTTAATGTTATTAAAAAATTAAGTTATTGTTTTGCGCTTAAAACAACAGAAAAACCCACTAACAACACATTGCTAATAATAAATAATGATTATTCAAATTGGTATCACATTGACGTATTTTAACAATAATTTTAATTACATATAATTTGATTTATTAAAATGTTTTTATGTTTGAATAGTTTTTAGACATTTCTTTTTATTAATTTAGTTTGTTTTGTGTCATCTGCTATTTGGTTAACTATATTAATAATTTATATTATGAAATTTATTTTATGTTTAATATAGATTAAAATAATATTGAAAAGTAAATGCCTAATCATGCCGGTAGATTGTCATACTTTCGAAAAAAAAAATTATATAATACCAACGATTTCAATTCTTACAAACGATGTTTTAACGTTGAAAATTTGTTATAAATATTTCAATAATTAGACGAAATTTTAAACTTCTGTTTCATCGTTAAAGGAAATCGAATGCTTAAAAAATTTATAAATTTGATATTCAAGTTTGGTTTAATTAGAAAATTTCTTTATATATATTTTTTACTAAAAACGCCCATCCAAACGGAGAGGCCATTATATTTTAAAAAGTGAATTTCTAAAAGAGTTTTGAAGAGGGGATACGTAAGAGAAAATTTCGATTATATGGCAATGAATCTATTATAATAAGAATCAATAGTAATTAACAACTAATGCTAAGCTTGTTTTAAATTTAATATAATAGCTTTATTTAATATTTTTATGCTAATATATATTTTCAAAATATATTTTTTCTTTTATTTTACTCCTCTTTCCTCCTTTTTAAAATCATCCTCATAAACTATTCTTCTAACAAAATTAACAACGTAACTAACTTTAAAACACACAAAAAAAAAAAATTAAATAAAAACAACTTTAATTCACCTTCGGGGTAACGCAATATAATATTAGGTATGGATGTGTGGCGGTGTTTTAGAAATTGCTCCATGTTCACGTGTTGGCCATGTTTTTCGCAAATCTACGCCATATACATTTCCTGGCGGTACAACGGAAATTGTTAATCATAATAATGCTCGTCTGGTTGAGGTTTGGCTGGACGATTGGAAAGAATTTTACTACAGTTTTTATCCAGGTTAAAAATGCTTACTAATAAACTAAAAATAAATAAAAAACTCAAATAAAATATATTGGTTCTTTCCACATATACATACATATACATATATATGCTTTTAGCACACATACATACATCATTAAATACCCGCGCTCCATATACAATTTTTTTCCTTTGGAGTTAAATGTGTTTAATCATATTTCTTTGTTAAAATAAATAGGACTGACTCATTCATTCATAACTTGTTTTGTCCTTTTTAGTACATATTTTTCAATTTTGCAAATATCGTAAATGCTTTAATGTTAAATTTTATTTGCCGCTTTAGAAATGATAAAATAAATAGCCTGCTGACTGGTGTTGGTCTCTCTTTTTTAGTTATTAATAATTAATTTGGTTGCATGCTGTTTGAGTTTGCTTTCTTTTATTTTATATTTTGCTTCATATTTATTTATTTATTTTGCACACGCCTGTATATTTTTTGGTGATATACTTTTTGTACCAGTCAATGTCACATTATTCAAAGAACACATGAGCACAAAAGCAAACGCTTATTTTGTTAAATATAATTTCAATTTCATCTGTTCAAATTTGAAATTGAAAAAAATGAATCTTATGAAAAGGGAAATAAAATGTGTAATTTAAATTGCAATTTTCATAAAAATTTATTAAAGTTTTTTATATAAAAAAATAATTTCAGTCTAAACCGTCAACAGAAATTTTACATATTCTTCGGAATCTTCTTCCCATCAACCAACAAGATTTAAAACATTTTAAAAGACGAAATCAATTGAGTTTTATTGAAAACTTGCATATATTTTAGAAAATTATTTTTTCCCATGAGATTCATTTCCTTCATTTTTGTTGTGAATTTGCATAAAAATGTAATTAAATGCACTCAAAACTTCAATTTTCTTTTTACGCAGACCAATCGATAGCTTTGAGAGTAAAAACTTTATGAATAAAATGTCTCCGTTTTTCACTCAAACCAATTGTATGGGTTCTATAAAAAGCACTCATACTTTTACAGCACTAACACCCACATATACACAAAAAGAAATATTAAAAAGTTTTCCATTTCAATATTAAGTATTGCAGCAATTAATTTAAATATTTATCTTTCCCTAATTAAAACCATTGAAGGGGCTCGCAAAGCTTCCGCTGGAAATGTTAAAGCACGCCAAGAGTTACGTGAACGACTTAAATGTAAATCTTTCCGTTGGTATTTGGAAAATATTTATCCAGAAAGTTTAATGCCATTAGATTACTATTACTTGGGAGAAGTAAGTCCAAGAACATAAAGAATAATAATAAAAATAAATGTGCTGATAATAAATATTATTTCAGATACGAAACGCAGAAACAGAAACCTGTCTTGATACCATGGGCCTTAAATATGGTGAAAAGATTGGTATGAGCTATTGTCATGGTTTGGGAGGCAATCAGGTTTTTGCCTATACAAAACGCCAACAAATTATGTCCGATGACTTGTGCTTAGATGCATCAGACAAGAAGGGCCCGGTAAATATGGTGCGGTGTCATAATATGGGCGGTAATCAGGAATGGGTTTATGATGCAGAGGTAAGTTACATACACCAGTATCAGCGTATTGCCAAACTATCAACTGGGTTGATCAGGTCAAATAACTAAACACAAGAATTTCATTAATTCCCAGGGATATCGTTGAGAAAAAATAAAACCCACAGTATACAATTCCCTCTGGAAATGTATTTTAGTTCTTCAGAAAACGGCTTCTAAGAACATATAAAAATAATTGCAAAGAAGATAATTCATTGCAAAATGCAAAAGAATTATTTAAAAGAACATATTTTATTTGTAAATCCGATACCCAATCGCTCGCAGTGCTGTCTTTAGTTTACAATCTTAATAATAATAATTTAATTTTTTCTAGAACAAGTCTATCAAACATATAAATACTGGCAATTGTTTACAAAGACCATCGCGGGAAGATCCCACGACACCATTGTTACGTCCTTGCGTCCACAGTCAAGCTCAGCAATGGCTAATGGAATCGAAGTTTAAATGGCAAGCTCATTAGTTGTAATTGTTAATTGAGTTTTATAAAACCTTAGTTAGCTTATAATTTTTTAGAAATTATTAATTTGTATTTTAAACATGTAGTATCTTCAAATTGTTTTTGAAATTCCGTATAACATTTTTTGTTTTTATTTATTTAATTTAAAGTTCTTAGTAAAAAAGATCTTGCGAAAATTGATGAACGAAATAACAAGCAGTTCTCGTAAAGCGTATGGACAACAAATATTTTCAAAATTATTGCAATTTTCTAAATTTATTCAAGCAAAATTTTGAAGTGCACAACTTTAATCGAATGCTTTCCTTCAATAATTGCCCTATTCAAGTTGTATATAGTTTCAAACAAATTTAAAAAAAAACAAATATTTTTTAAATATTTTTGTTTTGAGAAATGTTTTTTGTTTGTTTTTAATTGTGTTTTCAAATGCTGAGGCCAAATTCTGCATTCGATATCGTTGTAAATTTAAATATTATTTAAGTACTAATTTCTATCGATACCGAGTGCCCTAATTTGCCGCCTGCATTACATGATACAACCAGATTTCTCCTATTTTTAAAGTTTTTATTGAGGTCGAAAAGACAAAATATAAAAAGTTTACGGTTGCTGAGTTAATTGAAGATCAATTTGAATTTCAGCAATTTTTTTACCTTAGGGCATACCAATAAATAAGATTTTCAAGCGTGTTCTTAAAGTTACATATTGCGAACTGATTTCAGGATCTATGGAGAGTTTAGTAATATAAAAACTTTTTCTGTTATACTATTCTGACTTTCCTACGAAAGCAGTACTGTTTTATATATTAAGATTTGTAATCTCTGTCTTGAAGACTCTTTTAAATATATGACAACACTGGATATAGTAAGACTTGATAATGAAGCAAATATGTTTTAAATGAATGGTTACATCAAAACTATCAAAAAAGAAATCAGTATATCTCAGATAAAAAATATAATGATTTTTTCGTAGTTGGATACAAAAGTTGTATATAATAGTTAGTATAAATAGTTAGTCCGCTTCACTGCAATAAGTTAAGTAAAGTTGAGTTATGCGGGCATCAAATGCACTGCGATATTGCAATGATAAGCCTATGGCGTTTATAATAAAACTATATATAAATCTCTGCAATTTCTTGGGGGAATTAGATAAAGTTTTTCAGTTAACATCACATTCGCACATCATTTTCTAATGTCAAAAGTATTTACGAAACTGAAAAATTAAAAGCTCCTTATATAGAAATTTTACCTATTTTTAGGTTTATTTGTTTATATCTATTAAGTTCTCATTAATCTGATGGAATATATTTTAATTATTTCTACTATTCACAAGCCTGGTTGTGTCGTTTAAAGTTGTACTTGTAAATGCTCAAAAATGTTAGGCAAACGATATAAATATATTTCTAAAATACTTTAGTTTCAAGAGATTTTTTTATTGTCTGTTCAAATCCAATTTTGTGAATTGAACAACTGTTTAACTCTCACTTCGTTTTAGTATATTTTAGAGTTACGCTCGAAAACTCAAAACCAAACACAAGGCCCGATATAAATAATCGATAATACTTTGTGATAATTGTTTTTTATTTTTTATTTGAAAACTGCTTGTGTTGAAAACTTAATTTTATTTTTCAAATTAAATTATGGTACACACATACTTTAAAAAAAGAATGAGTATTTCAATACACAAAATATGGTTACTTATTGTCGGAAAGGCCGTACCTGGCAAATTTTTCGAAATATATTTTGTTGATTGATTGTGATATATTTAGCAACAGGAAGTAAATTTGGAAATTTTTGTTCATTACCGCCTTTCGAACATTAGGTAACAATATATAATTAAAACACAGTAGGCGCCCGATAATTTAAAAATCAAAGCGCCTGGGAAAATTTTATATAATCAAGGGCTGAAATTATCTTGACAATCTTAAGTTAACCCTCAAGATTGACAAGAGTTTGATTAAATATCATATAAATTGAGATGTCTAAAATTAAGAAGAGTCAACTGTAATACTAACAAAACAATCTCATTACACCTGCATTTTACCCTTTTATCCCTATTTCAAAACAAAACGTTACACACATTCGATGAGGCATTTTTCAACTGACGGAAGTACTTTGTATTCAAGTAAAATACAAGAAACTTTTTTAAAAATCGGTGAACTAGCCTGTATTTTGTATTTCTTAAAATTTAACACCCAAAATAAACTGTTGTCTTTCATAACGATAATCAGATTGAACAACTTGAAAGTACTTCGCCATCTAAACTGAACAAACATCCGACATTAAACGTAAATTTTTTATACAAATTTTATTTAAATAATAATAATATAACCGTCTTCCCTACAAGATTAATTTTAATATAAATATATATCTTTTCATTTATTGATAAGAAAAACTCTTGCTTGCTTTAAGGATTATGTTCATTTCTAAATAAGAAGAAAATGTGTATAAAATAATTGAAACTAGTTTTAACTATTTTTGAATGCTTAAAATTATGTAATAAATAATTAGAGGAATGAATGAATGAATATGTGAATATATTTTAGATGAAAATACATCAGCTGTATTTTATTTGAATTATTTAATCATAAATTCAATAAAATTAACATTCAATGAGATTTTTCAAATTTGACTACATTTACGTAACGACGTTTTATATATATGAACATTATTTATTTATTATCATAAAATTTTTTGTTTTAGGAAGTGTAGAGAATAAATCTGAATACTTCAAGTTTTAAGCAGCCTTCTACTCTATACACAGTCTGATAATTGAGCATTTATTGGCCTCATATAAAGAGGACCTAATTCATAAAAGTGTATATTTACAGTAGAAGCCAAAAACTTAATAGAAACTGTAGCCATTTATTTTTGATATTATTGAAACAAATTCATTTTAGTAGTTGCACATGTGTGACATGTTTTGAAATCACTATGAACACAATTCCGTAAAAAATTATGGTTAAGACATGAGGCCAACGAAATGAGTTTCGTTTAAGAGTCATTCAAATTCAATCAACAATGCTATTTAACTACGTAGACGAACTATCGAAGCAGCTGATCGTCTGGCACTCAATCAGCCAAATCCAAGATAAAATTATATTATTTTTGCATTCCCATTAAATTTTAGTCTATTGTAAAAATTTACTGCAGTATTTGCAAATCCAAATTAGTCGCTTGGCTAAACAAGTCGTTTCATTTAAAACAAATAAAAGAAAATTTATAGGCTTTAATTTAGTCTTTTAATTATCTTTTCTTTTTATTATAAAAAATCAGAGAACAAATTAACGCATTTGAAATTTACATTGAAATATAATTCAATATCGAATGCCATAATTTGATTCTTTAGATATGAAAATTAAGAAAAAAATATATTTTTCATTGTTAATATCATAAAACAAAAAATAAAAGAGGCATATCATAAGAATTTCATATATAAAAATATAAAAAATAATTTAAGATTATGTAGAAAACTTAAAAAATTATTGTAAATAAAATTCACCTAAAAAATCGTCGCAAATTTATTTCTCATAGAAATTTTAATGATAAAATTTTTAATTGAAAACGACTTCAAACAATATTAAACGTTTTTAGGAAAAGTTCAATTTAACAAACATTTTAAGCAGATGTGTATAAATAAGTTTTAATGTACATTTTTGTTGTCAAATCTGTTGATTTAAAATGTGAAAAAAAGTTACTTGTTCTACCCACAAAAATTTATCAAATCTTGTGACTCGAAACTGGATATCAAATCATTCGTCAGGGCTTAATCATTCTATTGTGAAATTTGTGATAGAACGTAAAAACACGTACATATGAATTTACTTGTGTTTTATTTGTTTTGTAATAAAATCAATTGTTATACGAAGAAGAACCATAAGAATTATTTGTATAAACTTGTGAAAATACTTCAAGTATTTTTCAAATCAGCCTTATTATCATTGTCGTAGTCGAAATGAAATTGATTGAATGTGGCAACGCTTGCCGTAAATTTACAATTTCAATAGTTTTTTTTCGAATACGTCTACAACAACTGCAATAAAGGCTGTTGTGCTTTACTGATAAGTTCAAAAACATTAATTTCTTCATGTATTTGCAAAAAAGCTCGAGTTACACAAGAAGAAATACTCTTGAATATGGAAATATTCTAAAAATATTCAATATATTTTTTTTTAAATTACTTTCCTAAAGACGTTTGAAATTGTTATGGAATATGAAACACACTATTTTAATTTTTAAATTAAAATTTTAATTTCGTCATATGTATGTACGTATGTAACTAAAACTAAATTTTATAAAAAAAGATTACACGATATACCATATCGCTAGCTAAAATGCAAACTGCCCTATATAATAAACAATTCTTAATCCACTCTTCCACAAATTTTGTGGTATTTTCGTCTGCTCTAAGATTGTCAAAATGTTAGACTGGACGAATTAAATTTCAAATAATTCCTCAAATCTCTAAACACACAAAATATTATATTCAGGTGTAGCTCAAAAATTCTAATTTGCTCGCAAGTAAAAACATGTAAAATTTCAATTTTATATTTGAATTGGAAATAGTTCTTTATCGTCAACAAATTTGGCAGATTATAATAAAATATTTGGGTTTATTGTGGGTGTTCTATTTGTAATACAATATTTTTAATTTTCTAATTATGAAATATGATGAAGTTAAAGAAGTAAAAGTAATCAAAATTACGAATTATTTTAATTTTTAATTATAAGAATTATTGCCCATATTCATCAAAAATTCAATGTATTTGAAATTTATTTAAAAAAAAAAATGTATGAAATATTTTAAATAAAATACACATTAAGCTCAACTTTTTTTAAATTTTTCTAATATGGGACTATTACGTATAGAAAAAGAGACCGTTAACAGAATATTCAACTCCTTTATTTAAACAAAATTTTTATAAAAATAAAATAAAAACGTTTATAAGTACATGCAGACATACATATGAATGTCAACACATCCACAATATACTATATATATGTATATATGTATATATATATATATATATATATATATATATATATATATATATATATATATATATATATATATATATATACATATATATATATATTTATATATATATAGATATAGATATATGTATATAAATATATATACATATATAAATACTTTTAGCTAAATAAATTTTTTAATTTTAAAGAACTCCATTTAATATTAAAAAGAATATACATATTTAGGTACATCTTAGAATTTAAATACGTTAAAAACATAATAATAATAATATTAATTGACTAAAATCACACCTCATTCATATGAAGATATATAAACTAATAGTGTAATTTAGGTGAAGGTGCAATAAAACAAATTTACTCTAATTATTAATTCAAACTCAGTTTCATTTATAACAATTTGTCATTGCAAGAAATATATCAGTCCTATATTTGTAAAATCATTATTGTTTTTATATTTTATATGTATAACAATTTAACTTTAAATGTTTTCTATTACAATTTTTTATTGTGTGTAAAAAACGAACAAAAAATTTACATCAAATATTACTACTACATATATAACAAAACAGTGAATGAATATAAAAATTTTTAAATAAAGTATTAAAAAAAAAAAACTATTGCTCATTCGTATTTTATTAATAAACAATATTTTTTGATATTATTATTTAGTGGTACCCTGTTAAAAATCTTAAACGGCCTTAATAGTACTTCTATAAAGATGAGAAAGTGTGAAAATTGAAAAAAAATATATTTAAAATTTAGCCTTTTCAAAAAAGGAGAAAAAAGTGTGTCCCTAGTGAAACCACTTTTGAAACTACTGGTGAATTAGAGGGTAAAGAATAAAGTGTTAGCCTCTTCTCAAGGCATTGCCTAATAACGAAAGACCTTTCCTCTTACGGTACGAACACACATTTTAAAGATTTGCTCTAAAAACTGTAACCACTTCATATAGTTGAAGAGCCTTTTAATTCAGTAAAGTGTTTATGTTTCCAACAATATTGGATTCTATGACGCTGTTTAATAAAAAACTGTTTTCATTAACAAACACGGATCTGAATCAGTATGTGTTTTATTTGTGGTTATGTTTTCTTGGGCAAATATTTGACTAGTGTGAACGTACCTTTAGAAGAGTACATATCAAGAGAGTATTATTTAAAAAATGCTTTCGAAAAGTTACCCCAGATATTTCCTCAATAAATACAAACACATTTTTAAAATTGTTGTTTATTTTTTTTTTATTTAATCAATACAATGCAACAAGACTAATTCTTATATTACAGTATTTGGAAATAATTTGGCAATTAAGCTTAACTATAATTATTATATAACTATAACTATTCTTAATTAACAGATTTGTTTATAACTTGTATTTGAGCGGGTCGTTGGCTCCAAAACCGAATGATAATAAGGGGACCTCTTCAAAAAAAAATCTCTTTTTAAAAATGGCTATATATGTGGTAGAACCCTCCTTTTGGCCAATAATTTCCAAAATAAATAACTTTCAAAAGTAAAGAAGATTATTATTTAATTTATAGAAAAATTGGAAAAATCTAAAACTTCATAAGGGTACCTCTTTGTTCAAAAAATCGAATTTTGAAAAATTTTCTCAGAAAAGGCTAATTTTTTGTCAGCAACCTTCTCTTTGCGATTATTATCCATAACAAAACATTTTAGAAAGCTTAGAAGCTTATTTTGGAATTTATAGAAAAATTGCAGAAATCGAAAATTTCATAAGGGGTACCTCTTTGTTCAAAAAATCAATTTTTTAAAAATTTTCTCAGAAAAGACTATTTTTTTTGCCAGCAACCTTCTCTTTGCGATTATTATCCATAACAAAACATTTTAGAAAGCTTAGAAGCTTGTTTTGGAATTTATAGAAAAATTGCAGAAATCGAAAATTTCATAAGGGGTACCTCTTTGTTCCAAAAATCGATTTTTTAAAAATTTTCTCAGAAAAGGCTAATTTTTTGTCAGCAACCTTCTCTTTGCGATTATTATCCATAACAAAAGATTTTAGAAAGCTTAGAAGCTTATTTTGGAATTTATAGAAAAATTGCAGAAATCGAAAATTTCATAAGGGGTACCTCTTTGTTCAAAAAATAGATTTTTTAAAAATTTTCTCAGAAAAGGCTAATTTTTTGACAGCAACCTTCTCTTTGCGATTATTATCCATAACAAAAGATTTTAGAAAGCTTAGAAGCTTATTTTGGAAAAATCGAAAATTTCACACTCAAAAAATCGGTTTTTAATAATTTTCTTAGAAAAGCCTAATTAACTGTATACTTCGCCTTAAAAACCCTCATCTATCAGATAGTTTGCATATATACATATAAATGCATATTGCACCCATTTTTTTAAATCCAATGATGCGAAAAGCGTTACACTTGTTTAGAATAAACCGAGAAACTATGATCTTAATTGTGATTTGTAATAGGCACGAAATGCTATATTTGAGAAAACACTTCTTATTCTTCAATGCGCATACACATTTTAATAGCAACATATAGCCGATATGTAAATAACATATGAACATTTCCTTCAAATATAATATAAACATTATCACTTTGTTTTCATCCGTTTATCCAAACAAAAATTGGGTTTAAAGATTTATTAACTTCTTTCATACCACGGTATCTACAGAGATACTGTACATACAAAAGGCCAAACACAGATCTTGGTGAACAGGGTAGATATTAGATTACACTATTTTTTTCTTTAACGTCGAAAGAGCTAAACTATATATTGTTTTAAGACTTAACAGCTTATTGTTCCTTGGTTTCACGGAGACGACGTACAGCTGAGCGAACAGAAGCAGCAGCAGTTGTGGAGTAAACCCATGCACCACCAGCCACAACGCGTTTACAACGTTTGCAGGACCAAATACCAACGCAGGCACGCTTCATAGAATCCTGAAACAAAAAAACTATTTGAAATTATCCAAGAATTATGATAACAAAACGTACCTTGCCGCAGAATGAACAGGTGTATTTGCTGTGCTGAGTAATTTCCATTTTCTTCACCATTTTACGTAGGGAAGCACCATAACGGGTACCATATTTACCTACAATTCCAACCTTCTTGGTGCGTTTGGCCTGTAAAATTTCAAACGATTATTATCTTGAGATACACATTTATTACAATTCATATATTAGTTTTAAGAAAGTTTTCCGAAATAAGCAAAAATCTTTTGGAGGATTAACTAACACATCACCCATATTTCCTATTTACGTATGATTTTCAACACAAACTCTATCTACATAACTGAACTTCATAATCTCATTATATTTTGCCAATATTATTTAAGGATTTCACAGAAATTTCACGATTCTTTATTCGTACCATTTTTTAGATGTTGATCTGTCAAAAATTCTACCGGAAAGAAATTCGTTATGGTATGAAGTTAGATGCTATTAATTTTTGACAAATAAGAAAAATGCGATCGCATCTACTATACGCCAGATGGCACTTTATAAATGGCTGCTATAAATGTTAGGTATGGCAGCACTTAAGCAATATTGCCAGCAATATATGTACAGTTACTTCTTGTCAAAAGACAATTTGTTTACTCCATTATATTTTGAAGTTGTTCGGAAGAGACAGACAACGAAATAGTTGTATTGCAGCTCTTATTTTTCGAATTAACATGACGTGACAATATCATGGATTTAAACGAATAGGAGTACATATGTGTAATATTCGATCTTTTGTTTAGTTTAGTACACATATATATATATATATATATATATATATATATATATATATATATATATATATAGATATATATATATATATATATATATATATATATATATATATTCACTTGAATAGGTGTTTTGCACTTCTTAATATATGCTTATGTATTGAAATATTTGTTGTTAGCTGTTGATGAGATGGCTCATGCTTGAATTTGCATATTGTACGTGGAAACGTGCGATTATAATTGATATTGGACTTGAGTCTACCAATAACAAGGTCTATGGGACTCTGTAGCAGCATATTTGCTCCAATTTTTATGTTATCTGTTCTATAGAAACAAAATACTTGTTGGGCAACACATACCCGATCGTGTTTCATAGTCGAAATTTTACATATATTTAGAAAATTTTTAAACTTATAGATGTAACTGATGTTATGATGTGTCAAGCCTTTGTTTTCCAGCCCCTGTATAGTACGTCACTACAAATGTTGTTGTTACCGAATTCGCCAATCTTCAAAATACTTCTATCCTTCTGTCAATGCGGTTTTTTTGTTGTCATATCATTACATTTGTTTGGCATTGTTATTATAAGTTTTCAATAATTAAATATAATTTTTAATTGGTAATTTTAACCCAAAAACAAACTAATGGAAACATTGTTGATTGAAAAAACTATCAGAAGGACGCCTTAAACCGTTAAGAAATTGTTTGGTTTTGTTGCTATTCTGTCCACAGAGGACAGCTTGTTATATTTTGTGCCGCATACCTGCGAGTTGAGTAGTTGTAAAAAGTGTAAAGTACTGTTAACAATAGACACGGTTACAAGTTAAGAAAGTATAGAAACAGAATATCAATTTAAACATCATAAGATAATAAAAAGTTGTGTAGGTAAGTAGACGAACATAATAATAATTTAATTAGCATTAGCAAACCAAATTATAAAATTTCTATCTTATCTAGAAGTATAATTATTTTTGTGTGTTTATATTTTTTCTGATTTCCAACTTCCTCAAAATGTAATCTCAACCAGTATGTGTGATTGGCGTTGTAATGTGTTGCTTAAAGACGCCACAACGTATCAACCAGACACATTGGATTTAAATAAAGATGTAGAGGCAGCAAACTATTGGTTTCCCTGTCTGCATGATGTAATTGAGAGGTTTGCTCGCCAGGCCGCCCAATCACAACGAGATAATGATGATACAGCTGACGAGAGGGCTGAAAATTTCAAAAAAACCTATCAAAAGAAATTAGAAGAATATCGTAGTGCCACCAAAGAAAACGCATCCAGAAATAAAATTTTGGGTATAAGAGAATTATTAGAATTAAATGATAAAAAATTGCGTTTGTGTGGTTTTGATGATCCCTGGTTGGAGCAAAAAAAATCTGAAAACGAATTGGCATTAGCTTTGTTTTCAGAACGTATTAAGGAAGTAGATGACATAAAAGACATCAGTCAGAAATGGATTGAACTTGTACGCGGTGTGCTAGCTGGGAATATGTTTGATTGGGGCGCCCAGGCTGTAACCAATATCATACAAAAGGATAAATCCTTTGGTTTGCACGCAGCTTTGGAGCGCATACAAAGCAGGCCTTGGCTAATGGATGATTTAGATTTATGGATACAGCGTTTAGAAGGACCAAGTCACAAATGTGCTGTAATTTTTGTAGACAATAGTGGCATAGACATTATACTTGGTATACTGCCCTTTGCTCGTGAACTACTGAAACGAGGTACGAAAGTGATATTGTGTGCTAACACTGTGCCATCGTTAAATGATGTCACAAGTGGCGAGTTAACTACCATACTAGATTCTTGTAACTGCCAATGTCCGGTTATTAAGCAGGCTCGTACTAATGCCGATCTAGTTGTATTTGGCAATGGTCAAAATGGGCCTTGTCTGGATATGCGTACACTACCGCAAGATCTCTGCGAAGCTATACGAATAAATGAGACTGATTTACTAGTGATTGAAGGAATGGGACGTGCACTACATACAAATCTGTATGCCCATTTTAAATGCGAAACCTTAAAGTTGGCTGTAGTAAAGAATAAATGGTTGGCTCAACGATTGGGCGGTGACACCTTTTCAGTTATTTGTAAATATGAACAGTTAAGCTGAGTTAAAATTTCGCTTTGATCATTAAAAATATTGGTTATTCCTTTTTTATATTGGGCTTAAATTCTGTTATATTGTAATAAATGAAAAATATATTTTTGTTTTTTTAATTCTTTGCCTTGTTTTTGTTATTCAATTAAAATTGATTAATTTCCATAATTTTTGTCAATTAACTTTTTGAAATTCTATAACTAATGTAATATTTTATAATTTCATAATGTGTAACTTAAGAACTAATTCGGCAAAATACAATAAAGTGTTTAATGATAATTGTAAAAATTTTATTTTAGAAAAGTAATTTTATGAACGATTTGTGATTATTACGACACCAAGATTGGTGTCAACAGAAAGCTTTTAAAGAGATATTTTTATATAAGTATCTATGTATGTGCCCTGGTGGGTAATAGTATTTATTCAATTCAAGGATACTACTATATCTTGATGGAAAATAGCAGTTTTATGTGCCAGTTCCAGAGGTCTTTGTATATTTCTACTTAGTTTTTTTTACGAAGTAGATCATAAAATAATGTTTGGCAGGTTAAGCAAAAATACTACATTCGGCAATGAATGATAGACCCATCTATATATCCATACAAAATCGACTAGAAATACGTCCGCTATTTGCAAGGCTTGTGTGATTCAGACAATGCCAAACTAGTTTGCTGACTGGGTACACATGTGTAGACATTTATTGTGCATTATATTTTATAAAGATAATTAGATGTGTGTTTAGACAAAACGATTATAGTTGTGTTCATATTTACCTTAAATTATCGTTGTTATCATTAACTGCTTTCTTAATATTCTCTTTTCTTCTATTCAATTTAGTAAACAAGTTCGTAAATATTTCCGTATATTAGAGAATTTTATTGTTATAATCCTTATCGTCTAATTAGGTCACTTAAACCTAAATAAAATCTAAAACTTAAATAGGCAATTTATTCCAAGTCATAAGCACGTAAACACTTATGTAGTACATGTGAATTATAATAAAATTAAACACGTCGACGATTTGGACTCAAGTCTATTTCGAAGTCAGAGTACATGAATAATATATTTTGCTGTTTACAAAAATAGGGTCCGATTTTAGAAAGGCCTTTAGTCTTATTTGTTTAGGGAATTGAGTTTTTCAAGGATTCCAACATAATTCAACCAAATAATCCTCGTCACAAAATTTTGTGCAATACTATCAAATATAACGATTATAATATGTACATGTATCCCTAAATACATTTGAGTTAGAATATAATTTTCAAAAGTTTGGATAGCACTTTGTTTCATAATCTATTGTTTTGCAAATCTGCTCAGCGAGAAAAATAACCGAATATGATTGGCATAAGTTTTTCAATTATAAATGATACTCCGCTTGTGGGAGTATCATTTATGAATCATTCCAAACAATAATTTATGATGCCAAATGTTGATTAGTTTTCGCTAAATTATTATTATTACTTGCAGTGAACTTATTATCGTCCAGCTGGGCACTTAATTAAAAAGTTAGTTATAAAAAAGTAAGATAAAATAAATCTCCAAAAAAATGCTTTAATTTTTTTTAAATTGAAGGAATATAAAACTATTAGAATGCTGCGAGTATATCTTACTCACATACATACACACATCTTTTATTATTGCAACATCAATGTTTAATTTTTTAAACAGAAGTACTGGTTCATACCACTTGCATTGATATAATATAATAATAATAATAATAATAATAATAATAATAATAATAATAATAATAATAATAATAATAATAATAATAATAATAATAATAATAATAATATATATAATAATAATAATAATAATAATAATAATAATAATAATAATAATAATAATAATAATAATAATAACAATAATAATAATAATAATAAAATATAAAAGCAGCGTTGTGCTTTTCGCAATCGTATTCTAATTCGCACATTTCAAAAACTAATCCTTTTTCTATGATGGATCTTTTTTCAGATATGATTATGTGCAATAAGGCAGCGCTTGGACATTTAATTAAGAATTTTTTCAATTTCATCTAAATGTGAATGAGGGAACGAATAATAAATCTTAGGCTTATTGAGGTTTATTTTCAATGAAATCTTATACGTTATTAATTAGTTATAATATATTAATAAGAAATCTTGCTAAAATCGGATTTAATATATTTAGAGTTGAAACGAAACTAAATTGTTGAATTTCGCAGCGAATAAGCTGAAATGATAAAAGTATTTGCAAAACTATTAAACATATGCATTTCTGTCTACTATTATTAAATATATACATATTCCTATGTATGTCATATGTATGTATGTACATGCATGTGTGTGCAAGACGTTCTAACTTGATTGATATACGACATAGTATGTATGGAACAATAGTACAGATATAAATCATTTACGGTGTCTTGCGTTTTAAGTGGGTAGTGTTAACTAGAATTAGATTAAAAGGTTGGTATTGTAATTTAAGGACATAAAACAGTTGTTATATGTATGGATGTGTGTGTGAGTTTTTGAGATTCCCTAATTCACATTTGTGAACATTATGTGAATCGTTAGCTTATTATTTGGTTTAGCTCAATATGAACAACAACAAAAAGTAGCTTAACATATTTTTTTTTTCAAAATATAGACTAGATAACTCTTTTTTTTTCATTTTGTATTTTCACCACTTCTTTAGGGCGAAATTGTACATTTTTATGCGAACACAGAACTTTACAAGACTCAAACTTGAAAATTAATTAGTAAGCAACGTTTCGAAATAAATCCTAACATCATTGGGATAATATATAAAATATCTTTTATGTTACTATTAATATTGAAATTATTATTTTTTCTCATTTGGAATGTTTGAAGTAATTAAAATTTTTAATTTTTACTGTAACACATTTGATTTGATTTCTAAACTGATTTAAGTAATATTTCACTTTAATATTCTTTATCTGTGGCAGATGTTTTTAATCGTAAATTATAGTCTTTATTATTTTATATATAATTAGGCAACTAAAACTTTGCAAAGAGCAAACTTTCCCGGTGTATGAGTGGTCTTATTATTATTATTATTATTATTATTATTATTATTATTATTATTATTATTATTATTATTATTATTATTATTATTATTATTATTTTATGTTGATAAAATACTTGGGAGGTAGTCACCTAAAAGCCTAATAAGATTATCTAAAAACATCAGAATATTCAGAAATTCGAATATTCGCACATCACTAATAGATATATCCACTAGTATGCAGATGAATAGAGTGGCTGGCTGTATTGTTATTTCCCCATCGCGAATTAGGAAAATTCCTAAACAACGAAATACTTTTCCGTGATGCAATTCATTATTGTTTACAAAAACAAAATACAAAAGACATTACAAACTGGGGGGACAGATATTTAACAGCCTGCAATCTTGGTGAACCCGGCGGTTTTAAAACCACTACATGGGTAACCCTTTACTATGCTTTTGTATAAGATAAAATTTTAAAACTTATTTTTTACGTTTTTTAGTTCTTTGTTTAACATTAACGGTATGTGTTACTAAGAAGCGATGGAATGAAGAGCCAGACTAAGATTAGTCGTTTATTTTTTATATGTTTGTTTAATTTAACCCAAATATGTAGTACACGCTAATATAGCCAAGAGGGAACATAAAAAACAAAAGACTAAACAGTTAAGTAGCTTTCCTGTTACTTCAAATAATTAGATTAAATTAAGCAAATACTAAAATATTAGTCTGCCGTTTCATTTAAATCACACTTAACAACAGATCTCTACATTCATTAAAATAAAAGCAAATTTAGATCAGGTGTTTAAATAAAAATGTAGATGAATTCTGCTTAGTTTTGTTGAAAACACATAACACGCAGACATATTTGCACGCATGAGTATATAATTCCGAGATTTTCCGCTATTGTGGTATCAACAATTAAACTTAATATATTCAATAGTCAATACTCCAAGTATTAAATATTAAATTAAAATTAATTTAAATTAAATTAAAATTAAATTAAAAAGTATTAAATATTAAAATATTTCATATAATTTAATTAAACTATAAAATATATTATCCATGCAGATAAATATAATATAAAACTATTTCTATATAATCGCAACATTACGAAAATAAGCCGATTATTTCGAGAATATAATTTAAGTTATTCAAAACTTAATTAGTAATTTGATTTGATAAGGTGTAATATTTTCAATGTATGTGCATAATGCATACGTATATAAGCACGCATATACTTATTTGTACTCGTATATGTAAATATACAAATTTAAAGAGTTTTAATTCATATTAATTTTAAATATGTATGTTGTTTGGATTTTAAAACAGACCGATAATAATAATTCTTGTTGAAGTTACAAAGGAGAGATCATTTTAATTGTTTTTAGCTATATTTATATATTTTTAGCGTATGCTTTTAAAATTATAGATTTTTTTGTTGTAATGTGATTTATATATATATATATATATATATATATATATATATATATATATATGTATATATATATATATATATATATATATATATTTATATATATATATATATATATATATATATATATATATATGCACATAATATGTATATATTTTCAAATAATTCTCATCATCTGTTTTTAACTTTTTTTGTCTAAAATATTTGTCAAATTCATAATTTTGATTTTTTACGTAAAAAATTATTAATTGATTTTACTGATCACATTCTGATTGCTATTTATTTCTAGTCAGAAATATTTGCCGTATTCAAATTCTTATTTATTTTTTTTTGTAAAAACAATAACTTAGTTCTTAATATTTTTTTCTTAAATATATGAATATGTCATATTCTTACTTTAATTTTACTTTTTGGCAGACATATTTATCATATTCTGTTTTCAATTTATTTTGCAGACATAAAATTACATATCAGTTAAGATCAAGCCTCGTTGACAATTGTTTATTAAGCGCAGCCAGACGATTGATCATTTAATCTCTTTCGAGAGTTTTGCGTCTCATTCGTACCAGTTGGGAATTTTCCGTGGCTAACTATTCCACTTCTTATGTGAAGGCTTAAATCATGTATAGCCAATCACAGTAACGAATATAATTTGGGTTAACAACATCGCCGATATATGTATGGACCAGTCAACCCGTTGGCATCTGTGCACCACAACACCACAGTAAATTAAAAAAAATATATGCAATAATTAATTTTGATAAATTTTTTTGTAGCAGATGTGAAAGCTTTTCGTAGTTCTGTAAAACACTGCGTGTGTCAGAATATATTTTTTTTGTTATTTATACTTTTATTAGGCTTTTGTGATATTTAACATATTATTGTATGGAATGCCCCACAATAAGTAGCATTGCTTGTCATTAGAAAAGTTCTCACATCAGAAATGATATACAAATAATAACAATTTCTCAAAAAAAAAAAAAAAAAAAATAAAAAAAAGTTAATAAATAAATAAATAAATAAATAAATAAAATAAATAAATGAGATTACGGCAAATATTTCTGACGCAACATTCAAATCAGATATCAATTATTTTTGATAGAAAAATTTAATTATTAAATATCGCAAAATAACAATTATATTTTAATTTTTATTAAAGATGTCGTAATTGATTATATATTGTATCAGAGTTTCTATAATAAAAAATACAGTATCTGTTAAGTTGGCCATTTCTCCTATAGAGTTACAAACAAGTGAGTTAAGGCCTTTCTAAAAGGAACCAGCGACATGTTGGCAGATACATTTTATCATTAACTATTACTTCCCTTGTTATTTAGCTTCGGCATTACTTCAATAAACATTGAGGTGTTTTTATATAAAACATTTTTAATAAATATTTTAATATTCTTAATATTTCTCTTTTCACTAATTTTATTTCTCCGAGTATACGCGAGTATTAAAAAATTGAAGCCATGAAATGATCTCTTGCAAATGGAAATAAATATTGCGAGTATTGCGAACAACTAGAGAACATCTCAGATACAATTAATTTTGAAAACCAAAATTTCATAAGTTCTTTGTGGATTTTTAGTCTAACAGATGTATCAAATTACATGTGAGTTGTACAGCTGAAAAGTCAGATGTAAAAACAGGAGCTGATATCGATCGATATTTCAGTACAATTTATATAGAAACTTCAAGCGACCACGAGTGCCAGCACGAGTCAAGACCGTTTCACTTGTTTCTAGTATGGAAAATGTTTGCAGGGATATAGTGAAAATATGTCTGCAATTATATATATGTATGCTTACATACGTATGTGTATGTATATATAAGCACTCTGATATACAACGTCATGCTTAATGATGCATTTTCAAATAGTTAAAGCAATTACATGCACAATCATACATACATTTATTACATTGAGTAGTCAAGTTATAACCAAATAAATACTACAGAAGCAATTGAATTAATATCAGCAGCACCCAGAAAGAGCCATCATCATCATCATCATGATATGACTGATTGTTCCCTTTAGATTGTTTGTCAAGAGGAAGGAAATCAATTTTAATGACGAGCAATATAAACTCATTTGAAATTAATTTGATTTTATTTTATGCAAATTTGCAATTATATTACAAATATCTCGTTGCATCTATTAAACGCGTATGATAAATTGAATTCCGCAAAATATGAAAATGTGTTTATTTATTTGGTGTTTGTTATATCCTGCATTTAAGGACGACATCAAATCACTTTAATAATGGATGGGTATTTAGCATCGGATGTTTCTTATAGAGTGATACAACTTTGAGTTGGCATAACTGCTTTATTTGACCACCCATTTAACAGCTGATGGTTGGTTTTTGTTTAGTTTGCTTTGCCATTTCATTACGAATCGACTTACACCAGAGCAACGCGCGCAAGTTATGGAAATTTTGCAAACAAAATAATGGTTCTGTTCGTCAAACTTATTGTGCACTTCGTCCATTCAAAATTTTATTTTCCGATGAAGCCCATTTTTGGTTGAATGGGTACGTAAATACACAGAATTGTCGCATTTAGAGTGAAGATAATCCACAGAAAAGTACTTTTTGTTACGCTTTATGGGCTGGCGAAGTCATTGGCCCATATGTCTTCAAAAACGACGATGGTCAGAATGTTGCTGTTTGTGAAAATTGGTGTTCCAGATTGCGCATTGTACGCGCCAGCTGCGGCGACCACATGGCCGAAATCATATTTAAACATTAATGTCATAAAATTTTCTATCCAATAAAGACCGATTCATTCATATCAAAAATAAATTACTATGTTTTATTATGATTTAAACTTGTATCACTCTACAAAAAACACCCTATATTTATCTTTCATTCGATATTTATGTATTAATGGAGCCTTTAAAACAAAACTTAAATATTTTATAATACAAATGTTTTTGCTCGACCTAATTGTAAAATTGGTGAAAAGTCGCTCACACCATAAAAGTGAGTCAAATGTAGAAAGAAAATAATACAAAAATAGAATAAATTTAAGTATTAAAAAAAAAGAAACTTCCAAATTGTTTTAACATCTTTAACGCTGTGGATACAGAAACCAACGGTATATTGCAAAAAATATCTTTTGAAATCAAATCGCACGTTTTATATTCGTAGGACCAGCACTCAGTGAATGACCCCTAAAATGCAATGGATTGTGCCGGAACTAGAAGGCTGGTATAGTACTGAGAGGACACATGAAGAAAAATGCCAAGATAGAGAATTTGCAGCAGTCAGTTTTACTTCTTACTTTGCCGATGATCTTTTGCTATACAAATCACGAGGGAGGGTCTTGTAACGCTTTCTTTAGTATAGGACAGCATTAATCTTTGTCCGTGATGTTTAGCGACCAGTTCTATGTCTTCGTTATTGAAAGAGGCCGATGACAATTAACAGGGTCATAAATTAAGGCAGGTCGCAAAATTTAATATCATATTTATGTGTGAGTGCAAAGTCTACTTCGTAGTCTTAACACACATTCACACTTGCCAAATATTTACAAAAGAGTTACGTTCTCTAAATATTAATGGCAAATATTTTCACTCAGTTATGCGTTTAGTGAGTTATTGAAAACGGATTAATTCCAGAACAACTTGCCTGAATTAAATATTTTTTCAAAAGTATTCAGTGGTTACACTTATTTTTGCAAATACTTGATAAGTGTGAACGTGCGTTTAGTTTCAACAACGTCTTGTGGAAAATGTATATCGTCCAGTTCACAATCTTCAGTTGCTGTTTAAAAAGGCACGTATTATACCACCACAGCGTCCGATCACCGAGAACGCCGTGGAATCGACAAACTCGAATTGTACGCAACATTTTCAAGAAAAGAAAAAAAATATTGACGGCTTTACGCACTTTGCACACTTTCTGCACAGGCCGGGTTAGGCCCGTTTTCTGTATAATCTGGCAGATGCTTTGCACAGCAGAACGATTATGCCCACTACTCGTGTAATCCCCATGTAATGGCCGGAAGTTGTCCCCGTTTGAACAACCATATTTTTTAAATGTTGTTCAAAAGTCTTTATTTGCAAATGGCAAGAATTTTACTAAATAAATGACTCCTCAGATTATATGTAGATATTTAACAGATGATGGTGCGCCAGACCAGCGGTTTCGAAACTACAACATGAAAAGTCCTTTATAATTTTTAGGAACTTTCTTTATTAAATAAACTTGATATTTAATTAATAGGACAGTGTCCTTAGTTTTACTCAACCTTAGGAATTCGCATATTCATTAAAGTGAATTCCTCATTCGTTGTAATTTCAATTTCAATTTAATTTATTTTATAAAATACATCTGCTGCATTGCTCTCAAACCATATACTGTGCAGTTTATTTTTCATTGAAGTTTTTTGATACCCATACTTGTTTCAATAAATGTAAAGCATATAAGGCACATACAACATTTCTAGCAGTAGAATTGAGTTCGCAAGCCATAAAGTAAAACAAGTATTCCTTGGCAGTCAAATAACGCCAAGTGGTGTGAATATGAACCGCAGTGTTGTACAAACGTTTGTATGTGAATATGAAACTTCATAGGAAAACATATTCTCTTCCCCTTTTTGCAGTGATGCAGTTGATACAAATCGTATTACATATTTTAAATTTTGATTTAATTGTAGTGGTTTTTATTAAATATAAAGAAGAAAATTTAAAATATATACATCAAGCGACTAAAAATATTATTTAGACAGCCATCTGACACCATCTTTCACATTCCGCACGAGTTTCAAAGTTATTTCCGTTGCCATCGCAGCCACTGTAGACGAATCTTTCGCATTGGTTTTTGTCGGCTACGTAAGAGTATCGAACGGTGTCGAGGTAACATCTCACACTACCCGCACGATCGCCTACGAAAGGCGCCAAAGTGCAAACATCGATTTCCTCTGAGGTAGCTCCCAAAGAGAGTAAAGCACAAATGGACAACAGCAAAGCAAAAATATTCATGTTTTCTGAATTAATTATTTAAAATCTTTCACTAAAGTGAAGTTGATAACTTGTCTCTTTTAACTGAAAGTGCGACGCTTTTATAGCAAACAAGTTGACTTCTTTCTTCTATTTAATTGCTCCAATAAAGGTACGCATACTGATTTGATAAAATCGTACGATTTATTTTAAATTAAGCAAATATTTGTTTAACTTTTTGCTCTAACCCAATCATACTTGGCAACAGATGAGTGTGAGACAAAAAGTTATATTTGTATCGCATTTTTTTCCAAACACACTCGTACATAGTTCCTTATGTACGCAGTGCAGAGTTTTTTAATTTCAGAACGACAATAAAAATGCTTTAAAATTACTTATCTCTTGGCAACCAGACACTCAATTTACTATTCAAATAGAAAAAGATTACAGACTTACCCTTTTAGATACTTTAGTAATAAGGAAATAAACAATTTTTATATGAAGACAGCAGCAGTATTAAGAAAAAAGACTACGCCTGCAAGAACAACAATTAATTGTTGTTCAAAACCTAAAATAATTAATGAGAATTTGATGAACAGTATTAGAAATCAGTGATAAATACATCTATAAGAATAATGAAATTATAAATAGTTGATAATTACAATTTCCAAAACAAACTGACTTACAATCCAAGACGTCAATACAGACGAGCTAAGAATACTAGAATAGCTGGACACAAAAGGAAGCTTTAACATCTCACTATTCTAGACTTGAACATCATGCGGATATTATTAAAATTATTTATAATTTTACAATATTATTCTTATGGAATTCTTTATCACTGATTTCTAATACTGTTCTCATTAAATTCTCATTAATTATTTTAGGTTTTGAACAACAATTAATTGTTGTTCTTGCAGGCGTAGTTTTTTTCTTAGTACTGCTATTATTTTCATACAAAAATTGTTTCTAATACTGTTCTCATTAAATTGTCATTAATTATTTTAGGATTTTGAAATTACTTTGGTATTACATACAGAGAAGACTTATTATTAAAGATATATAGCCACCTGGAACAGAAAATCTCTTATCTAACATTGAACTCTAAAACGAAGTTGTTTCCTTCCAAACAATCAATACTGATTAAAATCAAACTTTAGCGAAGGAAAGTTGCGATTTTATTTATATCATTACATTGGAATCATTTTAATTGAACACTTCAATTAAAATCATTAAATTTTCCAAGCTCAATAAAGCTATCAAGATTTCAGATATGGCGTTGTGCATTTCATGTAACGCTATGTGTGTTAGAAATGCTAGCAAGCAGAACAAACTCTAAAGCATATACTGATAGTAGTGCTTAGAATTAAATACTTTTAACTTCCAACACGATGTTTTGTTTTCATAAAGATTCTTTTCAAATATATTCTATCTATCCAATATTAATTGTTAGCCTGCAGAAGACATTCAGAGGATATCGAAATAACGATAAAATACAATATATAATAATATGAAATTTATTTGTTGGGTGGTTAAGCAATGTCTATATGCATTTCATTGGCGCTTTTTATCAAATCGTCAGTAGACTTCAACCACAGTTTTGAAAAGTTTCAAACTGCTCAACTTATTAAACGACTTTTATAAACCATCTGAGAATTATGTTAATAAATTAACTATAAAAATTTATATATAATTTACAATATATAATATAATTTCATTTTATTATTCTCGATATTAACAAATTTTTGTAAGAACAACAGTTTTAAAAATTAGCAATTAATAGTTATATCCTATTATTTTTTCTATATCTATTGGAATTTCTATTGTTTAACATGACCAATTTCATATTATTTAACAATTACAAATTAAATTTTTTTATATATTATTTGCTATAGTTTTAATTAAATTGTTTTATTTTATCTCAATTTAGTCAATATCATGCGACATTTAAATAATTTTTTTCCAATAACTTTATGCTATTTAAATCTATTTTATTTGATCTCAATTTTTATGACTTTAAGCTGGTTTATTATTTTCGATTGTGTTGCCGACGATTTTCTCTTAAAATTTAAAGCTGCCATAAATAAAAACTTTTGGAAAACCATACAAAGCAATTGAGTAAATACTTCGTTTGCAAAATGTGTACGTTTATAACTAATCCAACAACAACAAATAGCTACATGTATAAAGAATATGACCTTCACTCGTAATCTCATGACACACAGCACACATACACATTCATCAAAAAACCTTTACAACAAATTTAAATATTTGGCTGCCATTAAAACTGGCAAAAATAAAAACACTGCAAAAATCAACAAAAAAAAATACAAATAAAAATTATATATTCATGGAGTAGGTTTTGAGCAAACAAGGCTGAAATCATAAAAAATATGTTATTTCCAAAAAAAAAAAAATTAAATATCTACAAAAAATTTTACTTGCTCGTGAATAATATAAATACTAGTATTACAGATATTTTATTGGACAGATAGTTTTGTAATAATTTTCATCGACTGATAACGAATTCAAACAGGGTGATATTGAATTCGATGAGACCGCGTGCATGTTAAAATCTGCAAAACAAAGCATTAATTAATAAACAGCTACATACGAAAATACAGTGCTGTCTGGGTGGAGGAGTGAACCCCTGATGCTATGAACACCGCGTTAGAGTGAACACCAACATTTTTACACGGACTATTCTATAGAGTGAACGTAATTTAAGAGAGGTTTGAAAATAGTTTAAAGAGAAAAATAACGAGAAAGAATATAGGATTTAGGGGAAACCACTAAACGGTAAAGTAACGATTCTTTTAGAGTATTCACATATACATACACATAAATACATACGGATTCTATTCAGTATGGACACTCAGTGTGAATTCATTTAAGCGTGCGAGCATATTCGGTGAAGTTCATGTGTCATAGTTGATTTGTTTGTTTAATTATTGCATGAAAATAGAAATATTAAAACAGTTGTCATATCAGATGACGGAGAAAACGGCGATACACCAGCAAACACAAATTCGAAATCAGCGGCTGCAGCCACTGAAATTTTCGCTAAAGGTATCGAATGAGCTGAGGCCAATACTAAAAACTTCGGATATATTTATTGCCTTCGTGAGGAAGCAGTGCAAATATCGGTGAATAAATCAAAGAAAAAAAGAACTATTACAAATTTCTGAACTTAAACTTCAATATTAAATAAAAAAAAAATAAAATTTATGAACAATAAATGTCTTTAAATAAATAAGTTAGCTTATTTTAATTAAAAACATATCAACCTTGATATAGTGAACAGCCTGGGTATTATGAAATCGCTGTGCAAAAATTAGTTTACTCCACCCAGACATCACTGTATGTGTACGGCTTAAAACGGATCAGTACTGATTTCGAGGCCGCTACTCTAGTATGAAGACTATAATAAACATTCTAAATAGTGCACTCTTAATAAAATAAAAAAAAACTCCAAATCCTTCACGGGGCTGAATAATAATTTCAATCTTAGGAAATTTCATACAAAATACGTTTTTATCCAATGGGTATATTAATAATTTTCTTCTCATTATTCTTATGGACCTCTTTACCACTGATTTCTAATACAATTCTATATAAAATTTCTAATAAAATTCTCAATAATTATTTTATGTTTTGAGTAAAAGTTAATTATCCTTCCTGCAGGTGTAGTCTCTTTTCTTGTTACTGGCGCGTTAATATAAAGATTTTTTATTTGCTTATTACTAAATTAATTAAGGGGTGGAGTCCTGGAATCGTTTTCTATTTTAATAGCAAAATGAGTGTAACTTTAAAGCATTCAAGTAACTTTAAAGCATTTTTTATTGGAGATTCTGAAATTAAAAAACTCTGCACTGCGTACCTAAGAAAGTATGTACGAGTGTGTATGAAAAAAATACGAGATACAAATATAACGTTTTGTCCCACACTCATCTGTTGCCAAGCATGGCAATAAAAAGCTACACCTGAATCAGGTGTTGTTTTTTTTTGTTGTTTTTTATATATTTCCTTTATGCAGCTCAAATTGTTAGTAGCCGGTGAGTATTCGTACAATTATTTCGGTTTTTTTTTATTTGCTGCGTCGCACACAAGTTATCAATTTAACTTTCTCGAAATGAACTCAGAAATCATGAATATTTTTTACTTTGCTGTTGTCCATTTGTGCTTTAATCTCTTTGGGAGTTACCTCTGCGGAAATAGATGTTTGCACTGTGGCGCCTTTCGCAGGCGATCAGGTTTCCTCGATACCGTTCGATACTCTTACGTACCCGACAAAAACCGTTACGAATGATTCGTCTACAGTGGCTGCGATTGCAATGGAAATAACTTTAAAGCTCTTGCGGAATGGGAAAGATGGTGCCAACTGGCGGCTTGACTTACACTTTAACCTACACACTTTCATGCATCTTTTTTATTTGCCAGTTGGATAAAAATATTAAAAACAAATAAATAAACAGTTTCATAACTTTATTGTTATTATAGGAAAAAAAAACCAGGGACGGTAACGGTTACAAGATTAATTTAAAATATTACGTTTCAATCATCATTTTCTGAGTTTTATTTTTCGCTCAGAATATAAAACTGATCTTCTGAGTTTTATTTACTTTTCAGCAAATAAAAGTTATTTCTTTAGTTTTATTTTCTGCCTAGAAAATGAAATATATTTTCCGAGTTCTTAATATTCTGCGGAAAACAAGTTATTGAAAAATATTTGCAATGAAGTTTACAGATGTGCCGGGCCTCGTTGCAAGAAAAATAGTCTTCAGTAGGAATTTCGTTGTCAGCTTATAAAACCATTTTAATATTCCATGGCAGCTCACAACAAAGGCCCAACATATCCGCATTTATTTTATTTTTATGTAGGCGAAATATCAAAGTAGACGGTCCCTCTGTGATTGGTAAAGTTTTATGAATTTCACATGTTATTTATTTCATCATCTGTCATTCTCTTAAGTAAATCCTTATAAACAAAATATGTATGTTTTTTCTTTCTTGGAAAAGTATCTATTTCACATCTGGCAATGAATTAATTAATTAAAAATAATATATAAAACATCTCTACAACAATAATTCCATCTGTACGAAACTAACACACATAATCTGCTCACAGATTATGTGTTGCATCTTTATGAATATAAACATGCGAGTAATAAAATATTCTTTTCTGATTTTTGACTTTTTTCCCATTTCATTATTTTATTTAAATCTGTTTGCATAAAGTTTTATGTCAAATCCGTAACGTGTGTATGTGCATGCACACGAGTACAACAAGAGATTCTGCTTTTTGATGTGAATTCTTGGCAAACTGGAATGAATATTAAGGATTTTATTTTTGAAATTAAAACAAAAATTAAAAGATGCAGTTGAAATGAAAACAAAAGAGACCTCAAATACATGATATTTGAAGAGAGAGAGAGAGAGAGAGAGAGAGAGAGATTCAGTAATCAAAAGAAAAATATTTTCTATATCCGCTTGTCATATTTGGGCCAGCTAAAAGGGCCCCAAAAACCAATGCCATTTCAATTATATGATGACACGTAGTCTCCTTGAATCATTCATGCAGCTTCATCCAATCCTACAATCCTATCAACACTTCCTTTAAACGTGTTCCAACGAACAGCCAACTGTCTGTGTATCCTCTCTATTCAATATTCCATCAATATTCTAAGCACTTTGCAGCTATTTTTGTAACGTTAGATTTTCGTATCCGTAAAAGAGATTCATACAAGTCATTTAAGTTTTTTCGTATTCAATTTCTTCTACCTTTTCTATTCTCTAAAGAAATATATTCACTCAACATGTTAAAGAGTTATTCATGTATGTTTCCTTGAATGTTCGTTTTTATATTGAATATTGCAAAAGTGAAAACTTGAAATGTGTGGAAATGGGGTTTCACTATTGCAAAGTTAGTCTAAAAAGCAACTGCTGGCAGCGATAAGGGAGCAAAACAATGTACGTGTTTTAGCCAAATAATAAAGTATCATATTTCAACCAGAATTTCTTTTGCTAGCAAATGAATGCTGCAGTTCATTTGTTCGCTTTTTGGGATCAGTTGTACACACACACACACACACATACAACCCCGAATGCATTGCAATTTGTTTAAGTGTAAATAGGATTTGCAATTCAATTCGTATGTTTCCCTTAGTTGTGTGCAAGAATGCGAGATCTCTTTTTAATTGTTTCCTAATCATAAGTTAGTGATTAACTAAATAATAGGAAGGAATAATATAATGGTAATGAATATCTGATTTATCGTTTACCATGAAACTTTGCCTTAATAATATAATCATGCTAAATAAAGGCTGTGCCACGCCGATGTAAAATATATATCAATTATGAGCCATTTCCATTCATCATACTTTTATGAAACGTTTTCTTTAAGTTGGATTTCTGGCAAACTAAAATTTCTAGTTTTTATAAAGGGGCTAAGCCACGCCTATATACTAATTTTTAAAGAATACAAACAAATATCCTTATTAAATTAAATTTTAAAATCGTTAGTTTAATTTCTAGTTAACCGAGATCGAAGCTCAGCAATACGGATTAGGGAGCCATGCCAAGCCTCTGAATATTAGTTATTTACTACAGTATAACCCAGAAGCTATAAGATTTTAGTTTGAAATTCAAAATCCTCCAAATCGGCTTCCGGCTTTCGAAAAACAAATTCCGAGTTTGACAAATCAAATTTAGAACTTAGCAAATTAAAATCAGCATTTAAAATAAAAATAGGGCTTTTCAAAAGAATTTGATGGAAATTAAACTAATTTTGATTTCTATGGGCCGAATTTGAATTGTAAGATTTTGAATTTGATTTGAAAAATAACCTGAATTTGATTTAAAAATCAAAATGAAGTATTTTACAAATTAAATTTCTTATTCTTCATATTCTATTCAGCACTGAAAATATTAAAATCAGGCATTCCAAATGAATTTGGGTAAAAACAGACGTATTAAACTTCTCAATACACTCAATTTGATTCAGAAAATCCTAACATTGATTTGCCTGTCTTATAATAACTAAAAATGTTAAGCTTTTATATCAAACGCTTTTGTTATTCATAATTATAAACTTATAAACTTCATTTATTGTATTGGAAATTAAACTAAATCAAACAATTCTAGTCGTTGAATATACAAACCATTTTTTATATAAACCTTTTCTATATCTTCAAATTTATTGCTTTTTAATACTCCATAACTTGTGCTTTATGCCAAAATTGCAAAAAAAAATATTTGTCAACTCTTAGGCATTGTTCGAACAACAACAAAAAGTTAAAAATAATAAAACAACTGAGAGGAAAACTTTATCTGAAGTAAAATCATTTGTCTAACAATTGTAGTTCTTTTCTTGCCTTTTGAAAGAATTTTCTCTGCACTTGCATGCAGCACCTAAAAGCATGCAACGAATTGTTGGCACTAAAGACAAAATGTATATACTTTCGACAATTTTCTCTTCTTGTTTGAATGAAGGCAAATGAAATTATTTTTGCTGGATAAATTGGAAAAGACTCCAAAAGAGAAGACAGAGCGAGAGAGAGAGAGATGAGAAATGAGAATATAGAAAAAGTTTATTGTTTTTTATTGTAACATGAAATAGACTACAATGAACTTTTAAATTTATGCTGGAAAAATAACTAGGAAATTAGAAGAAGAGCGGCTGATAAACGGACTTTAAAAGAGTATTTTCAAGACGTTTTATTTATTCTCTTTAATTAATATGACTTTAATTGTATTTTATACACACTTAAATAATATAAAAATTATGATTGGAGACCTGATTTGCCATTTTTTTTTTTGCCAAGAATTAGTTAGTTCGTACATTATTTAAAGTTGAATAAATTAAATTTAATGAATGAACTCTTTGGTTAAGCTGTTGTATATTTAAATGCAGTAGTTAAGTAAATAGTTTATAGTTACTTGTACTTGTGGTAGTTTGCAGTTGTAAAAAAAGTTTGCATGTCAAATTCTTAGGAAATTCTTTAGCTTGTTGTGTAGTTTTAAATGGCCTTGAGATTGGCTTGTTTGCTGAACTTTTGCAGGGAAAAATAATACACGAAAATCGGTGATAATTATTTGATATGGAAATCAATAATTTTATTTAAGCAAGTAAATTTTTTATAAATAACCTTTATTTTTTTTCAAATGAAAATTGAAGAACTGAAAACATAATTAACTAACTAAAAATATCATTAATTAATTTGGCTACCGCAAGTAAATTAAATTAAAAACGGTAACTTTGCAGTGAAATAGAGAATAAATTTAGTTTTTTAAAAATACACCTTCTCTCTACAATCCCTTCTTGTTAAGTGATTAATTTGTTAAATATTTAAACTCAATTTGGTGTACTATTTTTCTTCCATTCAATCTTGTCACTATCATCAACTACTCACTCATTAAGCATTATTCTCTAACGACATTTCAACAGCCAGCTAAACTTGCCTCATTATCATCCGTATTGTTATGGAAACTTTCTTCGCCAGCGAATAGCTGAAATAAGAAAATGGAAATTATCTTGTAGGAAAATCAAGATTGTAATACAGATTTTTGTGCTTTTTTCTTGCTGACTGAATGAAAGCATAAATGACTGAATGAATGAATTAGGAAATAATTGTTATAATTAACAAAAGCGGATGCACTGGCGCAGAGAAGTCACTTTGGTGTGCATTTTATCTGTGTGTTTTTGAAATTATGATAAGTAAATATTAAGAGATTCTGCAGTTAATTAAAATGCTATGCGTTCACATGATGATTTTTCAATGCGTGTCTTTTTTTAAATAATTTTTGTTGTTTCTGCAGTGTGTTCAAGACAAGTGAAAAATTTATATTTAAGCAAAGAGTCCATTATTTCTTTGTATGTAAAACAAAAATTTTTTTCCTACCCTGCATACAAAAATCCTAGTCTGCACCGCTTTATTTCATTCTGTTATGTCGGCGAACGGCGAATTGGTTTTGCACAGTTTTGAAACAAAAAAAAAAAAGTTATCAACAGATCTCCACGTGTGTGTGTAAGTATGTGACCCGCTTATAACACTTGAACGGCTGAGCCGATTCGAACCGGCAGATTTCAAAAAATCTCATATTAACGTAAATAAAACATTTTTAACTATTTTTCTTATAACTTAAAAAAATACATCGATTTCGATCACCGATTATAAAGTGAGAACAACCATTTGATTTGTTCAAAAGTTATAGCGGTTTGAAAATTAAAATAATAGTTTTACTCGAAGATTGATTTTTATTTGAATTGATTTTTATTTTACTTGTTCCTCAAAAGAGCGAAATTATTTCTCGATTTTTATATATTTTCCCAAAAAGTGAAAGTTACTTCCCAATTTTCATCTAAATGATTCTTAACGTCGAAAGGCCGAAGCGGAATACACTATGGAAATGAAAGAACTTGACCTCTGATATCTTCATCATACTATTTTAAACTGTTTCGTTTTTGCTCTTCTCTTATTATTAAACTACTACATTCCGTTCAAATGTATGTGTGCAGACAAACACACATTCCATCGCATATACAACACACACACAATCAGCACTCGTTATCATTTATTACTCCACAACAACAACTATGAAGGTCTGTGTCAATGTGTCCAACACCATGAGATTTTATTTTAACAAACTTTGCATACCAGCGATGGTTTCACATGTATGCGAATCGATATGTGAACTTTGTTTTGATCAAATATTATGCTGATGATGATGAAAATAGAGCAGTAAATCTTGGATTAAGTGACAACCACAAAAATAGAAAAGCACACAAGGACACACACACACACATACACTCACTAAACCTGCAAAAGGTCCATTACCATCAATATCTAGTTGGGTAATGGATGAATGAATAAACGAACAGAATAATGGATGCACGATATGGGCATCATTTGGCAGCATCTATAATTGACTGTAGAGAACTTGATCCCGATGATTCATGTGGAGGAGAGCTTAAAGAGTTGAAACAAAAAATTTAAATCTTCAGGTGTGTGTAAGACTAATAAAAAAAAAACAACAACAAATATTTTCACAACAACCGATTTTGTTGCCAATTGTTATGAATGGATTTATTAAGTTAAGTGATTTATGCGAGTGTATTGCAATACGAATATTGTAAACGAATTAGTTAATTTATAAAAAGTATTTTGTGTTCATAATCTTCTCATGTGACAAATTTTTATACAACATTTGTTGACTGCCAGTTTATAAATGTAATATAATTTTTTATGAATTAGAAAAACAAAAACGTGTTAACATCAGGTTGATACAGTTCTCGGATTGTTTTTCATAATAAAATTTGTGTAAATAGAAAACTGTTATCACATTCAACTAAGCCACCTAAAAAGTGGTGATAAACACAATATACACATGAGCACTGAAGATGAAAGTGTAGCGACTTTCGAAAACAGGTGTTCTGCTCTGCTGTGTAAGTTGAATAAAATTGATGTTGACTGTCCTGTGTGCCTAGGAATATTTATCATCATGTCTTTCTGAGATTTTAACAAAGTTAGAACAATTAGCCTATATAAATACTAATTAGATCTTTAGTTTGAAAGATTAAAATTAAATAGTATCGTATTAAATAGTGGAGAAGAGCTCATATCGTACTCTGTACTTAATCTTGACCAAAGTTGACATCTGCCAAAATCATATCGTTTAAAAATGCTATATTACCTTAAGATACAACAGCTGTTGTAAAAAAATACTATTATACATCTGCAGCAGTATTCCATTAGATCCACTTAACAAAAACAGTAGATGCCCAAGTAGAACACGGCATCAGTTAAACTGTTCGATAAATTACTTGTGGTAAGACAAGAGTTTGCAAGCTGCTGCTGATTCTAACTGTTGCCAAACTCATTGTCGACAACGCTAAAACCTTTTCTCTGCCTCAGCAGTATATTCTTGTCAAGATCGGCTCCTCAATTTTCTAGAAGGTGTGTCGGAAGAGTATGCCTGCTACTCTTCACAAAGCCAACTGGTTTGCCGGATGACAGATGGTGTTGCTCAAGATACTTCTTAATTTGTTTTAATCATTATTTTGTTTTCCTCCTTTAGAAAGTACATATCAAGTGAGTGCAGTGTTAAATAAATAAGTTCAAAATGGAAACACTTTTGGCATAACAATTTATTCCATCAACACCCACGGCCTTTGATTTGAATGTACAACAAATTTGTAGGACTTCGTTTTGGTGTAGTCAACAAATCATTATAAAGACTGCACGAAGTCTGAGGAACCATAATATTTACAAACTTCTCATTTAGATCGTTGACACTTTATTCAACTATCCCTATTCCTGTCCCATTCCTATTTTTCGAATTCCTTTCCGTTTCGACTTGACATCAACTGCTGAGGGAACTATTCTTTAGTAGCATAAACATTTTGACCCCTTGACGTTTTTGACTATTTCTTTTCGACACAACGGAATGAAATTTTTTTTTAAAGAAATAAAAATTTATGTTGATAATAATAATCCTTTCACTAGCGCCAATAAGTCGCAATAGTCTTAGTATCAGGCTCACTTTTTTCTCCTGGGAAATCTACAGATAATATTTCGAACTTCTACTCAATCGATTAACTGGTCAAAACAAAAACCGTGAACAGTAAAATAGGATCAAATAATTGCGCATCTTGGAGATAAAACAACAGCTGCTGTTTCACATTAAAACACACCAGACTAATTTTAAACTTCGAAACTGTAAAAAAAAAACATTTACTGAATGCCCCACGATTTCACTGGATATCTTTCTGTCGCACAATTACATTTTAAACAACAACAAATTCTAATATTTTGTTATTGTATCCTATATAATTATTAGACAGAACGATATCGAGCGACATCGTGGGACAGGCATTTAGAATACGATGTGTTTTGTTAAATTTATTTAATATTTTCTGTATGTTTTTCTTTTAAATCATTTTACACAACAACCAAATGATTTACCACCTTTTTCTAGCTTGTTCTCGTTTGGTCTTCAGGCATATTTTATTACATTCAGCCATACTGCTGAATTGGTTACCATGGGATACGTCACGTGCATGGTACGATTGACAGGAATGTCCATTGAATGAATACCTCAAGATTCCTCCGGTGTTTATTCTTCCCGGAAACGGGGTAGAGGTACACCTCCAGTCTAATAAAAAAATTTCTTTTCATGTAAATATTATATCCACTTATTATATCCACTGTGTTACTTACTGCTCGAGGCTGCCAAAGGCAGTAAAGCAATAATTGATAATAATACGATAACAACGGTTTTCATATCTCAAAATTCTTTTATCAACACTTTCAGCAAATTTTAAATTTTCACTGATCTACTGTATAAAAATCAGCAGCTTATATACCAATTGAGACTGTACGTAAACCCATACGTCGGACAGATAAGCATATCCACGCTTACGCACACTCATTATCTATGCCAGACATTTGTTGAGCGCAACACGTGTGTAGTTCCAGTGTTTAATTAAAATCTATTTGATTTTGAAAGTTTGTTTTTCTAGTACTTTCATCATATTTTAATTAACTGTGTAAATATTTCACAAGAAATATTTAATTTTTATTAAGGCCTTATAAGGCAAATTTTCCCCAGAAGTTTGCTATTAGACGTTATATATTTTTTTTATGGATTTCACACTTAAACAAGAGCATGACGCAAATGATACATACTGCGCATAGTAGCGATTAAATAATTATTTTCATTTAACACATTAAATGAGATTTATTTGTTTTATCCAACCATTTATTTTTATTTAACCAACAAAGTATAACTTTCGATGTGACTTGAACAGTTCCATTTTGGAAAATATTTTTTATTATGTGTTTGTTTTTCTAGTACTTTTAATGTCTAATTAAAAAAAAAAAACATTTTATATTTCTCAAAGTCTCTAAGAAGACTTTGAGAAATATAAAAATTAAACATTCCATTTCATCAAATAAGCAGTTTTTAGATATGAAATAGTTTTTATGAATTATTATCATTAGAAATAAATTGTGCCCCATAGTGAAAACGAGTAAATGTTTGTTTTAGTATTTTAGTTCTTTTTGTTAGCCATAATAACCTGCTTATTGGACAATTAACCAAAGAGAAAAAAATCTTTGACAGGTACCCAGCTACCACTCTACAATATATGGAGGATACCTGACTCCAAAGGCCATCCCTGCAGATAGATTGCGGTAGATACCAACAACGCAGAGTACATGAAGGCAAACAATATGTTGAGTTTTAAGATCAGAACATTTTATGGCATTTTCTGCCATCAACTGGCAACGTGTCTCATTTTCGTATGTTTCTTTGCCAACTGTATTCTCAGCTTTAGGCTTGTTGCAATAGCTACACCTCTATCTAGTCCTTATTATGTCAAGCAGCATGGCAGGATTTCGTAAAGTAGTTTTTTTTTTTTATAGAAGAACAAAAAATATATATATTTTTTTCAATTAAAGCTACTTTATACAGACTTTTGCGACATTAAAGCTGTGCTTGAGTTTCCATTATGTTTATAATTTTATGTGCCACTGGTATAATCGTCTGCACGCTCAAGAAGTTTGTTTATTTGCATTTTTATTGCACTGCACAAAAGTCTATATGTGACAGCTTGTAACACTTTTTCAAGTTTTTGAATATCATGCCTTTATTGTTGAAAGAGCACTTGCTCCTGTTCGTGCAACAGCCACTTATGCTCAGGCTGATGTTAATGTTGATGACGTCGAAATGTTGTTGATCCATTTTGGCACAGTTCATTTTTAAAGTGTCGCCGTGCTGCAAAAGTAATTAGCATCAACGAAATAAGAAACAACACATACACAGACTCACATAAATTGCATTCGAATGAAAGTTTTTGTTATGAAGTGTACTTTTTGGTAACAGAAGAAAAATACTTGTGCTGCCAAGAGCAAAATATTTATATTTAGTGTATTTATGACAGCGTCATAAAGTCATATTATTTTAAAGGAATAGACAATTTTTTTGTGCTGTTGTTGCAGCTCATTTTTATTTTAAGATTATTTTAAAATTAATTTTCGACATTTTAGTTCGATTGTCTTAAGAAGCGTGTTTTTTTTGTTCTTTTGAACCATAATTATTTGTTTTCATGTCTTTCCGAAGCGTGCAAAAATACTTGCACATAATGATAAGATAAGATTATGAACCACACTAACAATCTTGTGCGAGTACAATGTGGCGTATGAATAACATGATTAATAATATTAAGTATACGCATGGAAGCATAAAACAAAATAAGACTTCGATACAAACATACAAGTGAAGCTTATAAAAAACCGTATAAAAACAATATCTGAAAAACTATGTAATAAAAAATAATTTGTTTAATAAAGAGAAAAATCCTATAAAAAGAAGGACGTGTTCAAAATAATAATTTATCAAAATCGATTTGGCATTGAATGAAGTCGTATTGATTTTTAATTTTCTATATTCCTCACATAAAATACAGCGGCATAATACGAAAATTTTCTCAAAAAACTACCAACGGCCTGCCAGCCGTTTGATTGCATTCAATTGCAGTAGAATATTGTAGCGAAGAGATCCATTATGTTCACAAACAGGAAGTATGTTCGCTTACATTCTCATGTTGTAATTGTGTAATATACACAAACAAAATCATAAATATCTAATGAAATGCTTTATTTGCAAAACATACATTTGAACTTTAGCCGGTGTCGAACGAAAACAGATAAAGTCACAAAGTGCTCTTTGAATTAATTGCAAATGTCATTAATTGGATTTAATACAATTTTAATGAAACAAATGGATTTTTCATTTCAAGAATTTCAAATAATTAGCGACAGATAAATTTTATAAAAATAGAGTTATAAGACAAAGTGTGCGGCGATAGCAAACACACTTTTACATTTTCATAATGTTTTCTTACTGACATGGTTTCACTGAATTCTGGCTTTAGCATTTAAACAAACTGTTACGAACTGGTTTTCTAGTACAAACTGATTTTGCTAAAACCAACTTACAAACATTTAAGGATAATGTTTAAGTGGATGTTATCAAAGACAACCCTGTTTTTGTGAAGTGCTGCCAAGTTATATACAGGAAACAGCTGATAATGTTTGAGCAGAGCACAGAAAATCCACCGCATTTGCATTTTACCCTTCACAATTCGCACGATTTCTTTGTGAAATTTATTCACTTTGAATAATTATAATTTTAAAATACTCATTTGTAATATACCAACAACATGTGCTTTAGAGTGCCATGAAAAAAATGTATTATTTTTTATACAAACAACAACAACAACAACACCTGCAATATAGTTTATGAATTGAATGTTATAAAACGTCAGTGAATTAAGTGTTATTAAATTGTAAAAATATCCGATCACACTCTGTTTTATATTTTAATTATAAAATTGGTCTTTCGTTAATTATTTAAATATATAAATTATTTAAATGAAAATTCCACTTGTTGTATTAAAACTGCTGTTGGCATAAAATCTGTAATTAATAATAATTCAAAGGGCAGTTTGCGAATGTATTTGTTTTCGTATAATGCCGATTAAAGTTCAGATGTATGTTTTGGCTATAAAGCATTTTATAAACAATTTAAAAGTTTTTTTTTTTTGCATTATAAAGTAATTTGCTGCATGTGTAAAATAATATATTAATTTTTTTCCAAGCTTATACGCAAACAACACTGTTTAGCACATGGAGCACATGATTTTCTAAACAAATTTAAAAATGGAGTTAAGCTATTTTGTTGCAAATTGTCTGTTTCAGCTATGTCAGTTTATGTTCATAATAGATTTATTTGTTTGTTTATGTACAATTTGCATTTTTTTGCCCCATTTCTTCCTCTTTAATATTTAATTTCGTATGAAAATTGTTATATAATTTTAATTGTACTGAATACCATGGTGAAATTATATACAAGGTGGCATTGCTACGCCAGATAACAGTTTTCTGCTCAACCATTGTTTGGCTACATTGACGACAAGTTCTTGTGAAGAGCAAACCCTCGTTGTATTTGTATATGTGAGCGTTGTTGGAGTATGATTTCTTGCCAGAATTTTCGACGCACAGCATAACTTTACACAAGAAACAAGTGTTGTAAAGTCGTATTTGTTTTCGGGGCGTGGCCACCTTGTATATAATTTCACCATGCCAAATACATATAACAGTTCAAGTCAAGCAAACAATTCAATTAAATTAACAATTAAAAGAGAGATAATATATAAAATATAAAAAAACTGTCCTTGTGTAAAGCAAATAAGACTTCAAGATAAATAAAATCCAAATTATATGAATTTATTGTAAAATTGCAGGTGCAGCGATGGATATGATTCGTTTTAATAATAAGTAGATAAAAGATATATATGATTTCTTTTTATCCCTTGACCGCCATTATGATAACAAGTTTTATTTCACTTACCCACACTTTTAGCGAGTTTGTGTATTTAATTTATTCCAGTGGCCGAGAATAAGGCGGACTCAGTTATATCCAGAGGTGATTGATACGACGATGAGACCCTCCAGCAATTTTTTTTCTATAACGAAATTGAAAACATACAGGATATTAATATTAAATTGATGCCAAGTTATTTGATAAGCTTCTACGTGTGTACTTAATATTACTAATAATGTTACTCATACGTCACAGCGCACTCGCACAGTTTCTGATCTGGTCCTTGTTCTTACCTTCTCATACTGTATAAGTATTTTTACACGCTTTCCAAGCACATTAAACTAAAAAAATGATTTAAAATAACTAAAATCGAAATAAAAATTTTAACATAAATTTCAATATTAAAAAATATTGTGGGCGCTTATTTTTTGTGTATCCATTTTATTTCACAACAATTCTTAAACTTTGATTCGATATTTTTTTGTGATTATTTAAAAATTTATTTTCATTTTTTTAGTTCGATTTTGTTAAAAGCATGTTTTTTTTTTGTTTTTCTTTAATATTCTTTATATTTTGTATATAAACAAAACACAGCGGTTTTTGTGGTACACTTTTAATCGACTAATCGTCCACCGACATTGATGAAACTTTAATGCTTTAAAAGGTATTTGTGTGCTAATGTGTAATGTGTAAATACATTTTTTTTTTAAATTTTCGACATAAAAGTGTTAACAAACCAACAAACCGTTTAAGATTTGGTCGTTATTTTTTGTTTTGTACGCATTTGCAAATGCACAAGCGCACTCATGATCTATAAACGTTCAAAAGTTTCCGCATAGACTACAAGTAATTTTAATTGGTCTCATAAAGGCTGTTGTATAACGGCAAGAAATTTTATCAAATTTTGAACACCGGGCATGCATTCTTTTTAAAGAACTTTCGGATTTGATGAAAAAAAAAAATACTTGGAGACATGTACGACGTCTTTATTTGAGTTGATAAAACGATTTATATAATTCCTTTTTTAAAGATGATTTCCTTTAAATGTTAAGCACAGCCAAGCCTTAGAAGACTCATATGCTGGGTCCAATTTTGTCACACTCTCTCCTGGCGCCAATATCGGTCAATATTTTGCAAATAAATTCTATAATATGGGCTTCCAGGCGTCCCTATGGACATAAGCCTTAATATAGTCCCAGAACATTAAATCGCACCGAACTCGACACCAGCTTGGGTCACTGTTTCGCGTGCTGTGTGGCATGCAGCAACGTGTAGGAGTAATATATCACGCAGATCCAGCTTTTATCTTTCAAGAGAAAAAAAGTAACTTTCCTGTCCTCGTCATTTTTTAAAAAGTTCTTTCCCATTTCGCCACTAGCCCATGAACCACACTAAGCAGTGTGCATTTCTCAAGACACATTGGCAGTTCTTTCAATGCTTCTATCTCTTCTTCACACTAAATACGGCCATTTCGGTTGTTAACTTAAACATTCAATCCGAAATGAACTGTAATGCTTAACGACACACTTTCTTCAACGAGCCTGAATTTTCGTGGTGAAATTATGAACCAAACTGATCATGTTTAACAGCAGCATGTTATACTGGAAAAACAGCTGATCATGCCTGTACATGCGTAAGTGAAAAACGTATCGGAATTTGAACTAAAAAGTCTATTTTGATTTTGTTCAATCATATGCAACAATCTTAATTTTATTGTATCCATAACTGCTATTTCCTATTTATCTATATCTATTTATGTCATATTATAAAAACAACAACAACACCAAACAGGATATATTAAATTTCATCAAAATGTTTATGCCAGATTAGGTTTAATACTCGTATCTTAAATCAAGTGTCTTGCAATGTGGATTTAGTTTTGTGCATGAGTGTGTATGTGGGTGTGCGTGTGTGTGCGTGTGTGTGAATAAAACCAAAATGTAGATTGAAATACAAAATTCAAACATCATTTAGCAATGAATCAAACAAGTAGTTTAAGATTATTAGATTATTTATAAATTTATAGATGCTTTCGTACATGACTGCATCGTGCATTATGCATGCAGTACATTCATACGTTCATATAGTTCAAATATATGCTGAGTATTGTGCACACTCTCTACCACACACACACACACACACACACACATACATGCAAGGATGCGAGTGTTAATATTTCATTTATGTGCTGTTTGTATTGCTTTTATGTGCAGAGGAGTACTTGCTGCTTCTTTTTTGTTTGTTTGTTCGTTTGGTTGTGTGGCTGCAAATAAACTACACATCAATATTCAATAACAAATTAGTATTGATTATAAACATTGACACATGATCGCATTGATGAATTGCTTGTTATTTGTGTGTGATGGCTGAATGAAATGATACAAGACCAGTAGCATTTTGTAGTTTCTCTCCCTAAAGAATTTTTAAAAAGCAGACTATACAATTTATACAAGTTCGTAGGACCATAAGCACACACGTGTAGAAATATTTGATGGGTGATAACCAGTCCGTTTGACTGCTTTTGGTTAGCAAGAATTATTTCTTATCAATAAGAGTTGAATATAATTAACTGGTAGTGGTTACGCGTTTTTCGGCAAATATTTGTTAAATGTTAATATACCTTGAGATACATAAAAACTAGTTGAAGGAATAATTTCGAGCTCAAACTTTTTTATCAAAAAATGTATTTTTTTTTTGAGAAAAATTTAATAATTCATTGCTGATATATTAAAGTCATGTTTCACTATCCCACACAATGCACGATTTATTCTCTGAAAATGTTTGCAGAGATCTGGCAGACTAACAAATCGTTTCGAAATGGCGTTTGAAGTAAATACATCTATTGGTTTCGTTGCTGGCGAAATTTCAGCGCTGGCTTACAACAATACCTACTCTGATCGTATAATTTTATAAACATTTTCACAAAATACTCCAAAGCGCATGGCTTCCCAAGAAGATTTTTCAGTTCTGCTAACATTTAAGGCCAGGTCATACTTGGCAGATTGCGTTCGACAGTCAATTACAGCCTTTGAGCAGATTATTAAGGTACGGTCACACTTGGCAAATATTTGCCCAAAAAGCGTGACCACTAAGTACTAATGAAAAAAATAAACACTTTTAATTTAAACAAGTTTTTACTGCGTTACACTGTTTCCCATTATAACAATACTCACTATTAAATATATATAAAATTGTTGCACTTAAGGAAATCGTGTTTGTCAACTGTGACCGTTGCTGCAATTAAGTTGTTCAGTGCATTAGAGTGGATAGTGTTGGTAGTTGTAAATAATTTATAATTACATACATTTACGGTCAACGACATATAAATTTACATACATATTTAACGAGATGGTATCTAACTAAATTAAAACAAAAATATTAGATTTATGTATCAATTAAACTTCATCAGTGTGCAGTCGTTGTAGCGATTCCCAGCTTAAGGTAAATATTAATTTGCTTTTAATTTAATTTTCTTTTACTTCACACTCTGCATGAGCAGATGCAGCTGTTAATTATGAAGTTGTGTTAAATTTTATTAACTTATTATAACCGTTTAAAAAAACACAAGTGCACACACCCACTTAATTATTCGATTAATCCTACACGATCTCAACATATTCAAACCTGCTGACAGAGAAACTATGCAAAATCAACGAACAGATAAACAGAAATGAACGGCCAGACATCCAGTTGCTTGGCAACGTGATAATTGGTTTATTGATGTGCTGCTGCCGTTTAAAATGCAACAATAATTAAAAGGCAAAAGAGAGAAAAAAAGCATGAAACACTGAATAAGAGACACATTTAATATATTTATTTGCATGCAGATAAGATTGATATAAAAACCATAGATTAAAAAAAAAAACCAACGTTTGTTTATCTAATTTAATCACAATATATTATATCTATCAGAGATATAGATGTTTTTGTTGTTGTATTTTTCCCTACATTTTATAATATTTAATACACAAACCCGCTACACTACAGGGGTTTGTTTTTATAAAACTATAACATAAATTATAATTCATTTTAATATAGGGATTGATTTATATTTTGTAAATAAATATTTTAAAAGTATGAAAATACTTTTCAGATCGAATATGTGTTTCGAAAACATATTATTTTTTATAAACTCATGGAAACTATAAAAAAATATCTGGTGTTTTTTATAGAGTGATACAACTTTGAGTTGGCATCACTGCTTTATTTGAGCACCCATTTAAGAGCTGATAGTTGCTTTTTGTTTAGTTTGCTTTGACATTTCATTATGAATCGACTTACACCAGAGCAACGCGTGAAAATTGTGCAAATTTTTAATCAAAATAATGCTTTTGTTCGTCACACTTATCGTGCACTTCGTCCATTCAAAATTTTATTTTCCGGTATTTTTTTATTTTGGTTGAATTGTCGCATTTGGAGTAAGAAGTATCCACAAACTTTTGTCGAAACACCATTAAAGCCACAGAAAATTACTGCTTGGTGCGCTTTATTGGCTGGCGGAGTCATTGGCTCTATGTCTTCAAAAACGCTAATGGTCAGAATGTTACTGTCAATGGTGAACTCTATAGGAACATGATTCGAAGTTTTTTCGTACCTCAATTAGCTGGCATTAATCTTGCTGATCTGTGGCTCCAACAGGACGGAGCCACATGCCACACAGCGTGCGTTACAATTGATTTACTCAAGGAAAATTTTGACGAAAAAAATAAGATCATGTGATTTAACCCCATTGGATTATTTTCTTTGGGGGTTATGTAAAGTCACTTGTGTACGTTGATAAACCACAAACAATTGAACAGCTGGAAATCAACATTCGAAGAGTCATCGGCGATATACGGCCGCAAATGCTGCGAACAGTTTGTGAAAATTGGGGCCACATGGCCGAAATCATATTTATACATTAATGTCATAAAATTTTCTATCCAATAAAGACCGATTCATTAATTTCAAAAATATACTACTATGTTTTATTATGATTTAACTTGTATCACCTCATAAAAAACATCCGAAATATGCCGCTGAGGTGAATTTGTCTCTGCATTCTTCATTTATTAGCCGAAGTTTCCAATATAGAACTTGGCACCACTCAACAAACACGAAAAAAAATAAGGCTGCATTCCATAAAACCTACCCAAAATGAATTCAAAAAAGTTTTTAAATTGCTTTTAACAATATCTTTTTATATGGCTAAACCAGGTTTTAACTGTTTGTTTTAACGTTAAAACCAGAACTTATTAAAACCAAGTCGAAAACTACAATGTGAATATTATCTGTTATTGTCACACGTGTCGTATGAGAACTTTTTCTATTTACAGTCATAAATTATTTCATAACTCATGCGCTACAGTAAATTTTATAATTATAAATATAGAAGTATGCGGCTTTGTAGTCGAGTGCAAATGTATATGTGACTAAGATTTACGATATTTGTGTGCGTATTGAATTGATATTTCATGCTGAACATGGAGTGTGTGTGTTTGTATGGGAGGATGTATGTGTGTGTGTTTCCATGGGAAAAGAGGAATCACAAGACGAACATACACATTTTTGAAGCATTTATAGCAAATTTTTCTTCTATTGGCTTCTGTGCACATATTTCATTGTGTGAGTGCGTGCGCGTGTGCTTTTCTGCGTGTCCTTCAATTATTTAATTTTCATTTTCCAACACCAGCTCGAAGAAAGAAAACAAAATATTAATTTCCGATTTATGTATGAGCAATAAATTTGCCCTAAATCGAGTATTGCGGTTAACCAATTACACAAATTACTTAAATATGTAACGATACATATTTAACTAAAGAAACATCGTCGTGAATTAAATTACTATTTGTTTTTTTAATGAAGTATGTGCCGCCATTTCCTCAACTGCTGTTAGATATCGGCTAATCAGAAGTACAATTTAAGATTTATATTTGGAATAAGAGGTTATAATGAACTCAAATCGCTCCGGCTTTTTTGGCCTACCCTGTATAATTTGCGAAAGCAGTGAGTACTTTCAAGTCCGATAGTTCTTATGAAACCACTCTTTTAGTTTAGTACTCCCCCTTTTTAGGTGCTTTAAAGCAGATTTTGCAATAATTAATACACTTCTTCTGTAATAGTGTGGCAGTTGCAACTGCATTTTTAAGCCACCTTCTCCAAACGGTCTTACATGTGAAAATCTTACTTTTAAACAAATCGTGCGATTGAATATTTAAGTGGACCACGAATGTTAGTGACATCTATTTTCACACCTGCTGTAGCACGAGCACAAACGAAAGGCAAGAAAATTATTTGTTACCGACAGAATTATCCGCGTGGTTTCAAAGATTTTGCACAAATTCGAGAACGACACCATTTCTTTTTAAATATTTAAATATATTTCTATTTTTAACATACAAAAACATTTATTCACGGGCTTGTTTTTTTTCTAACTGAATACATTTATGTACGTGGCTGTGTGAGTGAGTCCTCACACGACGCCTGCATAAGCATTTTTAATGGTGTCAGGGAGTTTATTTTAATATTTTCTTGCGTGCATTAAAGTACTTAGAAAATGTGTGTGTGTGTGTATATGTACTACCATGTATGCTGATGTGTGTTGACATAAAATTTAGGTAAGTGGGATAAGCGGGTAGCAGATGAAGTGAGCGCAAGACAAGTTAAACTTCTTTTCAGAAAAACACAATCAACTGGAGGCTGGAATTTACAGATTATAAAATGATTTAAACAAAAAAATTTCAAACTGAAAAAACATTTTCAGCTTGAAATGAACCGGGTCCGTTCCAACAATGAGGTGTACTCGTATACTGAAGTAAAGCTATCACAGAGTTGTCTTTTATTTCAGTTTGTAAAACTTCTGTCTGGAATCGACAAATTAGGAGAGATAAAATGTAAGACCCGCACTTCTAGTGCCTTATGCATGCGTATAGTTAGCTGAAATACACAAGACCGCAACTAAAAATAAGTGGGATTATACCATGACCACATATCGCTCACTTACTGCACAATGTCATAACGCAAACAGACTTGTTTTGCACAAAACGTTTTTAAAGTTTTAAATTTACCAACAGCTTAATGTAATCATTCGCTAAGGATTTAAGTAAATACGATGTTTTATTGAGACTTTTGCACAACAGCTAGAACTGTATGCAGATTAAATCTGCATCACTAGATCTAAAAAGCTTTTTTGGAGTTATGACGCTGTAGAAGTATATTGTTCTGTTTTCCGTTTGGAGTTGAGCTGGCGATATGCATAGACTGATACAATTTAAAGTGCATCATTGCCAAGCTGTTTGCTTGCTTTGCAATAAAATATATTTGGTTGTTATTAAATCACTTTTGGTTTTTATGTGTGAATTACATGTTGTTTATGGCTGAAATTAATTTAGTAGCAAAATTAAATTCATACACAATAGCAATTTTATGTTTATTTTATTTCGAAATCTGCATGGATGAATATTAAAATATAACCTCTTTGAAATTAAGTTGTTTGCTCGCTTCATGGCCGCCCACAAATTTTAATTTATTTTGAATAATTTTTTCATGCCATTTCCCGGGTACTTTTTTTTATATTTATTTATGTTGGTCTTGTTTGTGCGTTTCCAGCCAGCATTTGGTATCATATTCGAAGGTTTTGAGAAACAGCATGTCCCTGTAGAGATGTCTGAAGGTGTTATATGAAGTGGAGTTCAGTTTGCCTATTTGAAACGTGGTTCGTTTCTTTTTAATATCTAAAACTCATTTTAACATTTAAGTACTACAAAATTATTTTAAATATTTTTAACTATTAAAAACCATTTAACATTCGACTGTCATAAATTGAGGCCAAATACAAGCAGATGTATTTGCATAATATTTTGGTTAAGCGCTAAAAAGCCACTGCGTAATTATACTCGTTACAAGAACAACAACAAGTAAGAAGAGCAATAAATAAAGGTTGACCTTCATACTTAAACGCAGCTACACCTACATGAATAAATACTAAAGCCCTTCACAAACACAAGAACAATTTTTTGTAAACATTTATTTTTAGTTCATGAGATAAACAACATCAAATAGTGATAATAACAGTTAAGCATCTGACTGTTTTGCGTATAACAAAATAGTTTTATTTTTGAATGTTTTTATGTATTTCAAAACACACAACAATTACCTCTCAGAGGAAGCTTACACTGGTCTACAATGATTTTGGTGCTGGTAAAAGTAAAAATGATTTCAAGTGTATTTGGCAGCCGATAAAAAGTGGATATTTAGTTTCAAAATGCTTTCCCGATATTCACGACAGACCTGTTTTGTGCAGTTCAGAAAGATATTTCCCAATATCTTAGAACTGTTTGTCAAAATCTAGGAAAAAAATATAATTTTCTTCTTTAAACCCACGTTTGTACGGGCACAACAGCTGCTGAAAATGTTGAGAAAATCGTGTAAAAACGTATGAGTTTTGACGGTCATAGACAGCACCCGAATTATATCTCAGCCATCATATTAAGTTGAAATTGTCTCTCTGGCCCATTATTCGGTTGTCAAGATTGAAGAGACGCCTAAGAGCTGGGCATTTTTGGCACGAAGGTCAGGGACATTTAAAAGTCCATGTGAGAACTGCTGCAAAAATTGGAAAAAAACGCCAGCACAAGTTTTCATTTCGAACAGATCTCGTTTTAATAAATATACAATACACTGAAAGAAATAATCCACAATCGTTTTTGTTTTAATGAACTACAGATTCTTGTACCTCAACAGAGATCCGTAGAAAATTATACAAGAATTGTACTGCAGAAAGTGCGATTACTTTTGCTTCGTACGTCATCCCAAATGAGCACAGCAAAAAGCGACTCCTTATGGCCGCAAAGTGTTTGTTTCCTTTTTTTTTGGTGAAGTGTATTTGCATACGCATCCGCTTATGGTAGAATATGTTTCAGCGTTAATCTTTTTTAATTTTTTATTATTTAATACGCACATCTTAAGTTGCCAGCGGAGTCCTGTTCCATTTCATCAGAGAACAACACATCATAACTGATTTAAAGAAATATAATTTTGCGTTGCTGTTGAATCACTTAATTTTCAAGCACCATGCAAACAAACACATACACGCACACACATTATTAGTATTAAGGAATCAATACAGAAAATGGCGTACAGTTCAATTCTAATGCCATCAATCTCTCATTAAGATGTTGGAAAAAGCATGAAACGACACACTTTCATTCATTCATAAATAAATAAATAAGTACATGAATGCAACACTGCGGGTATGCGCACAAACACACAAGCATTTTTGTGTGCATGTGTGTGCTTCGCACAATGTTGCAAGCTGAGAATGAAAACGATGATAAACAGAGAAATGGCGTGAAACAAACAACATATCAAGAAACATAGACAAATCATTTACAACATTTTGTTTGTGTGTGAGTGTGTGTTGCGTTACACGAAATGAACAAACAGAGAACACCGGATAAGCCCATGCATTTCCATTTGATACAAGTAAAACATATCCCCATATCACAGAATATATTATGCGAAGCCGATAGAATAAAAAATAGAAAAATATACGAAGGAGTAAGTTAAAGTAACCAGGAGTGCCACATTCGACTTGCTCCGCTCTAGCAAAAAATCATTTAATCAAAATATATTTTGCTTGGCAATTCGCAAATAAACGTGAAGCGAACACGGCATAACAGAAATATGTTATTAATTTAGGAACGACGCAATACAAACCCTTCCAGCCCCGAGCTTCGTCGCTGACCATAATTCTCGGCACTACGCACTTTTTAGAGACCAAACTGAACACGATTAACATCAGCATGTTGAACGAAAACAGCCGAGCTGTCAAAAATAGTTTTGCGCAGAGAAAAGTTGCTAAAACATTATCTTTCGTTTTTGTCACAAAGCACTGAACAAGAATATGACTCATGAAGTTTGTTGAAAAGAACTTAAATGTTTTATGCTTAAAGAACTTTATTGGATTTAAAAAATTTTTAAATACATTTTTAATAATCAAGAAGACAAAAATTCAATTGGTTTGGTTTGGTTTAATGATTACCAGAGACGGAAACTTTTTTGCTTTTTTTCAGTTTTTTTGCCCGCTGTTGTATATGGTTACTTATTTGTTTTAGTGTATAAGTGCGGCCATCTCCCTTGGGATCATGTCGTATCACTTTGTAGCTCTTATACACTAAAATTTGCGAAATAGAGAGATAAATACGTTTTGCTTAATATTAAAATTGTAAAATGTCTAACTTTCCACTGTGTACAGAGATAGAGAGAGCGAGAGAGAGCGAGAGATGCAACAGTTTTCTTCTTCTAATTATGAACTTGTTTCTCTAAAAACACAAAACGATGTTAAAAACATTTCTTTAAGTTGATAAAATCCAAATAAATTATTTTACACTAAAGGAATTTCGTTTCATTAATCCGACGAACTATTTTCATTTCACTTTTTTTTAATTCTATGACGATTTCAGGAGTTTCATTGAAATTAATTCATTGGATTGCTGAATAAAAATAAATTCGTTGTTTCAAAGACGCTTTTAAGATTTTATATTAACGGGATACACGTTTTCAGATTTATTTGGGCAATCGTCAAACCAATTAAAATATTTCACTGTTGAAAATAAATAAAATAAAATTATTAAAACGTATCAGTGAAATCACTTCATTGTATTAACGATCTATGAATTAACTTCAGTGCAATTATTTCATTCTGTTGGAGAATTTACTCTCTTGTAGCATTGAAATTGTTTCGTTGTGTCACTGCAATTTGTTAATAGCATCAACGCAAGTATTTCTTCTATTTTATTATTATCGAAATTCGTTGAATAAAAAAAAAACTGTAAACAAATAGATAAACACCAGGTACTCAAAATTAAAAAAAAAAAAAAATTTGACAAAACAAGTTGAATATTTTTTTTTACTTCAGTGCAGGCTTCTGTTTGAAAACACTTTCACCTCTTAAACCACTCGAAAACCACAGCAACTGAATTCAAATAAAAACTGAATAACACGCGATTTTGACAGTGGATTAGACATGCTTTTAGTTGATTTCACTTAACTTACTTAAATGGAAACAGTTGGACTCACAATCTAACTCGTTTATAAACTGGTTCTCGCTGAAGTCCCATTTACTTGCTGTGTATGGTTTGCATTCCCCTGATACGAATGTGTATGCTTCTATAGATCCCGGAAGATCAGTTTTATAAGGATGCGATGGGCTAAAGCACCTTGAATCGACTTAAAGTGAAAATATGTGTCAATACAAAAAAAATTTGGTTTAACACATGTTGTCTTTTATACTTACTTGCAGAGGCAATCGAAATAAGAGTTAACATCGTTAGGAACGCACAAATCTTCATTTTTGAGATTCTTAATTTTTTTAAATTAATTTTTCATTTAATATTTTCAGCAACACTTTAAATGTTCTTAAATTTAACAGATTTAACCAATTATATACAGCCAGAATTGGAATGAAAATATCTCCTACTAACACTGTTGCGTACGGTTATAACAGATAACTGTTGTTTGTTCTAAAGTTGTTGACTGTTGAAATGTTAATTATATTTTAAGCCCTCGATTTGTCATTCCGTATGTAACTTTCTCAAAATATGCGACCGCATCAAGTATATTCTTGTTCCTTATGAATAGAAAGGCGAATATGTCATGTCCTTCTGTCCATGTTCGCAGACGAAGCCAGTAGACAGAGGCTTCAGTGTTGGGCTGATGTATTGGTTTTGTTCCTAAACAGGATGCTTTTAAAAACCAGAAAAATTCGAAATACGGCTCCGAAATTACGTTACTTATCTAAATCTTATTTCTATACTTTTGTTTATTAAAACTATTTCGTAAATAATTTCATAAATATCCGATAAAATTCAATTGATATCAGATATTCGAAAAGATATGGAAAATGGTTGACCCTGAAGACCATCCCTGTAAATCCGCGCTAATTTTTACCGCAGAGCTTTCGTAACGTCGGTTTTGTGTTCTATGCTTTTTGGTTCTTTAAGCTGAAGTACTTTTATTTTCGATCTAGAACACAAAGTTCGGAGTTTTTCAAAACAAATCACGTTTTTATAATTTTTTTCGTTTACCATAACTCGCGAACGGCTGAAATTATTTTCACCCAATTCACGTTTGAAAATAATAAAAAAGCACTATTTTGGAAATGTTTTTGATATTTAAAAAATCTATCGGTTCGAATCGGCTCAATTTCGCAGGAAGTCCAAGTTTAAAACCGCCGTTAAGAAAAATAATTCCGTTTAGCCGTTCAAAGTTACAAACGGGTCACATGCTTACACACACACACACACACACACACACACACATACACATAAAAATGCGCATATCCACATACAGAGGGTAACGGCTGTTAGAGTTAGTCGGGGAAGCTTCCTAACGCCGCAACACGTGAAGATCTGATGAGGACTCGATTTTTTCAAAACGGGGCAAGACCAATAACTTCCGGGTATTTTTTAATTTTAAATTTTCCTAGCAGAAAATTGAAATTTAAACTTCGTTCGGCAATAAAAAATATCTGTTATGGAATGATGTATTGGAAACAGTCGTAAATATATTGCGATCGAAAACCACCAAAATTTAGTGCATCATTCCAGAGGTGGAAGGTTTCCACTTATTTTTTGGTATGTAAAAAGTAACCAACCAAAACTATTTTTGTGTGTTATTAAATTAAACCCGTTTTATACTTCACGATGAATTGAATTGGTGCTAAAAATTTAAAACACGAGTTACAAAAAAGCGAAGGGTATACAAGATTCGGCGCAGCCGACTATAGTAGTTTTACTTGTTTTTGTTTAATTTATCTGGCAGTTGTTTGCGTTTAAAAATATAACAACAAAAAATTATAAACAACCCATTTTAATCTATCATTTTATCGTCCATTCCATAAACTAGTTTTATGTGGAGCAAGTCATAAACCATTCATATTTTCGATAAGAACTTATTCTAAATATTTCAAAGGTTGCTGAAATTGTTGGCAAAAGTAAACATTTTCAAGAATGAAGATCTCCTCGTTCATAATAATTCTAGTGTCAATTGTTATATCGGTGGTTTCTGGAATGCCTCAATTCTGTATGTTAATTTTTAATTGTATTTAAATCTCTTTGCAATGAAAGCAATTCCCAGTTGGAAATAAAAACGTAAGACAATAAAAAAGGAAAGGTGATCAGTGAGTTCTTGTTGTGACTTTGACATTTAGTTTAGTCCTCTCACTTATTAAAAGTGGAAGATTGAAATAATGTTTTTAATTATTCTAAGAAATGTTGGGTAAAAGTTCCCTGATAATCTGCATTAGCCCCAGTGATATGCGCATAGGAACTTACTAAAACCCCTCAACTAATAACTTTGAATTTTTTAGTAACATGTTGGAAAAGAAGAACCAGCACAAAATACTGATCGCTAAACAGTCTAGCCAACGCTTAACACCCTTATAAATAATCAGTAAGATGTTCAACGCAAAATCTATCTTTTCAACTGCCACAATCTCCTCTTTTCCGCTTTTCTATAGATCCGCTACAAATATAGTGAATAAGGAGATGTCATCTCTTGAGTGCGGGTTCCATTTAAAAAAAACAAGAAACACAAAAACAAAATAAATATTTGAAACAACATTTTCCCGACAATATTTGGGTACGTAGGCAACGCAGCCTGATCATTATATGGAAGCAGGCAAGATGAACGTTTTTTCCGAAGTTGTATGTAAAAAATTGTATATTTTCTTGAATGGATAAAGAACTTTATTTAGACAGATTTCAAAGGTTGATGCAGTGGTCTGTACATCTGTAAATGAGAAAGTGACCGACTTTTGAGTACCGGCAGATTCCGCAATTCGTATAAAATATTCAACAAATTACTATTTTATACAATACAATGCCTGTGACTCATCCTATGGACCTTTATCATCCTCCCTTTGAAATTGATTTATCGCTATCATATAACAAATATGAAGTAATCAAAAATCAAGATATGAAACGTTCTCAATCTTATTGTTTTACTCGCACTAACTACACGGAACTTAATTCTTTGTTATCTAATGTTAACTGGGATTCTGTGCTAGCTGATGATAACCTGGATAATATTGTATCAAGCATTTATAATATTTTGTATAATGCTATTAGTATAACTGTGCCAAGAATTAACATACTCGGTAAAAATGGGCCTCCGTGGAATGATCGATACCTACGATATGCTAAAAATAAAAAAAATAAATGTTTCGTTAAATATAAGAAAACTGGCACACTGAATGATTTTCGTAAATATGCTTTAGCTAGATCTGAATATAATTCTGCTAACAAAACTGCATATATTACTTACATAAATCGTGTTAAACAAAATATAAGAACAAACCCTAAATCATTCTACAACTTTGTTAACTCTAAACGCCGCTCCTCTGGTTATCCAAAGCATTTGAAGTATGGTTTACTGACTGCTGATGATGATGTATCAATAAGCAATATATTTGCGGACTTCTTTTCTACAACGTATTCTACCAAGTCATATGATTGCACAACAAGTTATCCTTATACTACAACTCATTCTTGTGGGATCTATATTCCTTTCATAAATATTGACACAGTACTCTCTAACTTAAAGTCACTGAAAAACTCGTTCAGCCCTGGTCCTGATGGTATACCAAGTTGTATCCTTAAAAACTGTGCTGCATCACTGTCTGTACCTCTTACTGTAATGTTTAACAAATCTATTGAGTCTTGCTATTTACCATCAGTGTGGAAGAAATCGTATATAATTCCTCTATTTAAATATGGCTGTAAGTCCGAGGTATCTAACTATAGAGGTATCGCCAAAATTAATGCAATTCCAAAACTACTTGAAAAAATTATCACTGATTACTTAACTCATCAAATTTCCTCCATTTTAACGCCTTGCCAACATGGTTTTCGTAATTCCCGTTCAACTATTACTAATGTTTTGGAACTCACTACTACTGTCAACGAAGGTTTTACAAATAAAATGCAAACTGATGTAATATACACTGACTTCAGTAAGGCGTTCGATAAAGTTAACCACAATCTTTTATTACACAAATTATCACTTATGGGCTTTAATAATTCTGCTTTAAAATGGTTAAACTCTTATCTGTCTGGAAGAACTCAGCAAGTTAAGTTTGGAAACACTATATCAAATACCATTTATGTTCATTCTGGTGTTCCTCAAGGCAGTCACTTGGGTCCAATTTTGTTCACTTTATTCATCAATGATCTTCCGACGGTTGTATGTCATTCTAGAGTGTTAATGTATGCTGACGATGTAAAAATTTTTAACTCTTTTAATGATATTAATGGACATAATTTACTGTGTACTGACTTTACACATTTTTCTCAATGGTGCAGCTATAATTTATTAGAGTTAAATGTAAAGAAATGCAAACACATGTCATTTTTCAGACACAATCTAATTGAGACGTCCTATTATATTTGTAATGATATTTTAAATAAAGTTGATACTATATTGGATCTTGGCATACTGTTGGATCATAGACTAAACTTTCGTGATCACATCTCTATAATGGTCAACAAAGCCTACGGTGTACTTGGATTTATGAAACGCTGGTCTAAGGAATTTCTAGATCCTTATATTACAAAACTATTATATACATCTCTTGTTCGGCCAATTCTTGAGTATGGATCGATTGTCTGGGACCCTTGTTACTCCATTCATATCAATAGTATTGAATCTGTACAGAAACAGTTTCTAATTTTTTGTCTGCGTGGGCTTGGTTGGAATTCGTATGTCTTACCGCCGTATCAAAGTAGACTTGCTCTAATAAAATTGCCTACACTAAAAAGTCGACGATCGACGTTGAGTGCTTTATTTGTTATGGGACTGGTTCGAGGCGATGTTGATTCGGAGTTCTTACTTAATCAACTATACTTCAACGTTCCTGTAAGACCTACTCGCAATTTTGAAATCTTGGCATTAAAATATTACCGCTCTGTTTATGCTAATAATGATTCTTTTCGTCGCGCATGTGTCAACTTTAACAAATGTTACCATATCATGAACTTATCTGAGAGTAATACCGTATTGAAAAGAAATCTTATTTTATATTTAAATTCTTGAACTAATTTGTTATCTAGTCAGTAAGGATGTAAAATCTATTGACTTATTAAATAAATAAATAAATAAATAAAATATAGCATACTTTTCGGGGCAGCAATAACTAACCTCTTTAGGGTTGGCGTTTTAAAGCTGCTTGAAAGAAACGCCTGAGTGTAGTTATTCGTATTTGGTGAGGAAAAGTGATACATCAAAAGCAGATTAATTTCTAATTTATATTTGAATTAGTGGCGGTATTCACACCGTGTGTTATTTAGTTATACTGTCACAAAATCATATTATTTTGGAACAGAATAAAAATTTTTGTTGTTTTGTCATAAAACAGATGTGGAGATCTGAATCAAAAGGCTGAAACTGTTTAGTTTGAGACGGCGAAATAACGTCAGCCGCCGTTACTGATAAAAGACCAACAAACTAGAGACTGACTCTTATATTCGTGACTTGAAAATAAGTAAAATAAAATTATGTACAATAAAATATAAAAGCATGAAAGTGGAATATTTAACCTGTTCAACTTGGCAGCCACGCACAACTTAACAATTTATTCAGCTCATGCGACCGCCAGCAGCGATTTTTCTTTATACCCAAAAATTTGTTTCGAGAACCTTTTGCGGCAAACGACGAAAACTATAGTTTTATATGAAATTGTTACAAGTTTTTATATATTTTAATTTGTTTTTTCTGCGACAGCAATTAATTACAACTTCTCATCAGCTGACCAAGTTTCCAAATAGCGCGCGAATTTATGGTGGGGTGTTTACGTGCTATTATTCTAGGGATATAAGTAGAGATAAGTAGACGATTAATTTTCCAATTAACTTTCGCTTTTTGCATTCCTGTAGTTGGTCACACTTAAACTCACTTTTCTCACACTTAAACTCGAAACGAAAATAATTTGTGAGTTGCTTTTGTCTTCTTCTGTTCTTCTTATACGCTTTTACATGTACTCGTACAACAGTTGTGTGGGTAGAGGGATCCAATAGGAGTTTCATGTTCAATTTTCAAAATGCTCTATGTTATGAAAAAGTATCCAAATAAGTGTTTCTTATTCGTTCTAATCGCACTAGCGAATTAAAATTCATTCGATTTATGTTTCGCTTTAGTACTCTTAACCATAAAACGACTCGTTTGTAAATCATTATTTCCACCAAAATATGTGTAGAAAAGAACAACGTTTAATTTTTAAGTTGAAGGTTTCTTTTTATCGCGCAAACATCCCATCCAATTTGCTTTTGATAAGAGTTTGTAAACAAATTTTTCATATTATTTTTTGTCTCAAGATATTTTCGTCTTATCAAACTGTTTTATGATTTTAAAATTTCTATATGGTGAAATCTTTGGCTACTGACGTCAATCATCCATTCCATAAAATAGTTTTTTGTGAAGCAACTCAAAAGCCGGTCATATTTTGAATTAGAAAACATTATAAATATTTTAAAGGTTGCTGATATTGTTGGAAAAAGCAAAACTTGTCAAGAATGAAGATCTTCTTGTTCATAATAATTCTGGTGTCAATCGGTGGTTTCTGGAATGCCTCAATTAATTGTATTTAAAACTATTTGTAATGAAAGCAATTTTCAGTTCAAGATCCAAGATGTAAAAGCAGGGTTGGGGCTTACACATTCTCAGGTGGCGAGTGCATTCCTTATTACGCTTGCGGTTATCGTGGAAATGTTAACCTGAAGGGATTGTATTAACCCAAATTCACCAGATTTCGGTAGGTTCCATCCTCTTTCAAGTGCAAACTTTTCTGTGTTTCATTAAATTCCCCAGCAGTAGATTTAATTACATCTTCGCAGGGCTATAACCGGGGTTTCTACATCATATCATTATTAAAATAATTCTCGTATGCAATTTTATTATATAGGATATAGTTTTTGCATACTCTCCTTTATATTAGCCGGTATCTACAAAGTCTAGTATAGAGAAATCGCACGATCTCTGGCACCGTCTCGGTTAAAATTATATCGGCCAAGTCAAGCTCTTCCATTTCGGCCAAAGAAGAGATAAATATTTGTTTGCAGTCATCGCACGGTAGCACCAGCGATTCGTCGGCTTCTGACTGCCCTGAGCTTCGTCGCTCACCATATTTCTCGGCACGACGCACTTTCTTAGAGACCAAACTGAACATGTTTAACAGCAGCTATAAAATAAATTTCTTTTTGTCACAAAGCACTGAATGAGAATATGACTCATAAAGATTGATGAAAATAATTTAACTGTTTTATGCTTAAAGAGCTTCATTCGATTTATTAAATTTTTAAGTACATTTTTAATAACATTATGCCATAAAATAAAGACCTTTTGAAAAGTGCAAAGACGTGACTATATGGGTTCGATTCGACTATTGTAGTAAAACCCTATTTTCGGTTTGGCCAATTTGGTGAAAAAAAATTTCATTTTGTTTCATAACTTTTTTAAAAAATCTCTGAGATAAAATACATTTCTGTCATAAAATTTTATCACGAAATATTCAACCTACTCTTGGCTACATTTTTGCCGAACATATTTAAGCGATATTTTCAAGTGCTGATTAACTATTTGGCAAAAACTGATGACACCCTTTTTTTGGGCATCATGCTAATATTGGGAAACTTTGGACGCCCATAAAAAGAAAACGGTCACCAAATTGGCCAAACTGAATATAGGGTTTTAGTACAATTTGCATAGTGTAATCAAGAAGACAAAAATTCAATTGGTTTGCTTTGGATTAGTGATTACCGGAGGCGGAAACTCTTTTGCTTTTCTTCTGTTTGTTTGCTGTTCTTAATGAAACCTGCTGCTTTTTATGATTATGCATTCGTCTTGACCCATAAGGTTTGTAATTTTCCTTGTTATTATTTGGTTTCACTTCGAAGCCATTATAATCTAAAATTTCCGAAAAAGAAAGATAAATATTTAAATATAAAATGTATAAAAATGCAAGCACAGTCTAACTTCAGACTGTGTACAGAGAGAGGTGGAACAGTTTTCTTCTTCTTACTATGAACTTGTGCCTCTAAAAAAACAAAACGATGTTAAAAGCATTTCTTTAAGTTGATTTGAAAATCCAAATAAATTATTTAACACTAAAACAATTTCGTTTCATAATTCCAACGAATTTCACTTTTTTTTAATTCTATGACGATTTCAGGAGTTTCACTGAAATTAATTCATTGGATTGCTGAATAAAAATAAATTCGTTGTTTCAAAGACGCTTTTAAGATTTTATATTAACGGGATACACGTTTTCAGATTTATTTGGGCAATCGTCAAACCAATTAAAATATTTCACTGTTGAAAATAAATAAAATAAAATTATTAAAACGTATCAGTGAAATCACTTCATTGTATTAACGATCTATGAATTAACTTCGCTGTATTCATGAAGTTATTTCATGGAGTGGATGCAATTATTTCATTCTGTTGGAGAATTTACTCTCTTGTAGCATTGAAATTGTTTCGTTGTGTCAATGCAAATTTAATTAATTTCAATATAAAAAAAAAATGTGAACAATTAGATCTTCAAAAGGTACAAACTCGAAATTAAAAAAAAAAGAAATTTGACAAAACTGTTTGAATATTCTTTTTACTTGAGTACAGGCTTCTGTTTGAAAACACTTTCACCTCTTGAACCACTCGAAAACCACTACAACTGAATTCAAATAAAAACTGAATAAGACGCGATTTTCATAGTGGAATAGACATCCTGTTAGTTGATTTCACTTAAACTTACATGAAGGAGGTATAGACTTTTCCCTACAGCTCATTTCACAATCGAGCATGTTTACAAACTGGTTAGCGCTTGCGTCCCGTCTGTTTGCTTTGTATGGTACGCATGACCCTGATACGAATGTGTAATATTGTTCAGATCCCGGGCCGTAATGTCGATGAGGATATGGGGCGTAACTGCACCTTGAAGCCCCTTAAAGTGAAAATATGTGTCAATGCAAAACAAAGTTGGCTTAACACATGTTGTCCTTTATACTTACTTGCAGAGGCAATCGAAATAAGAGTTAACGTCGTTAGGAACGCACAAATCTTCATTTTTGAGATTCTTAATTTTTTAAAATTAATTTTTCATTCAATATTTTCAGCAACACTTTGAATGTTCTCAAATTTTCCAGATTAAGCCACTTATATACCAAAATAATTGGAGTGAATATATCCCCTCTACACTAACACTATTGCGTACGGTTATAACAGATAACTGTTGTTTGTTCTAAAGTACAGAAAAAGAGTGAAAAAATAAAAATGTTTGATAATCCATACTAAAGCAAAACAGTCTGATAGTTGGAAACAAGATTCTATGCAGTATCAGAATTAGAACGATATTTGCAGAGCGTGTAGCGTTTCACGACAACATCAACAATTTCCACAGAAAAAACTTAATATTTTTATGTTGTTGACTGTTGAAATGTTAATTATATTTTAAGCCCTCGATTTGTCATTCCTTTCTCAAAATATGCGACCGCATCAAGTATATTCTTGTTCCTTATGAACACGGAAGGCTAATATGTCATGTCCGTCTGTTCATGTCCGCAGACGAAGCCAGTAGACAGAGGCTTCAGTGTTGGGCTGTTGTATTGGTTTTGTTCCTAAACAGGCTGCTTTTAAAAACCAGAAAAATTCGAAATACGTTTTCGAAATTACGTTACTTATCTAAATCTTATTTCTATATTTTTGTTTATTAAAACTATTTCGTAAATAATTTCATAAATATCCGATAAAATTCAATTGATATCAGATGTTCGAAAAGATATGGAAAATGGTTGACCCTGAAGACCATCCCTGTAAATCCGCGCTAATTTTTACCGCAGAGCTTTCGTAACGTCAGTTTTGTGTTCTATGCTTTTTGGTTCTTTAAGCTGAAGTACTTTTATTTTCGATCTAGAACACGAATTTTGAAGTTTTTCAAAACAAATCACGTTTTTATAATTATTTTCGTTTACGATAACTCGCAAACGGCTGAAACTATTTTGACCTTATTCACGTCTGAAAATAATACAAAAAAACTATTGAAAATATTTCAGATATTCTGAAATCTATCGTTTCGAATCGGCTCAAATTCGCTGGAAATCTAAGTTCAAAAGCGCCCTTAAGAACGCTAATTCGGTTCAGCTGTTCAAAATTCATAAGCGGGTGACATACTTAAACATACACACACACACACATCCACACATACAAATTCGCACACCCACAAACAGACATAGTAACTGTCAGGGAAGCTTTCTAAGACCGCAAAACGTGAAGATCTGATGAGGACACGATTTTTTCAAAACGTGGTTAGACCAATAACTTCCCGGTTTTCCTAGTGGCAAATTTGTTATGGATATTTGTAATGAAAACAGTCCCGAATATATTGCGACCGAAACTTTAGTGTGTCATTACAGACGTGGAAGATTCCCACTTATTTTTTAGTATATAAAAGTGACCATCCAAAACTAAATTTTGTGTGTTTTTTACTTAAATCTATTTCATACTTCACGATGAATTGAATTGGTGCTAAAAATCAAACACAATCAAGAACGCGAGTTAAAAAAAGCGAAGGGTATACAAGATTCGGCGCAGCCGAGTACAGCACTTTTAATTGTTTTTGTTTAATTTATCTGGCAGTTGTTTGCGTTTAAAAATATAAGAGCAAAAATTATAACTAAACTATTTAAATCTATCATTTTACACAATGAAAAGACGTCAAATGATTGTTGTTGTTATGATTTGATGTGGTCGTTGAATTTTTATATGTTTTATATTTTATAAGTCTCTATAGCATGTGATGAAATCGTGATATCCACAATAACTAACACGTCAACTGAACTTTCGGACTTGATAAAAACAAAACGTATACAATTTAGGGAAATTTATGAAATCCTTTTTTGAGTCGATAGAAGGATCTATGAAATTCAATTTTCACAGATGATTTCTTGTGATTGTTACGCCTCAAATGGTTCACACGGTGGGAGTGGTCAGTGTCTCACGAAAAACTTCTTCGCCACGTTGCAGGCAAAGGAAATGCTTTTTTATTTTCTGTTAATAAGCCGCCACGTACTGTATGAATTGCAGCATTTTAAAAACAAAATACTTTAATTGAAATGTTCTCCACTTTGTCGTTACTCGATCGTGCACTCAATCATGAACATGTTGTTGAATTTCTCGAAAATGAGTTTGTATATCTGGAACATATAATTAAATTATAATGGGTGTTATTAATACTCGAACAACGAACACCAATATTGATCGCTAAACAGTATAGCCAACGCTTAACACCATTATAAATAATCAACAAAATGCTTGACGCAAAATCTACTTTTTCAACTGCCACAATCTTCTCTAAATACTGTTTCAGACATCAGCATCTAAAACTCTCACAGATTCCGTGCAAATACAGTGAATAAGTAGATGCCATCTCTTGAGTGCGGATCCCCATAACAAAAATTAAAAAAAACACACAAACAAAACAATTACTTAAAACATTTTCCCGAGAATGTTTGGTTACGTAGGAAACACAGCCTGATCAGTATGATGAACGCTTTTCCCAAAATTGTATGTAATTATTTATTTAAAAAATTGTACTTTTTCTTGAACGGATAAAGAATTTTATTCAGACAGCTTTCAAAGGTTGATGCAGTGGTCTGTACATCTGTCTGTCTGTAAATGAGAAGTGGCCGACTTTTGACTACCGGCAGATTCCGCAATTCGTATAAAATATTCAACAAACTCACACTTTTCTGTGCTTTTAATTTGACTTTATGAAGTTAAAGTAAAACAGTCCCATTTTAAAGACGAAAAGAGGATAACTTGTTGAAATCAGATAAATATATGCATTATTTTATAGCATACTTTTCGGAGCAGCAATACCTAACCTCTTTAGGGTTGGCGTTTTAAAGCTGCTTGAAAGAAACGCCTGAGTGTAGCTATTCGTATTTGGTGAGGAAAAGTGATACATTAAAAGCAGATTAATTTCTAATTTATATTTGAATTAGTGGGGGTATTCACACCGTGTGTTATTTAGTTATACTGTCACAAAATCATATTATTTTAGAACAGGAGATCTGAATCAAAAGGCTGAAACTGTTTAGTTTGAGACGGCGAAATAACGTCAGCCGCCGTTACTGATAAAAGACCAACAAACTAGAGACTGACTCTTATATTCGTGAATTGAAAATAAGCAAAATAAAATTAAGTACAATAAAATATAAAAGCATGAAAGTGGAATATTTAACCTGTTCAACTTGGCAGCCACGCACAACTTAACAATTTATTCAGCTCATGCGACCGCCAGCAGCGATTTTTCTTTATAACCAAAAATTTATTTCGCGAACCTTTTGCGGCAAACGACGAAAACTATAGTTTTATATGAAATTGTTACAAGTTTTTAGATATTTTAATTTGTTTTTTCTGCGACAGCAATTAATTACAACTTCTCATCAGCTGACCAAGTTTCCAAATAGCGCACGAATTTATGGTGGCGTGTTTACGTGCTATTATTCTAGGGAATATAAGTTTATGAATATAGTTTTGAATTTTTTTTTGATTTAAAACAAAAATTCAAAGTGATTTGAAAAATCAATTTGGCGCAGGCAAATTTCTTCAATTTTATTTAGTTTTTCTTTTGCATATTTTTCTTTTCAGGCCATCCCGCCATTGAATTTCACAACGGCTAAGAGACAAAAGCAATACTCGTTGTATGTCACAACCGTAGAGATAAGTAGAGAATTAATTTTCTGTTCTTTGAGTTGAAAGTTTCTTTTTATCGCGCAAACATCCCATCCAATTTGCTTTTGATAAGAGTTTGTGCACAAAATTTTTATATAATTTATTATCTCAAGATATTTTCGTCTTATCATACAGTCTTATAATGAAATTTTCATATGATAAATCTATGACAAAAAGCTAAAGAAGCATTAACTGATGTCATTCATCAAATAGTTTTGTGTGAAGCAACTCTTAAACCGCTTGTATTTCGAATTAGAAAATATTCAACAAAGTAAAACTTGTCAAGAATGAAGAACTTCTCGTTCACAATAATTCTGGTGTCAATTCTTCTATCGGTGGTTTCTGCAATGCCTCGATTCGGTACGTTAAACTTTAATTGTATTTAAAACTATTTCTAATGAAAGCGATTTTCAGTTCAAAATACACAATGTAGAGACATTCCGCGCCCACTTGAAGCTAAAGGAAGTCAAAATGCCAGGGTAAAAGTGTACACATTCTCAGGTGCGGAGTGCGTTCCTTATTATGCCTACGATTACTATATATACGGTAACCAGTTCATGAGTCTTGATAACTGCAGAAAGAATTGTATCGACCCAAATGCACCACAATACCGTAAGTTCGGACCTCTTTCGAGTGCAAACTTTTCTGTGTTTCATTAAATTTCCCAGCAGTAGATTTAAGAACGAGTGCTGTTAACTATTTTTAGACGAATTAGAAAACACAATGGCAAAGAGCTCGAATATATAACATTTTTTTCAAGCGGCTGAAAAAGTTTCAATTGAACAAATTTTATGTTCATGACAGTTTTGAAATCTGCTTTTACATGCAACACTGACCGTTTTACATTGACAATATATTTAAAAATATTTACTTAATTTTTCCGAAATTTTCAGGAATACGATATGGGTGAGAAGAGTCGTTATTAACGAAGCCGATATTTTCTGGCATGACTTCAAGCGAACCGAAAACGCAACAAATTATTCATAATTTTCTTAAAAGTGTTTTTTATATATTCCCAATACAAATAAAATTGCGTAAATAAATAAAAATATATGCACATATTTAAAGAATTTTTAAATATTTCATTTATTAATTTTTATTAAGGGAAAAAGAAAAAACAATTAGATAAGTCTCCTTCACAACTTGACGTTGGGGATACGATTCGAATGGCATTAGAAAGCTGATGAAGTTTGTCTGAAATTTGATATTTCTTATGTTTTATTTTATGGTTTGTTTATTGATAGACTTTTTTAATCAGTTGTTGTCATTCAATTGGAGAACTTCGTCTGATTCTTCAGCGTAAGATTTTGTAAATTATTTTTATGAATTTATCTTGAAATCAAAGCCAACTCTTTTCATTCGAACTTTGTTAAAATTGCAAAGAAAACTCCCCGAGTCAATAAATAATATCAAAGTATTCAACCATTTGAGTTTTATTTTTCGAGACACCTTCCGCTTCTATTAAGCGGAAGGTATTTCCTATGTCCTTAATAGCTGTGTGAAAAGTTAATAAGAATTTTTTCTTAATGCGTATCTCCTCCAGCAAATGTTGCGCACAACGAAGTAAAGAACCTGCTTTCCTATTAAAATTTTTATGATCCGTCTGCTAGTGTTTTTAATCAAAATAGACCCACTTATTTTGCTTTTATTAGCAGTTTTATTTTCCCTCAACTATTTTAGTTTTTGTAACACGTCAAAACCAACCACTAGTGGCACAAGTTTTTGAATACTCAAATACTGATTCGTATATTTTATACTTATTTTTAAATACTCATATTCTTTATCTTTTCTGAATTGCGATAACAACAGAAGAGCGGCAAGTATTTTGTATTTATGAACGTTTACAACTTTAATGTTGCTGAAAGTGTTACAATAACAAAATTTATCATGAACGAAAAGTTTTTGTTTTTTAAAAGCATAAGACTGTGGTTAAGAGATCGCACTACAAATTTGGAATAAAAAGTCCCGCTTGTATAAGCAGATGGTGCAATAAATTGCTTCAAAATAAATTTTATCTCTCAAATGAATTGGCGTATTTTTCGTACTTTTACTTTCATATTAATTAATTCACAAAATGCACTGCAGTTATTTTTATTTGTATTAAAGTGAATATTGTGCCAAATTTAAATACGAGAATTATATAACTATTGAACTTGCGTAAATACTGTTTTGTGTGTGTGTGTGTTAGTAAACAAGTAACGCCATCATATATATATATATATATATATATATATATATACATATATATATATATATATATATATATATATATAAATAAATTATTTTATGAAACAATTCTGTAATCTAGGAAATTTCAACTGAAACCTCCTTTCAAATCAATACCGCTTGCCCTAGTGTGGTTTTTTTACGTGCGTCAAGGTGATAGAAAACTTTTCTTACTGATTTGTCAAATTCCTTATCAAGTGCACTAATTTGTACAACGTAGTATTTCTTCGTACGTTATGATAGATATGCAAAGTTGTATGTAGTAGTGGAGCCTTCAACGAGATTTCTACAAAATCTAATAACTAGATATTGTTTTTTATGGGAGGTCCATTCAAAATCTCTTGAATATGTTTTAAAATCTATTAGATTTCGTTCAAACATAAAGGCGCTTTGTTATGTTCCAGTCAACTTCCTTCTCATTTACATATATACAATATTTAACAGCTCTCCGAAATATATCAATTATATTTTAGTTAAATAACTTCAATATCAGATAATGACACTAACCGTACAATAAAGACACGGAATTAATTGAATAGCCTTGTTAAGTATTTTCTATGGAAACAAAAGTTTAATTTGCTTCTCGCAATTTGTTAACAACATTTCCTTAGAATGAAAACTTTATTTATCACAAACAACCGCACACGTATTCACAAACATACTCGTATTTCAAATGCATTTATCATTTTATCATCATCAGTCTCCTCTGTTTAGGTGAACATTCTCACTCAGGTAATGCTTTTAACCACACATGCAAGTGCAAGTAAACATAAACGCAAAAACACAAATACACACACAAATACACACACATACACACCCACACCCACACACATGACATATTGTTTTACTCAACAACTAAATTTGTTGGTATTCTTTCTAGACAATGAAAAACAAAAACAAGATATGCATCATTATTTTTCCAACAACACTGCAATACATGGTTGCCATGCATGCGACAAGTTAAATGTTTATTTATGCAAGAGAATGTAGAGTACAAGCATCCCAGCTAACATTTTGTATCATAATCTAGAATCTTGTGTAAATCAGCTTTACAGGCAAAACAACCGCGTATGAGCCCATTTTGGATTCAAAATACGCAAACCACTTTGTGAAAAAATGGTACCCAAAAATCATTAACGATACGATTTTGTTATCGATTTGTGAGCAATTTTCTTGCATAAATTTTTTTCTACTTTTATAAAAAACTTGACAAAGAAAAGTTCAAAATATAAAAATGTTGAAGCTTTTGCCTCATTGAAAGTCAAAAAAAAAAAATTGCACCGTCTTAGGCAAAAGCAAAATCAAAGCGAGAAATTCTTTATCATTTAACTGGGCCAAATGTGCAAAGTTCTTTATCTTTAGCTCTCGTATTTTTGAGATAAATCATATATGGATCCTTCTTTAATCGTGCAAGTGATGAATCAGATTTTAATCATCAAAAGTGATCTAACAAGAATCTCTCAAACGATTTTTGTAAAAAATAACCACCCAATTGCTGGTTGGGATGTGAACTACAGCATGTGCGTGTGTGTGTGTGTGTTTGTATACCACTGCACAAGTTTCTTTGCTAACGCTTTTAGATATTTATGTTGAACAGTGTTGCCGCAATGTTTAGTTGCGGCTGAAATGCTTTTAATTTTATCTAAAACTTGTTATCGAGTTTTACTGTTCGGTCGGCCAAAGTTCGGTGAGTCTAAGACTATTCCGAATTATCAGCTTTAAAGATGAGAGTGTAGCGGCTTCTGAAAATAGAGACATTCTGCTCTTCTGTGTAAGTAGAGTTCTAAATTTATGTTAGTTTTTCCCTTGATCCATGTAATGTTTACAATACATTTCCAAGTTTAGCAATAGGGCTCTCAGCCTTTGGGATTCCTAATAAAAAAATAATAAAATTAAGAGCCCTCGTTATGACTTCATGTTAAGATACGGTCACATTTGGGAAAATATTTGCTGAAAGAGCACGTGACCACTAAATACTGACGAGAAACATTTCAATTCAGACAAGTATTTTTTTTTTAGTAAGTCAGTTTCCAAACATACTGACCATTAGTTACGTATGAAACTGTTTTGCAAAACACTTTGCTGCACTATTAAGTGGTTACGTATTTTTTTTTAATGTATAAAAAAAATATTCCCATTATAACAGTTTTACAATAGTAAACGTTAAGCTAAATACACTCTCATCCGTTGTTATAAAGAAATATTTTTTCCATGTCATATAAAACTCTATTTCGTTTGGGCTTGTCAAATATTTGGCCAAACAAAAACGTAACCACTAAATATCCATGGAAACTTTTTCATTCAAATACATGTTTATTGAGTGAAATTGTTTCATACCAAACTAATAGACACTCTCATATCATTTTATATAATTGAATACTGTTTAACTTAATAAAAACTTGTGCGTATGAAAAAGTTTTTCATTGGCATTTAGTGGTCACGCTTATTGTTAACAATTTGTTCATATCATCAAGAATAACTAAACTGAAAGTCAATTATAAATATATTGTTATTATTTTCATTGAGTGTTTTCCATGCCCTACTATACTTTGATCACACCCAGCATCACTGTTACGAAATCGTTTGGAAATTATATATATAATCAATAAATAATATTCCATAATATCGGATACATTTTAAAATGCAGTTATTAATTCACAAACTACCATTCATTGCAAACAATTTCGCAAAACTAATTCAGAATTATATTAGTCCTTAAGCTGAATTACATTGTCATTATTATTATTATTATTATTATTATTATAGATGCACTCATGTCAGTTTCAAACACATTTTCTAACATCTAAAAGCATTCAGTCATCCAGTCATTAACAAAAGAATTGTAAAAATGAAAACTATAATTTTTAATTACGCAGATATTCACTTCACTCAGTTCGTTATTCGTTTATTTATAAATTCATTTAATTACATATTGACAAAAGCAAGAACTCCTTCCTGGCATTCTTAATCTGCTTGAAAAGATAATTTTCTTTTTTTTCAGTTATTCGTGGCAAAGAAAACGAATCAAAAACTCGCATAACAATACAAACGTTAATGAGAAAAGTTAAACTGTTGACATGTCATTTCAGAATTATGCTTAATGAAGACTTAAATAAAGATACAACGAAAAAAAAAAAGGAAAGGAATTATAAAAAATTAGTAAATTTGTAAACAGACGCAAGAACATTTTAAAAAGCAGCGCCTTTAAAAAGCATCTTTTCATTAGTAATAATTTAATTTAATAGCAAATAATTTTCAGAGTTCTGTTTGTACATGTTTGAAAAGCAGAGGCAATACATGCATCAAAACCACTTGTCAAGCAAGCCAAACTGCCTGGGCCACGATGTCACAAAATACGGATCAGATAAAACGAAATTGTCGAATATGTTTTTCTTTTGAATGTAGTTGACAGACGCAGCGACATCTAGTGGCAGTTTTTGGAAGCATCAAATAATCAATTATTCACTAACAGAAACATGATGCTCCAAGCGATTTTGACCAAATTGTAATAACTGCAAAATTTATTTATGCAAATAAATTTTTTTTTAATGATCTTCCAACCTGCAGTTGTTTGGGAAAAATAAAACTTATTGATTTTGCTTACAAGTTATTATCAAGTTATTTTATCAATAAAATAAAAATATCTTTACATCTCTTTTCATGCGATTGCATTTAATCACAAGCAAAAACTTTTCTTATTTTTATTCTTAAACTTTTGTCATACGCTTTTCAGTCTTGCAAAATTTACTTTTACAATAATAATTTTATTTGCAAACTTTGAGTAACAAAAATAATATCAAAATTGAATTCAGTGCGGTAGTAATTTTGTCTGCCTCGTGTTTTAGTCTAGCGATCGTTAATGCGGCGTGATAAGAACAAAAAAAAATTCTAACACTTGAAAGCATTCGATGTTGGAATAGACGGTTCCATCAATTACTAAAAGATTCTCAATGAAACATTTAGGCCAAAGTTATTTTTAAGATTTTAGACTTCAATTCAAAGAAAATTTTAGGATATGTATCGGGTGTTTTTTATGAGGTGATACAAGTTTAAATCATAATAAAACATAGTAGCATTTTTTTGAAATTAATGAATCGGTCTTTATTGGATAGAAAATTTTATGACATTAATGTCTAAATATGATTTCGGCCATGTGGCCGCAATTTTCACAAACTTTTCGCAGCATTTGCGGGCGTATATCGCCGATAACTCTTCGAATGTTGATTTCCAGATGTTCAATTGTTTGTGGTTTATCGACGTACACAAGTGACTTTACATAATCCAAAAGAAAATAATCCAATGGGGTTAATCGCACGATCTTGGGGGCCAATTAATTGGGCCATTTCGTGAAATTATCTTTTCGTCAAAAGTTTCCTTGAGTAAATCAATTGTAACGCCCGCTGTGTGGAATGTGGCTCCGTCCTGTTGGAACCACATATCAGCAAGATTAATGCCAGCTAATTGAAGTACGAAAAAACTTCGAATCATGTTCCTATACCGTTCACCATTGACAGTAACGTTCTGACCATTAGCGTTTTTGAAGACATAGGGCCAATGACTCCGCCAGCCCATAAAGCGCACCAAACAGTAATTTTCTGTGGATGTAATTGTGTTTCAACAAAAGCTTGTGGATTCTCCATACTCCAAAGCGACAATTCCGTTTATTTGTCATCGGAAAATAAAATTTTTAATGGACGAAGTGCACGATAAGTTTGACGAACAGAACCATTATTTTGATTAAAAATTTCCACAATTTACACGCGTTGCTCTGGTGTAAGTCCATCCATGATAAAATGTCAAAGCAAAATAAACAAAAAGCAGCAATCAGCTGTTAAATGGGTGGTCAAATAAAGCAGTGATGCCAACTCAAAGTTGTATCACTCTATAAAAACACAGCAGCTAACAATGAGAATTAAAGTGCTTAACAAATAAAAACAGTTGAACAGCAACACAAAGCATTTGTAGGAAAGGGAAAAGCTTGAAAAGGATATTTGTTACAAACCGGCAAGAAGATCAAAAAAAGCTTCGCGAAATACCCGAAAAGTGTGAAAATACCAGCACTGCCTTTTAATGTCTGTGTGTGTGTGTGTACATGAGGTTTTGTAAGTGCAAAGAAACATCGCGAAAGATTGATTTTGTTGATGTCTTTTAAAAACGCTTAACTTAACGGATTTTTCTACTCACTTTTATATTTGTGCTTTTTTTTCATAGAAGTATCTTTTCATTCGTATATGTTTTAGCCATGTGGGTGAACTTTTAGATATTCAAAATTGCACCAGAAAAAAATATGTGTCAAATCATATAAAAATGTGTCATTGAAGTTTTCATAAAATAAGCCTTCTGCTGAATTTTTTATCTCGTTGATTTCTTTTACGTATTGTTGAGGCTGTTAGCCAATTGTATTCCCACTTGGCAATTATTAGTTAATATAAAGAACCGCCGACTCCTTTAGAATTGTGTGCAATTTCTGCTGTGAAACTTTTGCTTCTCTCCCTTAAGACAACGCAAAGATTTGTACTACATGTCCCCATAACAATTTGGCGATCCCTGGCGTAGTTTGTTCGTGTGTTTGTGTTATACAACGTCTGCAATTGTGGAGTAGAACATTTTTTGAATAACACGAAAGAAACTAAAATAGTTGAACAAATAATTTTGTTTTGTAGCTTGAAGTAGTAATAAACTTTGTATGCTTTCCTTTTATTACATATCATGATATGTTTTTGTTGCATTACGGGATGAAATTTGACATAAAAATTTTGATGTGTTTCTAGCAGAAAATTAAAGGTATACATTTTTGCTACCAACACAAAACACAACTACAATTATTTATTTTTTTTTATATTTGAAGATGTGAAATCTTGAAAAAGTATTCATCAACCAAAAGATTTTGAATTTAATCAACTTGATTTTATTTTAAAGGCCTAAATAATTTTACAAACGCAACAAATAACAGGTGGAATAATCTAGTACGATTTTGTGGAACATTTAATTTTCTTAATTTATTGCTGCATGTGTCTTATATTCTTATCTAACTTTGGCAGCTTTTCAAAATGGAATTAATGTTATGAAGTTCGTACGAAAATTCTTGCCGCTTTCAATTACATTAAACGGCTCGCAGTAGAGTTTGCCGGGAATCCGTGGAATATTGTTGTTAAAGACAAAGTCCTTAGCCCATACAAAGAGGCCAATAACTGATTTGATTAATGAATTACAGAAAATGCAACGTGCTTGACGTAGCGTGCGTCACTACAGTTCACGGGCTCTTGACAACAACCAAATAAGAACCAATTGGAGAATTGTGTTCATTAATCATTCAACATTAATCTAACTTTCAACTGAAGCAGCAAAAGAGAATAGCACTATTTTCAAAAGCCGCCACATGTGCGCTGATGGCGAAAGTGTAGCGGATTCTGAAAACAACGCTGCTCTTCTCTGCTGTGGTAATTTGCAAATTCTATTGAATATTTATCATGTTGTTGTGAATTGTACGTATTTTCTGGGTTCGAATCAAAAGCATTTTCTTAAATTCTTTAAAAAGTTTTGTTTTTGTGTCCCTATAATTTGCGTTAACGCATTTTTTCTTTTTAAATTATTGCCTAAATTTCGCCGGGGGCTTGCAAAAATGCTACAAAGTGCTCATGTGGCAATTTTCCTAAAACAGTTCAATATTTGTGAGGATATTTTGAAAACATTAAACAGCATAATTGATATATAAATACAACACCGATTAACTGCCACAAATCGGGGTCACGTAAATAAATAATAAATCGCCAAAGCAACGCAAAACACAATACCAACAATAAATAACCATAAATATTAACGCAATCATTCATATCGAAACACACCCACGGCCACAGACTCACTCACGTCTGTTGGAAACTTTCAATAAAAATTATCTAAAATAAATATCAATTTAATGGTTGCTTGGCAACTTGCAGTAAAAAAAAATAAACACGCTAACAAACCCCCAAAAATCGTTTGTATAAATTTTAAATACGAGTGAATACTTAAAAAGGAATAGCGACTTTAATAAAATATTTAAAATGTTTGCGAGATATTTCACAAGAGACAGACAGACAGACGTGAAAATCACACATCTGCAGTGCAAAAAGGCTAAAGATGATTATTGTTGAGAAACAAGTTCAAGGCAAATAGTTATTCGTGAGGAAACTCCACTGCTCAGTAGAGTCATTCGCAGCCACGAAATATTATGAGGCAGCGTATTTTGTAAAACGTTTGTAAAAGATGGTCGAGCGGCGGTAGACGAATTGAAGTATTCACGTTTCATAAACTTTCCGTGCTCGTTTTGTCGAAAATGTACAAACGTTTGGAAAAACTTGAACAACATCTATTTCCTTGGCAGTCGCAACAGAAGATAAGAAAAGCAGAAAACAAATATGAAAAATTATGAATTGTCACGAAACCTGAAAGCAAAAATAACAATAAAGAAAGACAAACATAAATCACGCCACAGACATGTGAAAAAAATTTTGTAGCTTTTCAAACACACAAAAATTAACTCGTTCCAAAACCCTAAAAGCAGATAAACAACATCTTTTGGCGACCCAACGCTGTAGCTACAACATTCCAAAAAAAAAAACAACAAAAAAAAATTGCAACATGAAGGAATAGAAGTTTAAAGTAGTCCTTGATTTGTTCCATGTTTTCTCAGTGTTCTTTTTTCCTTCTCCTTTTTCATCAGTTTGCGTTTTAAGTGTCGAACGTGTGCTCATAATCGATAACAGAAACTAAAGAATACAACAAGAAATTCAGCCTCAGACATAGTGACGTCGAACAACTTCAACGCCTTTAGAAAAATTACAGAATACGGCACTCAAGTTGTAGGAGATACAACTTTTTTTCTCCACTAGCAATTGTGAGACTACGAAACCGTTTGCAATAACTGTAGATGCCTTTTAGTTCCGTTATTTTTTTTCTTGTTGCCTTCAAACACTCGCCAACTCTAATGCACAAGACAGAAATTATTTTAGTTTTCATTTGAACTGTTGTTGAGGCATAAACACACGTTTAAATTCTTTACAGAGTATCTGTTAGGAGGGGGAAAAAAATGTAATACCATTTACTCATACTAATGCAGGTAGTAGGAAGTGGGACTGGTTAAAATCTGGACGGTAGAAAATATTTCACTCACCCGAAATTACTTGGGCACAATTTGCAGTAGTTGATATCTGGCAACGGTTGTATGTCACAAGACTTAATTTTGTTTCACTTTGGCAGGGCGATTCGTTGGCAGAAATTGAGTGAAGGTCGTATTTGAGTCCGCTTGAAACTTGTTCAAATAGTAGAACGTTTTTTGTTTGTTTTCGAATTTTCTAATGACATTTTGTTGTTAATTTTTGGTTGCCGTTTATGAGCGTATCCTCCAAACATTTTCTTCGTTTCTGAAAATTTTAAATCCTCCAAAAAAAATGCATTTTGAAATATGTTGCAAGAAAACAATCAGTGAATGTGCAACCGGCTTTGCTGCAGTTTGAAATGCAGCGCATTTTTATAACCAAAAATAATATCAAATTTAATTTAAAAATTAAATATTATTTTCATTATTATTATTGAGCATAAAATAGGAGGTCTGTTCGAAAAATATATTTTGACTGATTCTTCCGTTTCCATGTTGTCACCTTCAAAGTTGCACCGGCTTTCCCATTCTTTAAGGCCGCCTTTTCGTGTATCGTTTTTAACTTCTCGTTAGGAAAATTGAAAATTAAAATAAAAAATAGGTAACTTATTAGACTTATGCCGTTTTTCGAAATTCTAGCTCTCATCAGATCTCGACATTTGGAGATTCTACGAAGCGCTCAAGACTAATTTCGTGAGGGTGTCACTATGTCTGTGTGTTGTCTGTGCGTGTATGCGTGTTCAGTCACCGCTTATCACGTGAGAATCGGTGGACTTGTTAAAAAAATTATAGCTTTTTAAAAATTAAAATGATTGTGTTTTTTAAACCCTTAGCAGCATAGGAAAGATGCAGGAATGGCCTTTAGGGTCAACTATTTTCGTATGTCCCTGAACTCTCTCGGTTATTCGGTTTATTATCGCACCAATCGAGACAAAACGCCGTAATATCGTGGGTCTTTTCTATCTTACAAGCAGGAAAAAGGTGCTGCAGGCCAAATATGGTGAATACGATGGCTGAGGCATCTGTTATTTCTGGCCAAAAATGACGATATTTCTGCCCGAGTCCAGCGATTTGGGAAAGAATTTTGCTGCCGCACTTTTGTTGTCTCAAATTTCAGAAAAAAAAATTGCATAACAAAGAGCCAAGCGTTCAGCAGCTTCAGTGTTTTTTTTTTCTCTCTCTATTTTGAAGTGGTCTTAGCAGAAATATATATAGAAATACATATGAAAAAAGTCAAGGGATTGTTGCTTAAACATATATTTTTCTTAACAACATCAGGATAAACTTGCTTGTTTCCTATGAAATAATGAAATCCGTTTCAATATCATTTTGCATGGGAACAGCTTTTTCTACAAAACAGATGTTTCTTCTTACAGAAAATAATAAATTATTTCGTTATCTCTAATTGAAATCATGTAAACTCCCATATTGTTAAGCTTTAAGTTTCAGTAGTCCGCCTACTTGATTTGTTTAAAGAATTTTAGAATTTTGTGTTTTTGTAGTTGTTGGAATTCTTATAAATCTTTTATTTTTCTTACATTGAAACCAATCGTTGGAGTGAAACGTGTGCACTTGAATTTTGAGCACAACTTACCCGCCGCCCATAAGAGCTTGTTAATTAACTTAATGTCATGGGAAAGTACAGACGTGACTCAAGTTCTCAAATGATTCGGACACCGTTGCAATACGTAAAAGCATTATGTGGAAAGAAACTGGGAAATATTGTGAGAACATAAAGAAACATGTTTTTGTGGGCCATATAAATAAAGAAGATGTTTGGCTTGAAATGTTTAAAAGGCAAAAGGTGGAAAGCAAATCATTTGGACCAAACAGGAACACAACAAGTGCAAAAATATTGCAGACATTCTTAAGAAATGTTTTGCACAGTCCCTACTTTATAAAACGACCTGAATATTTTGTCAAATACGAGTATGTTCATAAATCCTGCCTGGTAGATGTGAGATAAAATTTTGTTTATAGCCAAACACTGCAAAAGGCATACGACATGCACACACTCACGTTAACACTGTGAGCAAATTTACTTGCACTAGAAAATATTTTAACAGATAAACTTGTGGCACTTTGAACAACGTCTCTGGACGAGTAGCATTCTTGGGCATAACAAAAAGTCTATTTTATTATTTTTGATAAAATAAATTTATGTTAATTTATAAAAATATTTATGGGATTTATGGTTGTTTTAGTTTTATTATTCCGAAAAGCTAGCACATCTAGATAAGCCATTTAAACTACGACGGCAGTTTGATAAGTCTAGAAATATGTTTATTTAACTGTTTTTGTTGTTTTATTTCTGATATATTTTATTAAAGTTTAAAGTATTTTAAGTAAAAAGCTAAAACTCAATTTTAAAATGATCTTAAAAGATAAATGGACCAACATACAATTGTTATTAGCAAGAAATAAAAACAACTGTCGGTCTCTCGATAAACGAAAAATAGGACCCAAAGCCCTTAACCTTTTTTCTTAAGTAATACTTTTATATTTATTTATTTATTTTTGAAATTTATTAAAAATCTTATTGTAACTTTTTAGTGCGATTTGCTTAAAAGGCGTTTCTTTAATACCTTTTAAAATCTTTTAATCTTTTATTTTTAGAAATCAATGTCCGAAAATTACTTAAAATACTAACACGTACACGAATCACGCCTACAATTTAGTACGGGGTAAATGCAGTGTATCTTCCGCGGTTAGGAAAATTTAAAACTTTCAATAATTGGAAAGTTATTGGTTTTACCACGTTTTACCGAAAATCGAAGTCGACGCTTTGAGTCCCTAAAAAGCGTTCCTGTCTAATTTTTTGAGATGGTGTCACTATGGCTGTGTGTGTTTTTGAGTAACCCGCTTATAACTTTTGAACGGCTGAACCGCATCAAACCAATTTTGTACAATTTTGGAGAGTTCAAGATATCACAACAAAAAAAAAAAATTTTTTTAAAGGCTTTTAAATAACCTTAAAAAGGCTTCACTGAGTGATTCCGCAAAAGTTCAAAATTATATAACTGATCATATAGTGTTCTCGATTCTTTTATGATAATCGAAAATTGCATCACTTCACTTTTTATCACGTGGGAATCGTTTGGTTCGAAAATAAAAATTGTAGGGTTTTCTTTTCTGAAAACATTTTTTTCACTTCTTTTATAAAAAAAAAAACCGGCAGTTTGGAGGAATTCAAAATATTCGATTAATTTCTATTAAAATTTTTATTTTATTTTATTTTCAAATAACTTTTAAAAAGTGTAAAAAATTAAATTTTATTTGTAGAAATTGCTTAAAAATTTTTAACGTAATTTTTTGCCGGATGCAAGAAAATACATAAAAAATAAAATAAAATTCATATATCGTAATCATGTGTAGGGTACTCTAAGCAATAAGCAATAATTTGCGCTATTTTTCGCTAGACTGGGAAAAACTTAAATTCAGGACGAGTATTTTTTAATTGTTTTGAAACTAAACAAAATAAAAATATACACTTCTGAAGCCAACTTTAAGTTTTGAAAAGCGATTGGGATTGTGTATGACCCGCTGTTTCACACAATGACTTTTTAGCCTGCCTAGTCTAGATTTTTTTTTTCTTGTAAATTGAAAGTTAAGCTTTTCTACTTTTGAAAATTATTTATTTTGGAAAGCGCTAGCAAAAAGGAGGGTGCCTTTTATAAGAAAACTTTTCAAAAGTCAAATTTCGTGTGGATATGCCTGCGAGGTAAAACAAAAGTCACGAACTCCAAAAATTCGTGGAGACTTTCAAACACCTCAGCCAACACGCACGCTAAGCGTGGACAAACAAATTTAACTGACCCATTTTCGAAAATTAAATTCACTTCATATGCTAAAATTAACACCACAAACACCACTATTGTGTTTAAAACAACAGGTTTCCAATGCCAAGAAAGACATGATGATGCGTGACTTTTGCCAAAAAGAGTCAGGCCGAAAAATCGTATTATGAAATGTCACTTAACAATGTGCGTCGTAGCGTGTTATGCTGGGGGCACAACTACTGCCAGACAAGTGGAAGAAAATTAAATATCTTCAAATAAATCATTTTGTTTTTAATGCCATTATGTTACTGGCCTCGCAGTTGGCTGAGCAGTGTACGAAAAATTCGATGTTGCAGTCCGTAAACTCTTTAATTGTTTTATTTTCTTGTGTGTGAATTTATTGGCCGTAGAAAGGCGATTTTTTGCTTCTATTGTTTTTTCGTTTTTTTCATTTCATTTTTTGCTTGTAATGGTTTGTAGCCATGGATGATGGCATGATGGAAATGATAAATTGAATATTTGGCAAATGAAAGCAAATAGATTTTCTTTCCTTGAAAACCGAACACATGCACTTATTAGCACTGGAGGATCGCAAGAAAACGAACAGAGCACAAGACAAATTGGTCCTGCATACTTTATAAATTATTAGCGAACTTTTATTTGTCTTGTAGTCTGTGCTCTTCCCCTCCTGCACTTTGTTTGCAAATTACACTTTCTACACACAAACATGTCGTTAATTTTATTCATAAATACGTGCACGTGCTGTTCTTACTTAGTTGAGCACGAGTGTAAACGGCATTTGGCAATAACTGCTTAAGTCTGTTGTTTAGCCAGTTGGGAGTATTATCTTTTGTTTATTCAACTAAAAATTCAATTTTTTTACTGTAAACATATTTTTCTTGTTACCTGAAATATTATGAGCCAATAAAAGGGCCTATTTCGACTGTTGCTCATTAAGTAGAAAATATGATGATACCGAGAGCATGATGTTTTCCAAAATGTTTGACCGAATTCTGTCTGTGGAGGTGTGTGACTTCAAGAAACCGCACAAAGAGAAATCTCAAAAGCTTAAATAAGGCTCTCTAATCCGTATGTGCAATTGACAAAAATGGAGCCTTAAGCTCGCCAGAAATTCAGGGGTTTTTTGCTGCATATGCCGGTGCTTCATAGTCTTATATTTTGCAGCCGCAATTCTTCGAATCGAGGGGGGAAAAGTCGTTGAATATGACTCGGACTTCCCAGGTGTTGTTTGTCCCGTGTTTGAGAAAAGAAAAACAAAATCCCACATGATACCTCCAGCTTAAACACCACACGATGCAGTAACTTTGGGGGCTCTGCAGGAATATGTATATGCTGCCCCGAAAGCCATAATTGATTTTGTTGACGAAAAGTGTCGCTCTTTTATGAGAGACAGTTTTGTGGGCTTCAGCCAACTGTTCCCTTTTATAGGGACCATTTTCAGGCCTTTGACAAAAGTTGTATGTTAAGGATCACTGGTACCCTGTGCTTTCTTCAGCAGAATAGCTGCTGTGAGGCAGGTGCAAGCCGACATTATATTATGTTGTAACTTTCTCTTTAAGGCGAGTAGCTAAAAGCCTTAAGGCCTTATTCATAAAAAATATCTCGTGCTTATAAGCTGCTTGTAAGACAAATTGCATATAAAAAATGTATGTTATAAGCAGCTTATAAGCATGAAATATTTTTTGTAAAAGTTAAGGCCATTAAAAGAGAAAATCTACGTCTAAAACTGTTGCGCATTTTTTTAGGAGTACAACGATTCATGTTTTATTGATGAGTATTTTGTCTCCATTGACTTCACAAAAGTTATAAGGGAACTAAAAGTTAGTGTCGCTTGCATCATCGAATAGATGCATGACTTTTGCACCGCCCTCGATTATAAATTAAAATATTTTAGTATTTAAAAAGAAGCATACATTTTTAGAATTGCTTGTGTACAAAATTGTTAAACACGACTTGTGCACTTTTTCCTTATTGCCGCCACTATTGCCATCAGGATATAGGGTTTCCTCTTATAGGGTTTCCCAATAAGAGGTTTCAATTCGATGTGTACTAAAAAAAAACAAGTCAATATTAAATTCAAGTAAGACTGACACGCTCAACACATTTTTCCAATTCAGTAAAACATCAGGAATGTAACAAAGCACGAGGAAAAGTCACCATCAATTTATTAATTAAATTTATACATCAGATCGGAGTCGTTCCCGAAAGCCTTCTGACAGTTCAATGTCGTTTATAAGAGCGGCCGATCCAATAAATCAACTACAGATGGGGCATGCGAGGGTATCACTCCGCAACATGGGCTACACTTGAGCTACGGTCACGAGGTCGATTCTTGGCATTACCAACTTGTTCAAACAGCTGACATTTTCCCACTAATTTCACAAGTTTTTAACGACAATACACCTCACGACGTCGTACAGACGTCCGCGAGATTTTCGCACTGTTTGCGCAAAATTTTATGAAGTCATTCATCGTTTTGTTTTTGTATTAATGGCGTAGTTCCAAGTTGAGTTATGAAGTGTCTTCAAATGGCGGCCTAATGAAAATAACAGCTCTTTTGGCCACACCGTTTATATCGATTTTCTATACCACATTCACTGTAACATATGGGTTGTAGAAAAGTTGGAGTCTACTTGGAAATAATGCTCCTACGGCACGTATGCCAATAAAAGATAAAATTCAATTGAATAAATTTATGATTCTCAAAATAAGTCATCAATACGGAATTATTTGAATTGTTGTTTTAATCGAACGAAACAATCATTGAATTACCGAATTAACTCATGATTTATTCATAAATTCGTTGTTTGTATATTAAAATATTTAAATAGAAAAACAGCACGCAAAAACATTTTAGATTTGAATACGGGGAAACTAAAAGCACAATGACGTTCACAATAAGCAGTTATTTTAATTTATTAATTTGTTTTTTTTTAAGTATTTTGAATCGATTTGTTACAACTCTCAATCATAATAAAATTGCTGCAAAGAGAAACTGTTGTCACATGCAACTAAACCTCCCAACAAGAGGACAATAAACACAAACGCAGAAGGGTAGTGATGATGAAGGTGTAGCGGCTTTCGAAAACAGCTGCTGTGCTCTGCTGCATAAGTTGAATATATAAAATTGATGTTGACTTTTCCTTGTGCTTTGGAATAATTATTATTCTGAATGAAAAAAAGCTTTTGTAACAATTCGCCTATTAAAATTGAATTTAAAATATATATTTTTCTTAAAATCTTTGTTATAAATTTTCAAGAAGAACTTTAATTTATAATTAAAATTGAATCGATTTAAAATTTTATCACACAATTTTTTTAACCGGCACTCGTTTTATACATTTTGTGTTTAAGTTTTGTCCATAAGCCAGCATTTCATGGGCTCTTAACCACTTCATCAGACTTCAATATATTTCGAAAAAGCAAAATAAAATGGAAACAGATTGAAGCCTAATGAAATGCTGGCCTACGAACAAACTTAGCAATTAAATGAAAAAAATATATCAAAGAAAGTTATAAAATGCCGCACTTTACCCAGACGATTTCCAAATAAAAAAAATTGTGCGCTTGTAATCAACCGAACAGGAATGAATTTCGTGATCTGCGATATTTAATTACCTATTCGATCTGTCTTTATATCTATTGAAGTAATAGAGTACTGAATATATCAGGCATGATCATGCATGCAACTTGAAATAATTTTTTCAATACGGAATTTATACCAGATGATGTAGTGGAATGGCCGCAGCGCTTCAAGACACCCACAACATTCACGTTTTGCTTGTTTCGCATCAACACCAGAAAGAAAACAAAAGCAGCCTGCGAATTCTCCAGCGAATGAAAATAATATAAATAATTTTGTTTAAAAAAAAGTTTTAAAAGAAAACTTTTGATGCCTCGACATTTGTGCGGACATCAGATTTTAAATTCAAACTTATTTGTGCGTGCCTGGGTATAGATTTAGATATCGTTCAAACTGAAAACAAAATAACTATCTGTTGCGGTCTGTTGAGGATTTGTGCTTCTTTTTTTGGACTTCTTTTCGATTTTCTGCTGTGTCAGAGCTATTTGCTGCCAGACACAGCAACGCAAAGGAAATGTTAAACGTTAAGGCAAAAGAAAACAAAGAAGAAAAAAACTTGAATGATGAAACAACGCAAAGAGTGATGGATGAAAAAACACAACTAATTATGCGGAAACGTAAACGATGTGTAAATAATTTTGCAAACCGCAAAAATATCAGCAACTGAGTTATGACAGGGGAAAAGGCGAAGCAGAGCCCCAACTTATTAATAGAAATGAAAAAATAAAATAAATATGACGCAGTGTTGTGCGATAAGAAAAGTGTTTTATGTTGACGCGCCAAAAAAACCCTGGAAATGGTTTATTTAAAAAGGACCAGCAGTAGCTGTAAAGAAAGGTTGGCACTTTTTCCTATTTTTTATTGTATTATCACGGACAAAAAAATGTGTTATTGCAAAGAAGAAAAAGAAAAAAGATAATGCTAAATTGCTTTGTTCGGATATTGTGTGTAAGTCGTGCCTTTAAAAAAATCGTTTAAAGTTTTAAAGCTTAACTCTTCCGGAGAGCCAATCGGAAATTAGTGCAATCGGGACGGAGATAATAATTGAAATGCGATTAGCGGTTACGCAGTACATGGCAGAGTTTGTTTTGTTTGTGTGCCGGTCCACTATGGCATAATCGGTCAAGACCGTGCAAACAAGACCGGTAGTAACTTATGAAACCAAAGTCTTTCACGGCAGCAAATATTGAGTTGAGGCTGAAAATGGATCGCAAGATTCGATGAAATAGTAAAACAACGATAGTTCTGTGGGCCGGCCTGGGACACGATGACAAAGGAGCTGCTGGTAATAAGAAAGTGGCAAAATTTATCGGCGTCTTAGCCATAGATGACAATGGATGCAGGTAAAACATTAAGACAGTGGCACTTCCATTTCTGTAGCCGAGATAATTTTTATTGTTGTTGTGCATGATACTTTAGCCGACGTTAACATCCTCGTATTATAAATGACGATGTCACCGTCGGCGTCACATCAACACGACAGCAAAAAATTTCACTCGACAGAAATTGACTTCTGGCAACATGTTCTATTAATATTACACGTCTTAGAGAATACCAAAAGGCTGTTAATAATAATTAAATATTGACGTTAATTAAATGACAAGTGACAATTTTTCGCTGTCGTGTCGATTTGATGCCGACGTCGTCATTCGTAATATGGGCGATTGACTGCAAGATAATGTGGGTTACTGAAGAAACTGCTCTTTTTTAAGTTTTATAAATGCCCACAATAGGCCATCACTGGCTCTGATGTATGTCCTTGACCCGACCAACTTTTAAAGAGAAACGTACCTTTTGATAAAAGTATCTTTTGATAAGATCAAATGGAAATATCTTTCGGTTTATATATACGTAAAGTTTTCTCTTCAAAAAAAGTACTTTTTAAACGAGGACTATTTTGTAAAAGTATTTTTTTTTTACAAAATATGCATAATAAAGCATGTGCATTTTGGTAGGAGTGCATTTCAAAAAAAGTACCTTTTAATGAAAAGACATTCTGACAAAAGTACCCTTTTAAAAATGTTATTTCTTAGAAAAATATTTTTTTTAAAGAGTGTCTTTTGTTGGAAGCAGCTTGCGACAGAAGCACTATTTTATGGAAGTGGCATTTCGGACAGGTACTTTTTGTTTAGAACATCTTTGATACTATTTGTAAAAAGCAAGCATGTTTTGATAAAAATACCTTTTGGTTAAAATATTATCTGATAAAAATGCTTTTTGATAATAGCTTTTTCGGAAATGTACCTATTCATAAAATGTTGTTTTAATACAAGAACTTTTTGATGGCCAAGCATTTCATTAAAGATGAAATGAACTTTTAATAAAAGTACTCTTTGATAACAGCACCTTTCGACTAAATTAATCTTTAACAAAAGTGCATTTTGATAAAAGTATGTATTTCTTGATAAAATTACATTTTGATAAAATTACTATTAATTAAGTATTATCTTTTGATTAAAGTACCTTTTCGTAAGAAGGACCTTTTTGATTAACGTACATAATAATAAAAGTACCTTTTGTTGAAATAACTTGCGATACAGTACCTTTTCATGAAATTTCATTTTGGTAAAAGTACTTTTTAGAAACAGTGCATTTTGGTTAAAACTACCAAACCATTTCGATAAGATTGCCTTTTTAGTATCTTTTACCTTGTGATTAAAGTACCAATAAAAGTAAGTATTTCTAAAAAGTACCTTTTGCTAAAATTGCCGTTTGCAACAAATACCCTCAGATAAAAGCACTTTTTGACAAAAATACCTTTTAATTAAACTAGCTTTTGATTTAAAAAAAGTACCTTTTGTTGCAAGTACTTTGTATTAAGTAACTTTTAGGTTGATAAAGACATTTTCACAAAAGCTGTTTCTCACGGCTCGATATATTTACAATAAATTAAAAGTTAATTATTTAATAACGATTATACAAGGAAAATTTAAAACTCCCTAGATTTTGAGGCTTTGCTGTGTGCGTGTATTAACTTGAACAATAAAATGTCCTGATGGGAATGAACAGAAAACAAACAATCTCTTATATATTTATTTGCATTTTAAAGTACCTTTTTCAAAGTTGCTTCTTTTTAAATGTTCATCATCATTTTTGCATTAAAATTCATTTCGGCTTGAATAGAAATTGTTTAACAACATGCTTTTGAAGACTTTCAACAATATTTTCTTGAAAACAATAAAGTACTTTCGAAGCTTTAGAAAAAGTACTTCTTGAAATTTGTTTTCTTGAGTAGTAAATATTGTATTCAAATCGTTTCAATTAATTATTTCAATATGCTAAAATATTCCAGCCATATTGCAGCCCTCAGGTTTTCTGCTCTTCTGCGATGGCGTCATTTAAATAAATAATTTTTATTTCTCTTCATTCTACCACCATCCCCGCGGTGGTACTTTCTCATATCCAACGAGAAATACAAAACGTTTTCTTCATATTATTTTTATATGTTTCTTAAAATGAGAAACTACTTAACGAATGACTGACATTATTAAGTATCTTTTGACAAAAGTAAAGCAATAAAAACAAATTAGGAAAAGAGTTTCCACAAGTCAAACGAAAGCTAAACATTTTCCTTGTATTTATTTGCATGTACAACCTGGCGCCAACCTGGCGTTTAACTGTGACTTTATAAGAGTATTCAAATAGTTCTGGAAAATATTTATGTGCTTTGGAAAAGTATTTTCCATTATGTGGCAGACAACAACGGCGGAGAAGACAATAAACACAAGTAAATAATGCTCTGCTCGTATTACCATGAACGCCATGTTGTCGTCCTTGTAACAATAGAATATTAAATGTATTATTAAGTAATTGTGTTGCTAAAGTTGTATTGCATTTTGTGCAGTTTTGCAACAAATCGCAATTAAATGTTGACTAACAGATTTTGTAATATTGTGCTGACAAATTGCTGCTGCCAGCCCTATTTAAGCACTGATATGCATCTGTGCGTTGTATTTGTAATACATATTTAATTAAAAATAGCCAGTGTTGTTGCAACAAGTTGGCTAAGAAAATTAGTTTAAACATAAAGTTTGCTTAAATGTTAATAACAGTCTGATATATCATATCATTACGGACCAAAATTTTAGGTAAAAATTGTGTCCAAAAACTTGGCAAAATGGCGGCATGAAATTATTGTCAGTTGATCTAAACCCAGTTTAGGCGAGATCTTGAAAATCCAGCCTCAATATATATATATATATATATATATATATGTAATGAGAAAAGTATTCTTTTATCCGCAAACTTAAAGCACAAAAATTTTCTGTATCGTGTCGACGACGCCTAATGGAATTGGGGTGATAAATTCAAGTTGAACTCTGATCCTTTCTCAATATGGAGACTTAAAAATATATGCAGTGAGAGGAAGATTTTCGTCGGCATCGTAACTGTTGTGTCTTAATTTATATTATTTTTGTATTCTTTTTCTTTTAACAAAATTCAGAAAATAACATCAATAAAGTCGTACTCACTCAGCAACTTTTGCATGTCGAGATATGCAATTATGGCAGAGAAATTTTGAATATGAACTTCGACTTTAATTAGTAGTCATATTCTGGTACAGATTTGTTGCTAAAATAATAGAAGAAGAAAAATACATTTAAATAACAAGTTGGGTATAACATTTAAGTTGAATTTGAAAGAGCATTTCTAAAGTAAATTGTCATTTTACAAAGTTGAAATTATATTTAAAATTTTCTCGTTTTTACTTGCAAACACTTCTTATTTTTATTCAAATAAATTTGTTGGTAAGAAAGAAAATATGCATACAATTGGCTACCAGTTGGTGAACAATAAAAATGTATCACGTCTTACAGAATTGCTTCGCTTACCCTACATCGACCTGAACATGACATGGAGCCACGCTGTTAATGTGTCCATGTTCTTGCATGGCGGCGGCGACGTGTTCAGACTTATCAAGTAGTTTTCAGGTTGTGCAGATCTTTTAAGGCGATCATTAAATCGGACATAGAAGGCCGGACATCTGTCCAGCCATTTTGGACTCGATGTAAAAGGATATTTGTGTAAATTTTCAGGATGCACGTTAGACTGCTTTTAGACGTTCAAAATTCAAGGCAAGGACGAGCTTCAAGAGCTGAGTTTTTGGAAGAAAGAGGTAAAGTGAGTTAAACGTACAAAGTTGAACAAGTTCTTGAATTTTGCTTTCTGCTTTTTTTATTGTTATACACCATTTCACTCACTTTAACTCTCTGTCTCTCTCTTTCTCCCAAAAACTATACTCTTTAAGCTCATAATTGCTTTCACGTGTGAAAGTGATTTCAAGTTTAAAAGAGAATTGAAGAATATATTGAACAGATAAACTTTAACGTCTAGAAGAGGACTTAAAGGATTGGATCTGGTAATACTTGTTGGCTGAAGCCCGTGATTTTATCTACATCCTAAGAAATATCTCTGGATTGGGTAAATCTAGCGATCTTGCTGCACATGGAGAGTGTGTGCGGTTGCACCGTGTTATTGCAGCCACGTTTTCGCCAAGCCCTGGCAGGAAGAAGGTGTTTGTCATGGCCCTGTAGCGTTCGCCAAAAGCAGTGAATGTGTATCTGATGGTTTCCTCACACATATACGCCCCAGTTACTACTCCCTGCTGAACTTCGCTTTACACAGTGGTTTTCAGTAGATAAAAATGCCATTTCATGCCTGTTTGTCTCGCCTTGTTTTGACAATTTTCTTTTAAACTTCCTGCGCCAACAAACTGCCGGACAATATTAAATTGTTGTTTGGAGTGTAGCTGACTTCTATAATAAGTATTCTATGCCAACAGCACCACAATTAGTTGTGTTTGATATTGACTCTACAGCATCACTTTAATATAAATTTATCGCTCGCCGTTTTCAGTTATTTGTCGCCAGTGATCCATTATTTTAACCCAGCTTAAAAATATTTCAAATGGCTTTTGAATGCTGCCAAAATAAAAGAGGGCAACATTTCTTTGTACTCTATTAATAAATTTAACTTTATCCAAGCGAAGATCTTAACTTTCATCGTAATCATTTTAGTTGATAAGTAACAAGAAAAAAAAGCTCTTTGATTTATTAGCACTTTATAAATTCCGCTTTTAATATTTTTATCAGTTTCAATTTTCCATATAAAATTTTTTTCTTTTATTTCGCAACTAACTCAAGTGCACTTGATAGCACTTAAGTTGGACAAGACCACTCCATTCACTTCATCATCTCAGGCACATAATCTAAAAACAATTGACTCAAACTTGATTAAGATGAAGGAGATGAAAATGGAATGCTGAAGTGAAAAAGTAAGAACGCCAAAAGTGGCAAAAGAAAATCATGAAGTAGTTTATAAAAACGAGAAATTGAAACATTCTAAGTTGGCGTTAAAGGCCAAGGATTAGTTGGCAGCGGTAATGCACGGCTACTGAATACCCTGCATGTCGTCAGAATTTCTATAAACACTCAGATGTATTTGTGCAGGCGTATGTTGTAGTCAAATCGTGTTGCACAGTGTTTGAAGTTAAACAGTTTGACTGTACAACTGATTTTTGCAATAGGAATTGGAGGCTGCTCCCATTATCTGTGATGTGTTTTGGTCTCATTTGTCACACGTCACCCAGCACTCTTGATTTATACATTCTTCCTTATCGCTGCCTTCCTTTATTAAACCTTTTTCGCATTTTAAATCTGCTTGTTTAACTTCAAGTGGTTGCCATAAACAATAAAGACTTTTGCTAAATACGAAAACAAATAAATAGAATTTAAACTCAAATACATGCACTACGCAACTGGTTTCGTAAGCATTTTCCAGCTTTAATCCAAACAGAGAAGTGGTTGAAGCAACATTTTTTCACTCCCTGGTGCCCTGCTTGATTCTACCTCGTGACATTATTTTTAATAAATTTATTCATTCGCTCTTATTTTCTTGCAATATCATGTTCAGCAAGTATTTCCAATTTTTCCTTTGCTATAAATATTGCTATATATTGTTGTTGTTATTTTTGGCAATGCATGACTGCAATTTATTATGTTGTAAGTGGAAAAGAAAAACAAGCACAGGAGCTGTTTGTAAATCGATTTAAATATAAAAAAAAAATAAAAAATAAAAGAATTGCATTTCATAGTTGTTTTGTGTGACTTGAACTGCCAGCCAGTAGTTTAAAATACGATACTTGTAACTTGTTCTTGTAAAAAACTGGTTGTAAATAGTGTATTTTTAGAAGTACAAAACTTTGAGTTGGCAACACTTTTTGGCTGACAGTTATTCTGTCAGCTGTCAAAAATTGCTTGTCATGAAGATTATCTTTCAAATAAAGTAAAGTTCAAATTAATTTATAAAATTCGTCTTTATTTTGTTCCATTTGACCGTTTAATACCTCCATAAAAAACACCCTTTGCTGGATGTGTGTGCGTGCGTGTCTATATGATTTCATACATGCATGTCTATACTTGTGTTTTGTCGACGTTTGATAATATTATATGAACGTGTTTGTGTGGCTGTGTGTGTGTGAATTTATAACAATTGTAGGCCAATTTACCCAGCAAATATTTTCGTATGCAATCGTTTGGCAAGTAACTCTAGAGCAGTGCTATCAATTGCGATTGTGTTGGTGACACTGCTCTTATCTCTCACATTACCACAGGGGGAAATGTGCGGTTGCTAGGCCTTTAGTTAAAGGCCTTTTCTATAAGTATACTTTTATTTACCAATAATATCTTCTAAATTTATATTGCAGTTTTTAGGCTTGCGGATGTTAATTTATTGTGTTGTATTGAGCGAAAGTATTTCAAATCGGAAAATATTTGTTCCCAAAGTTATGCTGAAAACAAGCCTTGCGATACTTCCGTCTGAATGAGAGTGTTTTTCAGTAAAAAAAACTATATATTACGCTCACAAAATAAAAGAGCGTAAGTGTACGTGTGAGTTTTATTTCCACAATTGTGTATGGAGCTGACATCACTGCTCTAGATGGAAGGGAACCTGCCACGTGAATGGTTCTCAAACACTAGCAATCGGCTCAGGCTCGTAAATTTTATGTGAGAGCTACAGGTAACTATTACATGGTGGCCCTGTTATAAAATTCGTCTATGATTTTGGAAATACCTGAAAGCTAAAAAATCAATTTGCCGAATTGATCAAGTGCTATTGGTTTTCTGTATGAAAATGTCCAGCTATTTTCTTCAGAGAATTCCAAAAAAAAACTCTGGCTATTGATTCAGTTATTCTCTTTTATCTAATATGTCGAATAAAAAAAGCAAAAGCTCACTGGTTTATATGCCAAAAACAAAAAATGCTTAATATATTTTTCTATATGTATGTGTGTGTGCGTATGTGTTTCCACGAGCAAAATTGTAAACTACTTCTTTTTTTGACAGTTTTGCAGGCTTCGTTGACTTTCTTATTAAGTTATTTGTCATAATTGACAGATGTTGCAAGTAGCCCGGCAAGTAGTTGCTTTTCTTTTGGAGTTCAATTTAAATCAAAAGCCAAGAAATAAAGAAAAATATAATATAATTTTCAATTTATTGCTTCTACGACGACATGTGCTCGTAGTAGGGAATGAGAGAGAGAAGGAGAAACGTATTTTTTTATGTCAATTTAGGAATTGTAAATTAGTACGGCGTACAAATAGGAATTGACATGTGCGTGCTCAGATAAAAAGTCTTAAAATTTGTGTTCTATGAAACTTTAGAAGCTCTTCGGCTTATCGAAAAACAAAAAAAGAAAAGTTCATAAAAGTCACACGTGAGTCCAGTTTGATGCTTGACTCTTCTACCAACATATCCAGTAGACTTTTGTCGTCTATAAAGTTTGTCATTCCTCGTTCAAATGCTTGTTGTCAATTTATTTTTCCTCTTTTTTATATTCAGTTTTATGTTGCAGATATTTGTCCTGGTTATTTCGAGCAATTTGGTAGTCGTAAAATTAAAGTTGAGGAGAAGAAAATTTGTTAAAAGAAATTTACAAAATGTTTATTTACTACAGTTAGTGACAACGCTGACGATGCGAAGTTATGGAACTTTTCGTTTTTTTCTTTTATATCTTTTTTTTTTTGCTGTTAGAACAGATTGTCTTGTGGCTGGCTGCTGTTGCTGGCGACGACAACGATTATTGTTTTCAAAGTGTTTTCTTTTTAAGAAGGTTATTGTTATTTTATATTTACTTGCTGTTGCTGTTGCTCTTTTACTTACTTTTTCCCATCAAGTCTGCTAGAAATGAAGTTTCCATAAATTCTAAATCGCTTCTGTTCACTTTTAATAGTCGTTTGTTTTTAAATAAAATCAAGAACTGCTTGCGCTATTTCTCCCTGCCATTATTGTGCTGTTGGTACAGTGGGACAAATGAACAAAATAATATCGAACATAAATTTTGCAATGAATGGTTAATTGAAGTTACTTTTGTAACCAATAATTTTGATAGAAGGATGCTGTTAACAGAAGTAATTAAAGCAAAACTACCAGCCCTGCAGGAATTAGAGTGCGGTTGTGTTGATTATGGTCGATTTAACTCAATGAGGAAGGCATGGCTTTATTTCCTTAATATTACGGGCCGTTATTGTCCCCGTCCCAGAATACATCCCCCCCCTTTTTCGTTGAAACTGCAGCAAAAAAGTTCTGTCCTCTTAACACAATCCTCGCCTAGTGCACTACTTATGAAAGGGCCATTACCTGACTGCTGGTGGAAATTAAAAAAAAAATATATATGGAAACCAACTGACTCCTAATGGCGGTCCCTATAGCTACCCGCAAGTTTTAACCGCGAAGCTATTGTAACCCCAGAATAGTCCGGGACCTCAAAATATGGAGCTCTGAGGTAAAACCAATAACTTCGCTATTTATTTTTTGATTCTAAATTTTTCTTACGAGAAGTTAAACATCGAGGAAAGTCGTTTAATAATTATCATCAGTTTGTAATCAAATCCAATTATATTTTAAGAATGTTGATTGATTTCTGATTTTGATTCTTTAAAAATACGTAAATTTTGTAATTTCTTGGCCATGGATGGCCATGACTGGATGATAATCAAAAGGTTCTTTTTTATTTTTATACGATTATCATTAACTCCACCACTTGTTTCCATCTACATTGTGCTTCCACGCGTATACTTAATATTATTAATAAATTCTATTAATCATACGTCACATTGTACGCGAATACAGTGGTTGGTGTGGTCATATATTTTTACACCCTTTCGCAGCACATTGAATTCAATAATAAAAAATAATTATTAAACAGGCCTTTTAAGGAAATCGAAATGAAAAGTTAGAAATAAATTTTATAGGAATCCTTAAAAAAATAAATAAAATAAAGCAAAAGCGTGGATGTTTTGTTCCCTATTTTTCGCATATCGAGTGCCCGACGCTTTTTTTTCACACTTAAACTTGTATTTTCTTTCATTGTTGTTTCAAGTTTATTCTAAAATATATATTAAAGCATGTGTTTTAGTTTTTTAAACTGTATTTATTTTTACATAACAATCTCATATTTTTTAAATTACAAATTATGACTTAATTGCAGCACCGACTCGACACGTAAACATGTCATTTCCTATTATTCAAATTTGCTTTTCTTTGTGTTTTATATCTCCTTATTTCTGCAATCAGTAATTTACTGCAATAATATTTGGCTCACATTCAAATGCGGTTAACCGATTCAATGTCAACATAATAAAATTATTAACTCTCACTTTAATCTAAATTATTGTGGTTTCAAAATCGCAAATAGCACACAATGAATTGATTACTGTCTCTTCAGTTTTGTCCTTTAACCGCAATTTTATAATCAAAATACTCTATCACTTGGTAAATATGATGAATAATAAGTGAAGCCAAAAGGTGTTGCACCTCAATTAGAAATGCAACATTAATACTTTCACATGAATATCATATAAATTTAAGACTGAGAGAAACAAGTCATACAGTAAATAATATAACAAAACCTATACGAAGGGAAAAGAAGAAGTCTCGTCATAAATAGATTGAGTCTTTGCTGCAGCAGTCATAAGTCGAAATTTGAAAAATATGAAAAAAAAAGATTTTAAGCGGGCTGCCTGCGTTCTGAAATAATATTTATAATCATTCTGGTAAATTGTGTGATCAAAAATATCTCCAGACTACAGTGCGTCCAAGGGGAATAGAATTCTGTCAATGAGTTTCGTGTTTTTATTTTATTTATGACACTCTTGCCGACTTAAAATTTTATATCGAAAGCAATTCGCCTTGTCACAGAGTTCGATGCCTTAGAGAACACAAACTTGACAATTTTTCGCCTTTTCGTTTTCTTAGGAACGCATGAATCGCACACACGTGATTCACAAAAAATCACGACACTTGCACCACTCCATTTCAATATTTTCAATAATAGACGGTGTCATAGAATTCAATTGGCAACTGTTTAATTCAATAACTACTTGGCCCGCTGTTTTGGTCAAACATTTGACGAGTGCGAAGCAACGTGTGTTTGGTGGAAACAATAAAAAATGTCTCCGCAAATATAATTGCACGTTTGCATTTCATATAAATCATATGAAATTCAAGTGTGCTTAATTGCATGCTTTATCATGTCTATTGGCATGCCTCTTAACGGATAATGGGCAGAGCCAACATTGCGTTGTTGCAGCAAACCGTTAATGACGATAATAATTAAATTGTTTTCACAGCAACTTGTTATCATTTAACTGCTTTTATGCAACATGTAATTGTTTTATGGAAACGCATCATTAAACATGAACGTACCACTCGTATTTCAGAGAACATTTAATTGTGCAACTGCTTCGTTATTTATACATCTTTTCTATATCTTAAATATCATCTGTTTTGTTTTATTGTACTCTTGTTATGCGATATAATTAAAGTGTGCTCATACACTCGCATGTACAGGGGGAAAATTGTTTCAGTAGCATGTGACCGAAATTAGTGCAGCGTATGTTTGTGAATGCAAACATTCGTTGTAATGAACACACAGTTTTTGTAAATGTTTGGTTGCTACAGAGAAAAAAACCCCCTACACTTCCACCAACAACTTATAAATTGTTGCCGGAAAAAGATTTTTTAAAGATAATAATGAAATAAATAGCAGCGCTGAGTGCTTGTGCAACAATAGAAAAAATCTTTAAGACTACAAGGAGTAGCTATTAAAACGATAAGAAATAAATATAATTTAAAAAACCTTCTAAGAAACTTGAATTAAAAAGTTAAAAAGAAATTTTCAAATAACCTTAAAACATTAATAAACCAAAAAAAAAACTGGATCTACGAAAAAGAAGATCACAAAGCGCCCACACTTTTTTCACAATTTTTCTATTTTGGTTTATTATTGTTTTAAGGTTATTTGAAGCCTCATTTCTTAACGTTTAGCTCGATTTTCTTAAAAAGCCTGGGCCCAAATAATTGCAATACATTTGAAATGGAAATTTCGATCGATATCGAATGCCGTCATTTGCCCTCTTTTTCTAAGTTTTTTTTTAAACACAATTTATTTGTTTTGTTTTAGCGTGTAAAAATACTTGCCCATTATGAGATGAGAACATGCAACACACCAGCAACCTGGCACGAGTAAAGTGGGACGTATGAGTAACATTATTAATAGTAAATAGAAGCGCAGTAAAGAAGGAGAGTACAATTGAAGCTTATAAAAGGCGTATAAGAATTCGAATTTTTAAAAATTCCGAACATGTCTCAGTAAAAAGCACAGCATATATTCAAGTCCCGGTAAAACGAACAATATAATGCTAGACCTTTTTCGTTATATCGTCAGTTTTGCATTATTTATAAAAATAATAATTATATTCTTTTTAAACGAACAACTAGCGCGCCTAGAAAAAGTCACTGATTGCAGTTGGCGTTTCAACATATTTTTGGACCGCTTCCTCAGGACTATTATTTTCGAAAAATCTTTATCATTTAAGTCAGGTCTTAGAGCAATTGATTGCTTGAAAATATTTCTGCAGGTTTATCATACTCTTGGTCCTTGTTTTTTTTTTTTTTGCTTTAAAACAAATAAATTATTTTTTAAAATTATAAAATAGTAATTGTGTTGAATATCATACAACTTTGTATAAGAAAATATTAACACGCATTTAAAACAAGAAATATTTATTTCTAACTATATTTTTGCTCTGTGAAATTTATTCCTTTTGGGACAGTAGCGAAATAAACACGTCACTATAAATGATTTATAGTTGTGATATTGTTGTACCCATCCCCAATCTCTACGTGTCCCACATCAATCAAATCTAACGTTGCGTTTGAAAATTGTTTACAAGTTTACACAAACATCGTCAAGAGCTGAACGCAAAAACACTCCCTGCATGCATCACCAGTAAAACACACACACACACACACACACACATACACACAAAATAGAAAAACTGATAATAAATGGGCACATAAAAAGCGAAATACAAAATGTTTATAACAGCAGCAGCAGCAAGCAAGCTTCTGGGGAAGCATGAATGAAGAGTAACGATTTATTTATTGAATTTTACTGCCGTTCAAGATGGAAAACAAACAACGTATTCCACTTTAGATGGCACTGCCAAAGGACTTTCGCTACGTTGGCAGCTCACTCCCCCACTGCAACAACAACAATAATAATAATAATAAATATAGAGTTTATAACAAATCACGCAGATAAAGATAAACAATAGCGTTCACTTAATCTCCCACACTATCTCCCATTTCTCTCGCTCATAAAAAATATATAAGCGTTAGCAAAAACAAACAAAACAATGATAAAAACAAGAACAACAACAGTAGCACTATCAAACGTTTCCGCATTACAACTTCCGTTACGAGTTCTACAATTGTTTCCGCTTCAACTGGGGATTATTTATAGACTACAGTTTATTCACCTACAAAAGGCGACAAACACATGCATGCACGCTTTTAATATAAAAATAATTTTTTTATAAAATAATTTCTACGAGGGCCTTCCATAAATTATGCTGCGGACACAAGCGCAGCATATGACATTAAATAAACATATAGTTTCAAAAAGTTCAAGTGTTGAAAATAAATTTGAAAACAAGCCGCAAACAATAATTAACCAAAATACAAGTGTTAGTGTAAAAAAAAGCGCCGGGCTCTCTAAAAACGAAGATTAAGGCCCACGTTCTTTTATTTGCATACTGTGCTTAATATTATTTTAAGCTCGTTTTAAATATTATTTCAAAGCTTTTAGTTCGATTTTCTCAAAAAATTATTTATTATATTTTTTTAACTAACGTGCTTAGAAAGCGTGTAAAAACACTTACACATTATGAGAAGATAAGAACAGATAAGAAGATGCACCAACAGCCTTGTACGATAACAATGCGACACATGAGTTACATTATTAATAATATTAAGTTTAAGCGTGGAAGCGCAACACAAACCAATATACAAGTGAAACTAATAATACGCCTGCAAATATGCACACAATGATGGCGCCTGCAAAAAGTCCTCATGCCCCTAAAACTATGCAATGAATTTATTTTTAACAGAGCCGCTATTAGTCTAGTGCTCGAAAGTCACGATATTTAGTCTAAGGATTAATGGATTAATCTTGTTTATTCATAACACTCGATACAATTGCTTGTGACAAGTAGGAAAAAATTGTTAATGAACTTTTCAAACCTCCCTCCTGTTAATAAATATATGTAAACGTTTGCTTAACAAATTTGCATACAGAAAAGTTGTCAGTTCTGATTGCCAAAACAATAAATTATATTTATACTTTCGTAATTTGCTTATTTCGAATTTTATACAAAATTGTAAATTTTCAAACAACATTCATTTTAACATCTGCCATATGTGTGCTACACTGTTGCGGTGGCTTTGTTTCGTGTACCTGTAGCCAACTATCGGCTCGTAATTAAGGGCATATTTTTATGCGAGTGTCCGTCCACAGAAATATTTATTTACCAATAATATTTTCTATTAACTGAAATAATGCACAACAGCCTTTATGATACTCGAAAGTGGAAAAGTTGAACTTGTAAAATATCAATTTGTAATCGTGTTTGGATTTTGAATATAAATAATTTAAATTAAACTTTTTCTCTATCTGTATATCATCGAAACGATTATTATTCATGCCGTGTAACAAATTAGCTGATGGCGAGTAGTTTAGAAATTATTCGCATTATTTGGTCCATGTAGTTTCACTTAATAAATTCTTCAATAATTAACACAATAAACAATTGAAAATTATTGCTTAGTGAATATAAAACAATTAAAATTAATTAAGAAATCGTGTGAGACATCAGTACTAAAACCGTATACTCCTTTTAGAAGTTTATTGTTGAAAATCGAACTAGACTTTGATGCTATTTTTTATTTAATAAGTTTTTGTATGTTTGCAAATCCGATATTTGATTTTAATTTTAATTTACTTTATTACAAAGTAAAATAAAATTGTTCGATTGCAAATCGATTAACTTTTTATTTGAAATAATTATGCGCGTGATTAATCGATTAATAAAAAAACTGGAATACCCTAATTGTTAGATGGCTCTCTTGAACCACTGGCGACTTATGCCGCTTGCATAAGTCACTGTGCAAGGCGCATCATATTTATCAATTTATCTCCGAGAACGCATACAAAGTGTTGCCAACTTCCGACCATCACAAACTGCAATTCTGTGTTTCCACTTTCTTTGAACCACCCTAATAATGCTGTGCAACTTAAGTTGATTAAAAAAAACAGAAAATGAACAATTTCCATTATACCAATCGCTCGTTTATGGGCAAAATTTTTTCGCATCCTTCCTGGGCTTAAGCATTGTTTTACAATTAGTTGTATGTTGGTAACATCTGACCATAATCTGTTTTACGTTGAGGCATATTCAGTCATGTGCTACTTTCCAAAGCTCTCCTTGTTTGGCCAGTGCTGTAAATGTTATAATTCTTCAAAACAAAAACAAAAATTTACTGACAATTGTATGTAACAGAAAATAAATGATAAAAAGTACTAAAGCCTTAAACACAATAACGACAGCAGGCAACACGAACACCGGCTACAATCGTCGCCTCGTATTCAGCTACTTAATTATTTTTAAAACAACACCAGCAAACATATAACCATGAGTTGTTGTTTGTAGTAGAATTCTCTTCACACGCCAGTGTAGCCGCTTTCATATATTTAATAATCTTAAATAGTGTTATTCCAATATAATATATTTAAAGTCCACAGTACATGATAAGAAATCATTCCATTAGCTTGGATATATAATTTGTTGTTTCTTTTTGTTTAATAAAACAGTATATTTTCAAGTTTACAATAATTGAATTTATTTATATTATACTGGCAACACTGCTTCTACTCATTGTCGGTCGCCAAAATAGAAATTAGGCATTAAACACAATAACGACAGCAGGTTACTACAGACTATAACTTGTCAAAAATAGAATGTATGTGCGTCTATACGAATGATTATTTTTACTACTACAGGCAACACGGCTGTCGTTATTGTGTTTAATGCCTATACTTTGAAATATTACAAAAAATATTGATTTTATTAATAAAAAGATCTGCTTTTGATTTTGTGCAATGACGACTTTCTTATAAATTTTTAGCAAAAGATTTCCTGATTATCGGATATATCGAACATATAAAATCGAATAAAAAACTTTTTATAAAAAGACCTCAAGCTTAACAAATGCCTATAATAAAATAAAAAAAAATTTAAATTATTTTGCACTGAAATTCAAAACAAAATTATGCTTGGCTTTCGATCTCGTAAATTATTGCAAACCTTAAAGCCCTGCTATAGTTACCACAATGGCACACAACAAAACAGTTTCAATGTATAAAATTTTGTTTTGTTTGTTTGTTTGTTTTTGCTGATAGTCGATCACTGTGTGACATGCAAATACAGTTTCTCCGACTTTAAGGAAATAAATGTTGAGCTTTCTCCAAACGATGCCACGTACAATGCCAATAACGAACGGCCATGTGCCTCAGATGGAGTCGAGTCATTTGGAAAAAGGTCATTTCAACTTGAAGGATGGTTACAAGTACATGAAACCGAAACATTCGCTGGTTATTAGCCACTATGAAATTGGGGGCATGCGTGTCTATGCGAATTTTTGTTCTTTGAAATTGTTGTTTGGAAGAATTGAATGGAAAATGCATATGGCCGGCACAATAGCACTGAGTTTTTTTGTAATTAATAAATGTGGGGCCACCATTTGAAATTAAAAACTTTGTTGCAACGCCAGTTGCAAGCGATTATCACATACACACACACACACACGCACATAATTTCAATATGATGCAACTTTTCTGCGATGCCATTATTTAATAAATAAAAACGAAATTTTTATTTAACGAACATTTCTGTTTAATGGATTTCGCAACGGCGTGGAAACATGTCATTTCATATGTCATAATTTTAAATCCGAATTTGCACGACGTCATGTTCGTGCCTGAGTGCTAAGTCGAACTCGGGATCGCAAGCATCGCAGTCTAGTGTTTCAGCCAACAGCAAAATCATGACTCAGCCATCGTATTGGCGAGTATTTCTTGTTCAAAAGATCGAGCAGATAATAACTGAGTCTTCGAGAGAGCCGAAGCATTTGCCCAAAAGGGCATATTGAAACTGCTTCGCGGATGTGAAGAAGGACTGGCACAAGTGCGTTATTTCTGAGAGGGACATTTATGAAGCAGACAAAAGAGAAATTGATGAATATATTAATATGTTTTCTGAAAAAATTAAAATTCGCCTTACCACATAATTTATTAATTAACTAGCTTTAACGCAACTGATTTTAATCGAAATTAACGATTGTTTTAGCGCAGGATAATTACAAAATTGAATCCAACATGGACCGAGAACATGCACACCCACTCGTCCCAGTGTTTTTTTTTTTTTTTTTGTCATTTGCAGTTTCACTTTCATACAAAAGCAACTTGTGGAAACTGCTATTGCATCCAGGCATGCAGTTTTATTTTTAAAATTTACTGTTTAGCTGTGCATTTATCCAACAGTTTTTTTCTTTTTTTTGTTCCACACAGCAGATGTTTTGCTTTAGCACTGCAGCTGCCAATATTCTTCTTCTTCTTCTTCTTCTTTTTCTTCGTGCACTTAAAATTTTATTTGTGCTTTATTTTGCGATTTAGTTCATGGACAATTACTTTGTTGCTGTTTTCGTGGTGTTTGTTTATCATTTTCTTACATGTCGACTCCCTCCATTGTTTTTAATGGCCTTTAATTTGTTTTCCTATTTTTTATTTCTATTTTGTTTTATTTAGTAAATTTTTTCTTGAAAACTTATTTTGTTGTACACTTTCTATTTCCGATAAAATTTCAAGGTCATAGAGAATAAACAGAATAAATTGGCCTGCATGCCCGTGCCTTTTTCATGTCAAGTCGCAAGGGAGTTGCTTCGTTAAAGAGCATTTAAATTCTATTTTTTAAATATTATTTTCGCTTTTAATATTAAATAATTTTATATACGATATGTAGCATGGTACAATAAACAGGTATATGCATCAGCACAGGTCATGGTACAATTATCAGGTATATGCAAAGCGAATTCATTACAACAAAGCATCTTTTTTGTGAAACACAATGTCAAATACAAGGCGAATTAATTAATTCGTATTTCTCAAATAAAATAAAATTTATGAAATAAAATAAAACAAAATTTATGTTTTGGGAGACACAGACGTGTTGTGGGTGTCCATGAAGCTCAGAAACTCTACAGGTGCCCAAGAATCTGAAAAGGTAAGTGTGTGATAGATATAAACATCTTCCGGAAAATTTTAAGTGGCACACAATGCTTGGAATTGATTCAGGACAAGCATTGTTTGCACTCATAATTTTTCCTGCAGAAGTACATACCTTTGTGGCATTTTCAAAAGTAAATTAACATATTATTCTTTCAGTAGGTGATTATGGATCAATAGGGGTTTGCATCATTGAAATACTGTCCAATGCTGTAAGTCAAATGAATATAGTTTGGGAAGAGAGAAGTGGAATATGTTGAATGATTTCAGGTAATATTTTTGTTCTGTTCATAATTCTTCACCTTTATTAAAACAATTTCTTTTTTATTTTCTTTACTTTGTCAGCAAAGAAGGCAGTTCGTAAAAGTGCACCAGCTACCGGCGGTGGTACGAAATCACATCGTTTTCGTCGCTATCAGAATAGTACTGAATTGTTGATTCGCAAATAACTCGTGAAATTGTTAAAGACCTTAAAACTGATTTGCGTTTCCAGAGTTCTGCTGTGATGGCTCTTCAGGAAGTTAGTGAAGTTTATTTGGTTGGTCGCCTCCTAACTACCAATTTCTGTACCATCTTTATACTCTTCGCTAGACTCGGTGCGAACGAGCTTGAATATTGGCTGATGACAAAAATTACCCCTACTACCATCGTACAAGATGTTATAACCATTTTTAAAAACAATCCGTCCTTTTCAGGACCACAAAACTTTTTATAAAAAAGATTATATTTGTTTCTTCTTATAAATATTCAATAAATAAACAAATTGTTGAAGTGATTGCTCAAATCTTTGTACATATTGTATGTATCTTATTTTGCAATGATATCACAGCGCCAATCGTCTATATGTGTAGCATTTCGGGAATGGTTTTTGATTTCAGATTCCGATAAAAGAACCATTTAAAATAAATAATACTCATATAACTTTATTTTGAAATCAATGAATAAAAATTTAAATGAATAAAAATTTCAACTTTATATTTAAAAATTTGAAACAACCGAAATATAGTAAACAGAAAACAAAAATGCGGCGGATTTCAAAAATTTTGACAATCAGTTCACTATCACCTGTGCTGATGCATATACCTGTTTATTGTACCATGATATGTAGTTTGTATACATATACGATGGTAGTTTGAACCGTGAACTTTTCTTTAAATGGCTCTGAAGTAACTTGTTTAAATGAAATCTATTTTATTTGCTCATGATTGGTGAAATGACGTTTTGAATTTTATAAATTTAAATGGAGTTTTGAATAAATTTCTAAATTTCTCGAATATTTACTAAACTCATTTGAGTTTGTGGGGCCAATTTTTGCCAATTAAAAAGTGTAAGAAATGTTGCATTCTTTTCCAGCAAAGAAATCATTGGCTGCCCAATTGCCAAGTGCAGTTTAATGTCTTCTTCAATTACAACAATATAAAACTGTATAAGTAAAAATATGCAGACGACGGAGCATTTATAACTTGAAAAAAAAATAAAAATTATTTATAAATAAATCAGTAATTCCTGCAGAAGCTTTTCACTTACGAGCGACTGCATCGAGTTGATTTTTTCTGATATTTTTCTGTTACAAATAAAATGTTGTTCCTTAGTTTTATTTTGGAAACGATTTACTGCAGTTTCATATGCTCTTAAATTCTGAACTTTTTTTATGTTTTTTCAAATGTGGGTTGAATCAACTGCCTCTCCTGTGACGGAACTTGTGTGCTTCTTCTCTTAACTATTTAGTTATACAGTCAATTACAGATTTAAAAAAAAAACTATTAAATATCTCGTTTATCTATTAAGAACTACACGAAACGGTTGAATGCTTCACAAGAGTCTTTATTTGTATTGAAGAGATTCATGTGAGTTTGAATACATTTAGAATGAACAACAACATAAATTTATAATTGTCTCAGTGTAAATGTAGAATTGTGCTGCGTGGCTGACTAGTCTTAATGTCCCACTCAGATCTTCAGAACTTCAGTCATCCTTAAAATATATTTTCCTTGTTGTTATTTTTTTTCACTTTGAACTTTCCATACACTGAAATATATCCGGAAAAGAAAATATATTTATTATATTCTCTAGTAGTAAACTTTATGAAAAATTAAATTTTGTGTATCAACTCGTACGAGTATTTAGAGTCGGTTCATCCTCGGGGTACGTATTCAGAATGCATCCGATGGAAAAAGCACACATTCATTGTCCTTAAAGTACGTACCCTGCTGCTAGTTGCGACGCTCAACGTTCTTTTTCATTTAAATTGTTAAGCAAATTTTTAATTTAAAAAACATCTTACTTTTTCGTCCTATAATTTTTTCTTTACAAAGATTTTCACATTCTTCCTTGTCACTGAACTGGTTACCACGTGGATGCGATCGGTACGCATAGTAAGAATAGCAGGATCCTGACACGTATGTCACATACTCAGGATCCCATGATTTGGGTGCGGAAATTTTAAACGGGTATGGATTCCGTCGGCATCTTGGATCTAAAAGTGAAAATACGTTTTAGTAAAAATAGTTTTACTAAAAATGTTGCGATTTTAGTTACCATTTCGTGCAGAAACAAGCGATATGCCAATTAAAATGAATAGAATGGCAAGGATTTTCATTTTCGATTAACTTTATTTTTCTGCTCCCACGACTCTCAGCAACGTTAAACTGTTTTAAACTGAATGTTTTTGAATTTGAAAAAGTCAAAGTAGCAACTTAAACAGCCATAGATTCAGATAAAACTATGAAATTTACGTAAGAAATAATTTTTTTTTATGTTCACCTTTTTTTCATGTATTTTTTTTGTCCTCAAAAAGTCGAGATAAAAAGACGTTAAAAAAACAATCTTTGGGTATAAAATTTTTATTAAAATCATTTGAAAGTCGCATTAAAAAAATGAACGCAATTAAAATGATAAGAATGTCTGAAGTTATTTTTACGCGAAAATTATCATTTTCTATTATTCTGCTCCGAACGAAAGAGATAAGCAATTTCTTATTTTTTCATCATAATTTTTATAAAAACTAAACTTGTGTGCAAAACTTTGTGAAAAAAATTTCATATTTTAAATACTGGCGTTAAAGGTACACAACCGTTAGTGATCCAATTTGCATGATTTTTCGGCCTGCAGACGGACGGTTTCCTCGTCAGTGTAGAATTTCCTGAATTGGAATTTTTTTTGGGAATCCTTTTGAAAATAGTCCAGTCATCTATTCTGTTCTCCTCACTGCTTGGGAAAGTCGACGACAGTTTTTACGAGGTGTCCGACCACCAGGGTTGTGTTTTTGATTCGCGTTTGGCGTGCTTATGGTGGGTTCACGCTGACGTGGTTTAATAAAATAATGGTTTTAAGCTGTTTTCTTCCATACAAAATGATATTAGAATTGTATTCAAGAAGGTTTCATGATAAACAAACTTTTTACCACTTTTTGTCTGTGCACAGAGATAGAATTTAAAATGGAAACAGCTGATAATGCCAAAGCAATTAAAATGACCATCTGCGTGTTAAAGCGTGACTTTTTATTCCAGATTTGCATTACAATCACTTAACCACATGCTTATGATTTTAAGGTTGAAATCAGGTTTTAGCTTTGATCAACATGTCCAGCGTAGAAACAAAAACTTTTCGTCTATGGTAAATTTTATTATTGTAACACTTTCAGCAACATTAAAGTTGTAAACGTTCATAAATACAAAATAAAGAATATGAGTATTTAAAAAGAAGTATAAAATATACAAATAAGTATTTGAGTATTCAAAAACTTGTGCCACTAGTGGTTGGTTTTGACGTGTTACAAAAACTAAAATAGTTAAGGGAAAATAAAACTGCTAATAAAAGCGAAATAAGTGGGTCTATTTTGATTAAAAACACTAGCAGACGGATCATAAAAATTTTAATAGGAAAGCAGGTTCTTTACTTCGTTGTGCGCAACATTTGCTGGAGGAGATACGCATTAAGAAAAAATTCTTATTAACTTTTCACACAGCTATTAAGGACATAGGAAATACCTTCCACTTAATAGAAGCGGAAGGTGTCTCGAAAAATAAAACTCAAATGGTTGAATACTTTGATATTATTTATTGACTCGGGGAGTTTTCTTTGCAATTTTAACAAAGTTCGAATGAAAAGAGTTGGCTAATAGCGCTTTGATTTCAAGATAAATTCATAAAAATAATTTACAAAATCTTACGCTGAAGAATCAGACGAAGTTCTCCAATTGAATGGCAACAACTGATTAAAAAAGTCTATCAATAAACAAACCATAAAATAAGACATAAGAAATATCAAATTTCAGACAAACTTCATCAGCTTTCTAATGCCATTCGAATCGTATCCCCAACGTCAAGTTGTGAAGGAGACTTATCTAATTGTTTTTTCTTTTTCCCTTAATAAAAATTAATAAATGAAATATTTAAAAATCCTTTAAATATGTACATATATTTTTATTTATTTACGCAATTTTATTTGAATTGGGAATATATAAAAAACACTTTTAAGAAAATTATGAATAATTTGTTGCGTTTTCGGTTCGCTTGAAGTCATGCCAGAAAATATCGGCTTCGTTAATAACGACTCTTCTCACCCATATCGTATTCCTGAAAATTTCGGAAAAATTAAGTAAATATTTTTAAATATATTGTCAATGTTGCATGTAAAAGCAGATTTCAAAACTGTCATGAACATAAAGTTTGTTCAATTGAAACTTTTTCAGCCGCTTGAAAAAAATGTTATATATTCGAGCTCTTTGCCATTGTGTTTTTCCAATTCGTCAAAAAATAGTTAACAGCACTCGTTCTTAAATCTACTGCTGGGAAATTTAATGAAACACAGAAAAGTTTGCACTCGAAAGTGGACCGAACTTACCATATTCTGGTGCATTTGGGTCGATACAATTCTTTCTGCAGTTTTCAAGAGTTTTGAACTGGTTAATATTATATTGATAAACGTCAGTGTAATAAGGAATGCACTCCCCATCTGAAAATGTGTACGCAAAAAGCCTCGTAGTTCCTCTAGCTTCATGTGGGCGTTCAGGGCGTCTGCATCTTCTACTTTGAACTGAAAGTTGCTTTCATTACAAATAGTTTTAAATACAATTAAATTTTAACGTACCGAATCGAGGCATTGCAGAAACCACCGATAGAAGAATTGACATCAGAATTATTGTGAATGAGAAGTTCTTCATTCTTGACAAGTTTTACTTTTTCCAACAATATCAGCAACCTTTGATATTTAATATGTTTTCTAATTCACACTACAAGCGGTTTCTGAGTTGCTTCAAAAAAAACTATTTTATGGAATGGATGATTGACGTCAGTAGCCAAAGATTTCACGATATAGAAATTTTAAAATCATAAAACAGTTTGATAAGACGAAAATATCTTGAGACAAAAAATTATATGAAAAATTTGTTTACAAACTCTTATCAAAAGCAAATTGGATGGGATGTTTGCGCGATAAAAAGAAATCTTCAATTTAAAAATTAAACGTTGTTCTTTTCTACACATATTTTGGTGGAAATAGTGATTTACAAACGAGTAGTTTTATGGTTAAGAGTACTGAAGCGAAACATAAATCGAATAAATTTTAATTCGCTATTTCACTTATTTGAATACATTTTCATAATATAGAGCATTTTGAAAATTGAACATGAAACTCCTATTGGATCCTATTGGAAAATTAATCGTCTACTTATCTCTACTTATATCCCTAGAATAATAGCACGTAAACACCCCACCATAAATTCCTGCGCTATTTGGAAACTTGGTCAGCTGATGAGAAGTTGTAATTAATTGCTGTCGCAGAAAAAACAAATTAAAATATCTAAAAACTTGTAACAATTTCATATAAAACTATAGTTTTCGTCGTTTGCCGCAAAAGGTTCGCGAAATAAATTTTTGGTTATAAAGAAAAATCGCTGCTGGCGGTCGCATGAGCTGAATAAATTGTTAAGTTGTGCGTGGCTGCCAAGTTGAACAGGTTAAATATTCCACTTTCATGCTTTTATATTTTATTGTACTTAATTTTATTTTGCTTATTTTCAATTCACGAATATAAGAGTCAGTCTCTAGTTTGTTGGTCTTTTATCAGTAACGGCGGCTGACGTTATTTCGCCGTCTCAAACTAAACAGTTTCAGCCTTTTGATTCAGATCTCCTGTTCTAAAATAATATGATTTTGTGACAGTATAACTAAATAACACACGGTGTGAATACCCCCACTAATTCAAATATAAATTAGAAATTAATCTGCTTTTAATGTATCACTTTTCCTCACCAAATACGAATAGCTACACTCAGGCGTTTCTTTCAAGCAGCTTTAAAACGCCAACCCTAAAGAGGTTAGGTATTGCTGCTCCGAAAAGTATGCTATAAAATAATGCATATATTTATCTGATTTCAACAAGTTATCCTCTTTTCGTCTTTAAAATGGGACTGTTTTACTTTAACTTCATAAAGTCAAATTAAAAGCACAGAAAAGTGTGAGTTTGTTGAATATTTTATACGAATTGCGGAATCTGCCGGTAGTCAAAAGTCGGCCACTTCTCATTTACAGACAGACAGATGTACAGACCACTGCATCAACCTTTGAAATCTGTCTGAATAAAATTCTTTATCCATTCAAGAAAAAGTTCAATTTTTTAAATAAATAATTACACACAATTTTGGGAAAAGCGTTCATCATACTGATCAGGCTGTGTTTCCTACGTAACCAAACATTCTCGGGAAAATGTTGTTTTAATTATTTGTTTTGTTTGTGTGTTTTTATTTTTGTTATGGGGACCCGCACTCAAGAGATGACGTCTACTTATTCACTGTATTTGCACGGGATCTGTGAGAGTTTTAGAAGCTGATGTCTGAAACAGTATTTAGAGAAGATTGTGGCAGTTGAAAAAGTAGATTTTGCGTCAAGCATTTTGTTGATTATTTATAATGGTGTTAAGCGTTGGCTATACTGGTGAGCGATCAGTATTGGTGTGCGTTGTTCGAGTATTAATAACTCCCATTATATGATGATAAATTATATGTTCCAGATATACAAACTCATTTTCGAGAAATTCAACAACATGTTCATGATTGAGTGCACGATCGAGTAACGAGTGGAGAACATTTCAATTAAAGTATTTTGTTTTTAAAATGCTGCACTTCATACAGTACGTGGCAGCTTATTAACAGAAAATAAAAAAGCATTTCCTTTGCCTGCAACGTGGCGAAGAAGTTTTTCGTGAGACACTGACCACTCCCACCGTATGAACCATTTGAGGCGTAACAATCACAAGAAATCATCTGTGAAAATTTAATTTCATAGATCCTTCTATAGACTAAAAAAACTTCCCTAATTTGTATGCGTTTTGTTTTTATTGAGCCCGAAAGCTTCTATAACATTACCCGTTCCATACGGTTCAGTTGACGTGTTAGTTATTGTGGATATCACGATTTCATCACATGCTACAGAGACTTATAAAATATAAAACATAAAAATTCAACAACCACATCAAATCATAACAACCACAATCATTTGACTTCTTTTCATTGTATAAAATGATAGATTAAAAGGGTTTGTTTATAATTTTTTGTTATTATATTTTTAAGCGCAAACAACTTTCAGATAAATTAAACAAAAAGAAGTAAAAGTGCTATAGTCGGCTGCGTCGAATCTTGTATACCATTCGCTTTTTTGTAACTCGTGTTTTAATTTTTAGCACCAATTCAATTCATCGTGAAGTATAAAACGGGTTTAATTTAATAACACACAAAAATAGTTTTGGTTGGTTACTTTTTACATACCAAAAAACAAGTGGAAACCTTCAACCTCTGGAATGATACACTAAATTTTGGTGGTTTTCGATCGCAATATATTTACGACTGTTTCCAATACATCATCCCATAACAGATATTTTTTATTGCCGAACGAAGTTTAAGTTTTAATTTTCCGCTTGGAAAACTTAAAATTAAAAAATCCGGGAAGTTATTTTTCTTACACCGTTTTGAAAAAATCGAATTCTCATCAGACCTTCATTTGTTGCGGTCTTAAGAAGCTCCCCTGACAAATTCTAATAGCGTGTTACTATGTCTGTATGTGACCCACTTGTAACTTTTAAACAGCTGAACCGAATTAGCGTTCTTAACGACGGTTTTGAACTTGGACTTTCTGCGAAATTGAGCCGATTCGAACCGATAGATTTTTAAAAAATCAAAAACATTTTCAATAGTGCTTTTTTATTATTTTCAAACGTGAATTAGGTCAAAATCGTTTCAGCCGTTCGTGAGTTATCGTAAACGGAAAAACTATAAAAACGTGATTTGTTTTGAAAAACTTCAAACTTTGTGTTCTAGATCGAAAATAAAAGTACTTCAGCTTAAAGAACCAAAAAGCATAGAACACAAAACCGACGTTACGAAAGCTCTGCGGTAAAAATTAGCGCGGATTTACAGGGATGGTCTTCAGGGTCAACCATTTTCCATATCTTTTCCAATATCTGATATCAATTGAATTTTATCAGATATTTATGAAATTATTTACGAAATAGTTTTAATAAACAAAAATATAGAAATAAGATTTAGATAAGTAACTGGTTTTTAAAAGCAGCCTGTTTAGGAACAAAACCAATACATCAGCCCAACACTGAAGCCTCTGTCTACTGGCTTCGTCTGCGGACATGAACAGACGGACATGACATATTAGCCTTCCGTGTTCATAAGGAACAAGAATATACTTGATGCGGTCGCATATTTTGAGAAAGTTACTTACGGAATGACAAATCGATAGATTCCATATTTTCGTGGAGGGTGTGAGGGCATAAAATCTAATTAATATTTCAACAGTCAACAACATAAAAATATTAACTTTTTGCTGAAAAATTGTTGATGTTCTCGTAAAACGCTACACGCTCTGCAAATATCGTTCTAATTCTGATAATCCGTAGAATCTCGTTGCCAACTATCAGACTGTTTTGCTTTAGTATGGATTATCAAACATTTTTATTTTTTCACTGTTTTTCTGTACTTTAGAACAAACAACAGTTATCTGTTATAACCGTAAGCAACAGTGTTAGTGTAGGAGATATTTTCATTCCAATTCTGGCTGTATATAATTGGCTAAATCTGTTAAATTTAAGAACATTCAAAGTGTTGCTGAAAATATTGAATGAAAAATTAATTTAAAAAAATTAAGAATCTCAAAAATGAAGATTTGTGCGTTCCTAACGATGTTAACTCTTATTTCGATTGCTTCTGCATTTCGTAAGTGTTAGAAGACAACATGTTTAAACCAAATTTTTTTTGTATTGACACATATTTTCACTTTTAGTTGGTGACAGATGCCATCGCCCAGCGTATCCTGATAAATATAACGGGCGCTTGCAACTTCGCAAATATTTCACATTCGTATCTGGGGCATGCTATTCATACCGAGCAACCGCTTTCAGAAGAAGCAGGAACCAGTTTAAAAACCGGGATGACTGTGAAATAGAGTGTGTGCAAGATGATAGTGATTCAGGTAAGTTAAGTGAAATCAACTAACAGGATGTCTAATCCACTATCAATATCGCGTCTTATTCAGTTTTTATTTGAATTCGGTTAAAGTGGTTCAAGAGGTGAAAGTGTTTTCAAACAGAAGCCTGTACTCAAGTAAAAAGAACATTCAAACAGTTTTGTCAAATTTCTTTTTTTTTAATTTCGAGTTTGTACCTTTTGAGGATCTAGTTGTTCACAGTTTTTTTATATTGAAATTAATTAATTTGCATTGACACAACGAAACAATTTCAATGCTACAAGAGAGTAAATTCTCCAACAGAATGAAATAATTGCATCCACTCAATGAAATAACTTCATGAATGCAGCGAAGTTAATTCATAGATCGTTAATACAATGAAGTTATTTCACTGATACGTTGTAACCATTTTATTTTATTTATTTTCAACAGTGAAATATTTTTATTGGCTTGACAATTGCTCAAATAAATCTGAAAATTTGTATCGCGGTAATATAAAATCTTAAAATCGTCTTTGAAACAACGAATTTATTTTTATTCAGCAATCCAATGAATTAATTTCAATGAAACTCCTGAAATCGTCATAGAGAAAAAGTGAAATGGAAATAGTTCGTTGGAATTATGAAACGAAATTGTTTTAGTGTTAAATAACTTATTTGAATTTTCAAATCCTCGTAAAGAAATGTTTTTAACATCGTTTTGTCCATTTTGTATGAACACAAGTTCATATTTAGAAGAAGAAAACACTTCCATCTCTTCCTTGCTTACATTTTGAAACATTTTATAATTTTAATATTAAGCAAAACGTATTTATCTTTCTATTTCGGAAATTTTAGGTTATGACAAGGAAAATTACTTTCGTCATAAACAAAGACGAACGCGTCATCACTAATCCAAATCACACCAACTGAATTTTTCTCTTCTTGATTATTAAAAATGTACTTAAAAATTTAATAATTTCAATAAAAGTTCTTTAAGCATAAAACATTTAAGTTCTTTTCAACAAACTTCATGAGTCATATTCTCATTCAGTGCTTTGTGACAAAAAGAAAATTGTACTAAGAAATTTATTTTATAGCTTCAATTTTATAGATACAAGATAATGTTTTAGCAAGTTTCGCTGGGCGAAACTATTTTGGACAGCTCAGCTGTTTTGTGCAACATGCTGCTGTTAAACATGTTCAGTTTGGTCTATAATTTGACCATGAATGGACTTAAGAAAGCGCATTGTGCGGAGAATTGTGTTCAGCGACGAAGCTCTGGGCAGTCAGAAGCCGTCGAATTCGTGAGCGTTACTGTGAATTGCTAGCGCTACCGTGCGATGAATGGAAGAGCTTGACTTGGCTGATATGAGATTTCGTGCTAATAAGATGGAGAGTGTGCAAAACTATACCCTACATAATGAAATTGCATACGAGAATTGCTTTAATATGATGTAGAAACCATGGTTAGAACCCTGCGACGCCGCAGGGCGAAAATCGTAATTAAGATAGCGCAGCAAGTGCTTCACATCGTCGTGTGAAAATGCCGTAAGATACGAAACAAAAATGTTTATTTTATTTTATATTCTTTATTTGCTCATTTATGGCTCCACGGATGAAGACTCATTGAAGACTCTATTAACAAACCGTCACCTGGTCGAAGAATATTAAATTTTTCCCAGCTTTTTTAAATTGAATATGATGCAAACGGACTGTTCTGAACGGTTTTGTTTTGCTTCGTCCCTAAATTAATAATATATTTCTGTTATGCCGTGTTCGCTTCACATTAATTTGCGCATTGTCAAGAGGAATATATCTAAGATTCCTAACTTATTCCTTCAAATATTTTCTTATTTTTATTTTATTTTTTCTTCTGACAGAGTTGCTTTGCAGAATATATTCTATGATATGGGGATATGTTTTACTTGTATCAAATGGAAATGCATGGGCTTATCCGGTGTTCTCTGTTTGTTCATTTCGTGTAACGCAGCACACACACACACACACACACACAAACAAAATGTTGTAAATGATTTGTCTATATTTCTTGATATGTTGTTTGTTTCACGCCATTTCTCTGTTCATCATCGTTTTCATTCTCAGCTTGCAACATTGTGCGAAGCACACACATGCACACAAAAATGCTTGTGTGTTTGTGCGCATACCCGCAGTATTGCATCATGTACTTATTTATGTATTTATGAATGAATGAAAGTGTGCATTAGAATTGAACTGTACACCATAAAAGGGAACATATTTAGTTATTTTCTGTATTGGTCCCTTAATACTATTAACATGTGCGTATGTGTATTTGTTGCATAGTGCTTAGAAATTAAGTGACTCAACGAGACCGCAAAATTATATTTCATAGCAAAAGACAGCACAAGCAACTTTACAAGATTCTGATTTCATTATGATGTGTTGTTTTCTGATGCAATGGAACAGGACTCCGCTGGGAACTTAAGATGTGCGTATTAAATAATAAAAAATTAAAAAAGATTAACGCTGAAACATATTCTACCATAAGCGGATGCGTATGCAAATACACTTCACCAAAAAAAAAGGAAACAAACACTTTGCGGCCATAAGGAGTCGCTTTTTGCTGTGCTCTTTTAGGATGACGTACAAACAAAATTAAACGCACTTTCTGCAGTACAATTCTTGTATAATTTTCTACGGATCTCTGTTGAGGTACAAGAATCTGTAGTTCATTAAAACAAAACGATTGTGGATTATTTCTTTCAGTGTATTGTATATTTATTAAAACGAGATCTGTTCGAAATAAAAACTTGTGCTGGCGTTTTTTCCAATTTTCCCAGCAGTTCTCACATGGACTTTTAATGGGACAGAGAGACAATTTCAATTTAACACGATGGCTGAGATGTGATTCGGGTGCTGTCTATGACCTGCGGTTGTGTACTCAACATTTTCAGCAGCTGTTGTGACCGTACAAACGTGTGTTTAAAGAAGAAAATTATATGTTTCCTAAATTTTGACAAACAGATCTCAGGATATTGGGAAATATCTCTTTGAACTGCAACAAACTGGGGCTAAATTACCGCATTCGATATCGATCGAAATTTCAATACAAATTTCGATCGATATCGAATGCCGTAATTTGGCCCCAGGTTTCTCGTGAATATCGCGAAAGCTGAAAGTAGCATTTTAAAACTAAATTTCCACTTTTTATCGGCTGCCAAATACACTTGAAATCATTTTTACTTTTACCAGCACCAAAATTATTATCTCTGACAGATAATTGTTGTGTGTTTTGAAATACATAACAACATTCAAAAATAAAAATACTTCGTACTACAATTGATGCAAAACTGTCAGATATTTACTTGTTATTAGCACTATTTGGTCTTGTTTATCATGAACTAAAAATAAATAAATGATAAAATAAAAAAACGTTGAAAACTGTACAGAATTTAAGTCAATGAAAAGAATTCAAATGGCTCATACGCTGGGTCTGATTTTGGAATACTCTCTCCGACAGATTCATCAGTGTTGTGTTCCAATATTCAAGGGTTGATCCTATAGGTCCTCTGGTTGGTCCAATGGTCATCTGAAGGCGTTAAAACGCATGATCTAAACGGATAACTGACGGCTCTTAAACGTAAAATAAACTGTTCACCAAACTCGCCAACCTCACCAAGCGGCTGGGAACGGCACCGAATTCATGGTCATTAACACAACACTGATTCATTTATATTCCGATTCATGTTCATATTCCTTCAACATTATTTTAGCTTTGGTAGTGAAGTTTTGACCTCTTTCACAACATTTTAATGGTGAAGCAAAGCAAATCTTTTTGTTACCATGTGTTTTGTAATGAGAGAGCAAATACACACTCTGTGTGAGAGTATTTAAAAAAATTGTTCTGTTTGTATGTAGATGTGCTGTTTTAGTGGCTGCGCTTAACTATGAAGATCACCGTTTTTTTTTATTGTAACAAAGTTCGAATGAAAAGAGTTGGCTAATAGCACTTTAATTTAAAGATAAATTCATAAAAATAATTTACAAAATCTTACGCTGAAGAATCAGACGAAGTTCTCCAATTGAATGACAACAACTGATTAAAAAAGTCTATCAATAAACAAACCATAAGATAAAAATAAGAAATAACAAAAACACTGAAAAAGATTCAACTGTTTGAAAAAATCAAATAAAAGAACAGACAAATTTCATCAGCCATTCGAACCGCATCAACAACGTCAAATTGTGAAGGAGAGTTTTCTACTTTTTTTGTTTAATAAAAATTTATAAATGATATATTTCAAAATCATTTACATACATTTTCTTTATTTATTTACGCAATTTTATTTGAATTGGGAATATATAAAAAACACTTTTAAGAAAATTATGAATAATTTGTTGCGTTTTCGGTACGCTTGGAGTCATGCCAGAAAATATCGGCTTCGTTAATAACGACTCTTCTCACCCATATCGTATTCCTGAAAATTTCAGAAAAATTAAGTAAATATTTTTAAATATATTGTCAATGTAAAACGGTCAGTGTTGCATGTAAAAGCAGATTTCAAAACTGTCTTGAACATAAAATTTGTTCAATTGAAACTTTTTGAGCCGCTTGAAAAAAATGTTATATATTCGAGCTCTTTGCCATTGTGTTTTTCCAATTCGTCAAAAAATAGTTAACAGCACTCGTTCTTAAATCTACTGCTGGGAAATTTAATGAAACACAGAAAAGTTTGCACTCGAAAGAGGACTGAACGTACCATATTCTGGTGTTTTTGGGTCAATACAAGACCATTTGCAGATATCAAGATTGATGAACTGGTTACCGTATAAAGCATTTTGGTATGCATAATAAGGAATGCACTCCCCACCTGAGAATGTGTACACTTTTAGTCTGGCCTCTCGACTTCCTTTAGCTTCTAGTGGACGTTCAGGGTGTCTGCATCTTCTACTTTGAACTGAAAGTTGCTTTCATTACAAATAGTTTTAAATACAATTAAAGTTTAACGTACCGAATCGAGGCATTGCAGAAACCACCGATAGAAGAATTGACACCAGAATTATTGTGAACGAGAAGTTCTTCATTCTTGACAAGTTTTACTTTGTTGAACACTTTCAGTGACCTTTAAAATATTTAGAATATTTTCTAATTCGAAATACAAGCGGTTTATGAGTTGCTTCACACAAAACTATTTGATGAATGACATCAGTTAATGCTTCTTTAGCTTTTTGTCATAGATTTATCATATGAAAATTTCATCATAAGACTGTATGATAAGATGAAAATATCTTGAGATAACAAATTATATAAAAATTTTGTGCACAAACTCTTATCAAAAGCAAATTTGATGGGATGTTTGTGCAATAAAAATAAAACTTCAACTTAAAAATAAAACATAAATCGAATGAGTTTTAATTCGCTATTAAACGAATTGTAAAAGCGTTGCAGTTGTAAAAGCGTATAACAAGAACAAAAGAAGACAAAAGAAGCTCACAAATTATTTTCGTTTCGAGTTTTAGTGTGAGAAAAGTAAATAAAAAATTGTGCGCTTGCGGATTTGACCGAATACAGGAATGCAAAAAGCGAAAGCCTAATTGGAAAATTAATCGTCTACTTATCTCTACTTATATCCCTAGAATAATAGCACGTAAACACCCCACCATAAATTCGCGCGCTATTTGGAAACTTGGTCAGCTGATGAGAAGTTGCAATTAATTGCTGTCGCAGAAAAAACAAATTAAAATATATAAAAACTTGTAACAATTTCATATAAAACTATAGTTTTATATGAAATTGTTCACTTCTTTTCATTGTACAAAATGACGGATTTAAAATTAAAATTTTTTTTCCTATCGCAAGCAATATGCAAATAAAAGCTTGCGACACTTATTTAAATTCTTTAATTATAATTTTTGTTGTTATATTTTTAAGCGCAAACAACTGCCAGATATATTAAACAAAAACAAGTAAAGTACTGTACTCGGCTGCGCCGAATCTTATACACCCTTCGCCAACATACAACTGTTGTTAGTGTAGGAGATATTTTCATTCCAATTCTGGCTGTATATAATTGGTTAAATCTGTTAAATTTAAGAACATTCAAAGTGTTGCTGAAAATATTGAATGAAAAATTAATTTAAAAAAATTAAGAATCTCAAAAATGAAGATTTGTGCGTTCCTAACGATGTTAACTCTTATTTCGATTGCCTCTGCAAGTAAGTATAAAAGACAACATGTGTTAAACCAAAATTTTTTTTTGTATTGACACATATTTTCACTTTAAGTCGATTCAAGGTGCTTTAGCCCATCGCATCCTTATAAAACTGATCTTCCGGGATCTATAGAAGCATACACATTCGTATCAGGGGAATGCAAACCATACACAGCAAGTAAATGGGACTTCAGCGAGAACCAGTTTATAAGCGAGTTAGATTGTGAGTCCAACTGTTTCCATTTAAGTAAGTTAAGTGAAATCAACTAAAAGCATGTCTAATCCACTGTCAAAATCGCGTGTTATTCAGTTTTTATTTGAATTCAGTTGTATTGGTTTTCGAGTGGTTTAAGAGGTACAAAGTGATGCGACATGATCCCAAGGAAGATGGCCGCACTTATACACTAAAAAAAATACGTAACCATTAACAACAGCGGGCAAAAAAGCAAAAAATTTTCCGTCTCTTGGTAATCATTAAACCAAATCAAACCAATTGAATTTTTGTCTTCTTGATTATTAAAAATGTATTTAAAAATTTTTAAAATCCAATAAAGTTCTTTAAGCATAAAACATTTAAGTTCTTTTCAAAAAACTTCGTGAGTCATATTTCTTATTTAGTGCTTTGTGACAAAAAGGAAAGATAATGTTTTAGCAACTTTTCGTTCAACATGCTGATGTTAATCGTGTTCATTTTGGTCTCTAAAAAGTGCGTAGTGCCGAGAATTATGGTCAGCGACGAAGCTCAGGGCTGGAAGGGTTTGTATTGCGTCGTCCTTAAATTAATAACATATTTCTGTTATGCCGTGTTCGCTTCACGTTAATTTTCGAATTGCCAAGCAAAATATATTTTGATTAAATGATTTTTTGCTAGAGCGGAGCAAGTCTAATGTGGCACTCCTGGTTGCTTTAACTTATTCCTTCGTATATTTTTCTATTTTTTATTCTATCGGCTTCGCATAATATATTCTGTGATATGGGAATATGTGTTTCTAGTATCAAATGGAAATGCATGGGCTTATCCGGCGTTCTCTGCTTGTTCATTTCGTGTAACGCAGCACACACACACACACAAACAAAATGTTGTAAATGATTTGTCTATGTTTCTTGATATGTTGTTTGTTTCACGCCATTTCTCTGTTCATCATCGTTTTCATTCTCAGCTTGCAACATTGTGCGAAGCACACACATGCACACAAAAATGCTTGTGTGTTTGTGCGCATACCCGCAGTATTGCATCATGTACTTATTTATTTATTTATGAATGAATGAAAGTGTGCATTAGAATTGAACTGTACACCATAAAAGGGAACATATTTAGTTATTTTCTGTATTGGTCCCTTAATACTATTAACATGTGCGTATGTGTATTTGTTGCATAGTGCTTAGAAATTAAGTGATTCAACGAGACCGCAAAATTATATTTCATAGCAAAAGACAGCACAAGCAACTTTACGAGATTCTAATTTCATTATGATGTAATGATTTCTGATGGAATGGAACAAGACTCTGGTGCGTATTACAGAATAAAAAATAAAAACTGAAAAAACTCTGAAACATATACTTAAAAAAAAAAAATATATATATATATATATATATATATATATATATATATACGGCAATAAGGAGTCGCTTTTTGCTGTGCTCTTTTGGGATGACGTACGAAGCAAAAGTAATCGCACTTTCTGCAGTACAATTCTTGTATAATTTTCTACGGATCTCTGTTGAGGTACAAGAATCTGTAGTTCATTAAAACAAAACGATTGTGGATTATTTCTTTCAGTGTATTGTATATTTATTAAAACGAGATCTGTTCGAAATAAAAACTTGTGCTGGCGTTTTTTCCAATTTTCCCAGCAGTTCTCACATGGACTTTTAATGGGGCAGAGAGACAATTTCAATTTAACACGATGGCTGAGATGTGATTCGGGTGCTGTCTATGACCTGCGGTTGTCTACTCAACATTTTCAGCAGCTGTTGTGACCGTACAAACGTGTGTTTAAAGAAGAAAATTATATGTTTCCTAAATTTTGACAAACAGTTCTCAGGATATTGGGAAATATCTCTTTGAACTGCAACAAACTGGGGCCAAATTACCGCATTCGATATCGATCGAAATTTCAATACAAATTTCGATCGATATCGAATGCCGCAATTTGGCCCCAGGTTTCTCGTGAATATCGCGAAAGCTGAAAGTAGCATTTTAAAACTAAATATCCACTTTTTATCGGCTGCCAAATACACTTGAAACCATTTTTACTTTTACCAGCACCAAACTTATTATCTCTGACAGATAGTTGTTGTGTGTTTTGAAATACATAACAACATTCAAAAATAAAAATTCTTCGTACAACAACACTATTTGGTGTTGTTTATCATGAACTAAAAATAAATAAATGATAAAATAAAAAAACGTTGAAAACTGTACAGAATTTAAGTCAATGAAAAGAATTCAAATGGCTCATACGCTGGGTCTGATTTTGGAATACTCTCTCCGACAAATTGATCAGTGTTGTGTTCCAATATTTAAGGGTTGATCCTATAGGTCCTCTGGTTGGTCCAATGGTCATCTGAAGGCGTTAAAACGCATGATCTAAACGGATAACTGACGGCTCTTAAACGTAAAATAAACTGTTCACCAAACTCGCCAACCTCACCAAGCGGCTGGGAACGGCACCGAATTCATGGTCATTAACAAAACACTGATTCATTTATATTCCGATTCATGTTCATATTCCTTCAACATTATTTTAGCTTTGGTAGTGAAGTTTTGACCTCTTTCACAACATTTTAATGGTGAAACAAAGCAAATCTTTTTGTTACCATGTGTTTTGTAATGAGAGAGCAAATACACACTCTGTGTGAGAGTATTTAAAAAAATTGTTCTGTTTGTATGTAGATGTATGCTGTTTTAGTGGCTGCGCTTAACTATGAAGATCACCTGTTTTTCTTTATTGTAACAAAGTTCGAATGAAAAGAGTTGGCTAATAACACTTTGATTTTGAGGTTAACTCATGAAAATAATTTACAAACTTCATCAGCTTTCTAATGCCGTTTGAATCGTATTCACCAACGTCAAGTTGTGAATGGGACTTTACTTCTTGTTTCTTTTTTTTTCTTTAATAAAAATTAATAAAGGAATTATTTCAAAACCCTTAAATACATACATATTTTTTATATATTTACGGAATTTTATTTGCATTGGGAGTATATAAAAATAAATTTAACAAAATTATGAATAATTTTCTGCGTTTTCGGTTCGATTGAAGTCATGCCAGATAACATCGGCTTCATTAATAACGAAACTTCTTTCCATATTCTGAAAATTACGGAAAATTTAAATAAATATTTTTAGCAGAACAGGATAAAAAAATTGTCAGTGTAAAACCGTCAGTGTTGTGTGTAAAAGCAAATTTCAAAACTGTTAAGAACATAAAATCTGTCCAATTAAAACTCTTTGCCATTGTTTTTTCTAATTCGTCAAAAAATAGTTAACGAAATTTAACGAAACAAAGAAAGGTTTGCACTTGAAAGAAGACCGAACTTACTAAATTCTGGTGACATCGGGTTAATACAAAATTTTCTGCATTCATGACGTGAGTCGAACTGGTTAAGATTTTTAACCTCTTTGTGAGCGAAATAAGGAATGCACTGCCCACCTCCGAATGTGAATTTCTTGTGCCTGGTCGTTTGACTACCTTGAGCTTCATTTGGGCGCGCATTCATCCTACATCTTGGATTTTGTTCTGAAAATTGCTTTCATCACAAATAGTTCTATATAAAATTTAAGATTAACGTACTGTACTGACGCAGTCCAGAAACTATCACAATAGAAATTGACACTAGAGTTATTATAAACGAGACGATCTTCATTCTTGATAAGGTTTACTTTTTTGAACACTTTCAGCAACGTTTGGAATAGTTATAATATTTTTCAATTCAAAATACGAGCGATTTATATACATTCGCTACGAATTAAGCAAATTAGACAGCATCGTTGACGTCAATAGTTGTTGATTTCATCGTACTAAAAAGTACGATAAGATAAAAAAGCTAAGCGGAAGCTCTTATCAAAAGCAAATTGGATTTGCTGTTTGTGCGATACAAACGAACTTTCAAGTTTCTTCATTTATTTTGATGAACATAATATAGAGCAAAAAGAGTACTTTAAGTTAAAGAGCACTACAGTGAAATTCATATCGAATGGTTTTTCAAGCACTTGTTCGACTGTTCCATAAATTATATGAATCATTCTTGAAGCCAAAAATTTAACTAATCAAAAGAATTAATTTTCTAGTCAAATTTGTTCCAAATCGATTTCCTATCTCAAAATATTTCTTATATAGAAATTTCCGCAGCAAATATACAACATATAAAAATTCTTTGTGGTTCAGTGTTTGCAATGTTACCTAATAACATGCGACTAATTGTCATTTATATCCGCATGAGTGAATGTTAAACGCTAAGAATTCTATTTACTCGACTTAACTGATTTGTGTCAAGAGAACGCCATAAAACATTTCTTAATCAAATAAACTTAAAATTTAGATAAGAATACAACAAAAACATGTTATTGAACATTTTTAAGTTGTTGACTGTTTAACGAAATTCGTCAAGTTGACTATATAAAACTGATGTTGTTTTTCTCTTGTGCTTGGAAAAAATATTGATTTTAAATATTTATTATGAATATTTATATTGTGGAATTTGAAAGCCAAATACGTCAACCGATTTCCCAGAGTCTATTCCCTGAAACTCTCTAATTGCAAAAAGAGTTCTTCACTTCCGGGATAACTCTTAACAACCAAAACCACAAAATTATTGTATAAACTATACTTGTTGTTACTATTGTAGCTAACAGGATTTCTTGAATATCCCGGCTTTTATTTGCAATAAAGTAAAAAATAGCATTGAAACAGGTAGACAATTAATTGGAAAAACGTACGAAAGTTCATGAGAGAAACAGACGCTGATAAGCAAAAACCTAAAACAAGTCACACTCTTGAAATTAATAAACAACAGAAAAAGTGGCGGCAGAAGAGAAAACAATATTTATTGTCATGCAGCAGTCAAGTTATTGGCAGCAGCAACACACACACACACAGAAAATAGCAATAAAAATATCAGCCGTTGAATGGTAAAAAAAAGAGAGAGAAAATAAAATAAAAGAATACACTTCCCGTTGACAACAGAGGCGGCCGCCACTCCTCTCATTTAATTGACAAATTGCCATCATAAACTTGTAAAACACGCACGTCCGAACAGTATAAAGTTTTGCTTGTGTATGTGTGTCTTTTTTTATTTCCTATTTGGTTTATTGCAGCTGTTAATATGGGACTGGTCTACACAGTGACAATGCCGATGCTTTCGGTAGTGCAACTGATTGCATGTTAAACGTTTTTTCCTTTTTTTGTTTTGTTTTACAATTTCCCTTCATGACGAACTAGAAACTGTTCTCATTCTAGCAGTCCTGAGATTCAACTGTTCTAAAGGGACTTAAACTATGGAGTGGTAGATTGCGCAATATTGCGATCTTTACGTTTGGCTAATCGTTATTATGAAGTGAGATATGTTTTAGAAGAAAAGGCAACAACAAAATACATTTAAAAAACTACCCAGCGCCGGCATAACGCTGTCAACTACTAACATACGATCCAACGTTAACATTGTTGTCGCTCTGTTTGCATAACAAAAGCGTGGCAGCGATGTCGCTGAGAAATATTGACAGCGTTGAAAGCACATTGAGAGAAGACTCCTGTGTCGACAGTGGTTGAACTAATTTTTTGCGTACTCTTTTAAGTATCTCACCGTCCATGAATATCGATGAAACATCTATTTCTTAAGAGGCGTTTTTATGTAGGCATGCACAAACTGAGTAGTTATATAAATTAATAACATAAAGAGAATAAAATAGCAAATTGCTAGAGGCAGCAGTATTTCTCTATTTTCGTTTAGTTTTGTCAGTGGGTTTGTTTTGTGTCGGTTGACACAAACACACTTTAAAATTTGAAATGCTAGTTATTTGCGAGTTGTAAAAAGTCCATTGAAAGTCGCTTTAATTGTTGACTTTGCGCAGGAGCCCGCAGAATGCCGGCACACTTTTAATTTTTTTCCAAGTGCTGAGGTCAAATAGACGGCTTTGAAATACCAGGTGATCTTAAGATTAAGAAAAATATACATCATGAAATGTCTGTTTTAACCTTCAGCATCTGTGCGGTGAACGCTTATCTCCTCCGTTCCATACTTCCGGCTCTGTGCCTGAATGAAGCAGTGCAAAAGCAAGCAAAATTGTTTGGAGTCCCTGCATTTTTACAAGCAAAAATCAAGCAGTTATGGAGTCCAAAGGGCAAGCAGGCAGCGTCGTTGCTGTGTTATGGCTTCTAGACTTCATTATTATCTTTTTTCCTTTTCTCCATATTTACTTAATGATGCGTGCAAATAGACAAGGCTTTAGCCTTTATTTAACATGTTTTTGCAAGGCTCAATTATTAACGATTAAATAAAAAGTAAATTTCAACATAAAACTTTTGATTTTCACTTGCTCCGTTTATGGCATGTGAAGCTTTAAAAGCCGAAGAAGCATCATTTACACATGTTCGGTAAATGCTCCAGCCTTTGTAACTAACATTTATATGATAATATGTATGTGTGTGTGTGTGTTTGGTCCATAATGTATCTGCCACGTTTTATGTAATCAGGGGTAAATTTTCTGCATTGCGCCATTTTGTTCATTCGTTTGGTTTGATTTTGGTTTGGCTTAGTTTCGTCGTGTGCGTGCCAGTGGAGGTCATCACATGTTTTATTGTACTACTGTTGTACTGTTGTACTGGTAAATCATATGAGAGTATTGGTTGGTGTATTCTGAACACACAAACGCAAGTAATTAATGTCAATGCCAAAAGGCATATCTTTACTGATTCCCAAACACGTGCGTATATTGATATAAATATGAGGGACGATTCAAAGAATGTTTACGAAAGGCAACTAATTTTTTTTTCTTCGAAAACTCTTTCAAATAACTCGACAGAATTGTGTAAAAATGCTACATGTTGTGTATTAATAAATCAGTTCTGTTCGGAAAACTCTTCGCGCCCCTATACGGTCGTCATATTTGTCTTATCGAGAAAACTATTCACAAGGTGGTCCATTAAATATATATTTTTAGGATTTCGAATGTTATTTTTGTTCCAAAATCATTTTATTAATTTTAAAAGTTATTTGTAGGAATTTTAAAGGTTAAACATAATCATAACAACGACTTTCAGATGACTTTTTAGAATGCACTCGTAGAAAAGTTTTTACACGACGATGATTTACAAAATTTTATATTTTTATCATTGAAACTAAAAAACAATATTACATAATATAAAAAAAATTAAAATAACAAAAAAAAAAAATCGGCTACCTCATTTGCAAAACGATTATAAAATCATGCAACTGTAAGATTGTCCGAAGGGTCATCAACAAATTTAACTTTTAGAACGGGAACCTGCTCCTAAAGAGTTTATAAAACATGAAACGAAATTTTCGGCCCCCTTGAGGATTGTCAAAGTTGTTGTATTCCGCGATATGTCTGGAAATTGCTTTTGAAAATTCGGAGCATTTATGGAAGTAGAGAATGTTGTATGTTATCAGATGCTTTAAAAGACCACATTTAAAATCAGATTCATATTAATGAAAATATGTGTTTTATGCAAATTCTGCAATTTGTTTTGTATTTAGTTGACAACTTTCTGATCGTGAGCTAAGCTCACCAGCTAAGCAGAACCAAATTCCCAACCACTTGATATATTGAGGTCACATGCTATGAACTGTATCTGATAATATAATTTTTTTTGCGCACTACAAAAGACACACATCGTGTAAATGTTCTTCTCTATTGTCATTGTGAATGGCACAGTCGTCAAGTCAATAATACCAACAGTTCTAACGTGAAAAAGTAATAACAGCCGCAGCAGCAGCAGCAGCAGCACCAGCAGCAGCTTTGAAAACGAAATACTAAAGAAAATGGAGTGAAAGCAAAATCCATCTAAAAGCATAAATGGCAAAAATATGTTTTTGTAAGTCAATGACTTGTTGTAGACGAGAACAGCTGCTGGTTCCACATTTGCTTAAACTCTATTTCATTCTATTTAAATGTGTCAATCCATGTATTTTGCTGCCAAATGTTCTCAGTCGTTAGCAAATATGAACAAGAAAATAAAAGCAAAATAATAATAATAAGTGAGAAACGTGACAATGATATCTGTTTGTCACTCAAAGAGAACAACACAGAAGTGCTAGTAAATGAGAGTGCTGTCAGCTAAACACACGTTATTCGAATAATATAATATTTTTTTATTTCTTTTTTTTAACATTGAAATCAGCTGTTAAAAACTGGTTTAAAGGCAAAAAAAGGTTTTGTAAAAATCAACTTGAAACCATTTTTGAATTGGTTTTAATGAAATTGGTTTCATTAAATTCAACTCAGATTTTGCCAGTTTTTGTCCAAGTTAAGTTGAGTGCTGCCAAGTTCTATAATCTAAACATCTGAATGCACACAAATCTGCAATAATTTCTTCATGGTTGTATAGGAAATAACATTTTTTCAAGCATTTCCACGCTATTAAATTATTTATTAGCAAAGTAAAAACAATTTCTGTCTTAAACTTCGATATAAAACCTTATATTTTATATAGGGTGTTTTTTATAGAGTGATACAACTTTGAGTTGGCATCACTGCTTCATTTCACCACCCATTTAACAGCTGATTGTTGCTTTTTGTTTAGTTTGCTTCGACATTTCGTTATGGATCGACTTACACCAGAGCAACGCGTGCAAATTGTGGAAATTTTTAATCAAAATAATGGTTCTGTTCGTCAAACTTATCGTGCACTTCGTCCATTCAAAATTTTATTTTCCGATGATAAATAAACGGAATTGTCGCTTTGGAGTGTGGAGAATCCACAAGCTTTTGTTGAAACACAATTACATCCACAGAAAATTACTGTTTAGTGCGCTTTATTAGTCATTGGCCCTATGTCTTCAAAAACGCTAATGGTCAGAATGTTACTGTCAATGGTGAACGGTATAGGAACATGATTCGAAGTTCTTTCGTACCTCAATTAGCTGGCATTAATCTTGCTGATATGTGGTTCCAACAGGACGGAGCCACATGCCACACAGCGGGACGAAAAAATAATTTCACGAAATGGCCCAATTAATTCGCCCCCAAGATCGTGTTATTTAACCCCATTGGATTATTTTCTTTTGGATTATGTAAAGTCACTTGTGTACGTCGATAAACCACAAACAATTGAACATCTGGAAATCAACATTCCAAGAGTTATCGGCGATATACGGTCGCAAATGCTGCGAAAAGTTTGAGAAATTGCGGCCACATGGCCGAAATCATATTTAGACATTAATGTCATCAAACTTTTTATCAAATAAAGACCGTTACATTGATATCAAAAATGTATTACTATGTTTTATTATGATTTAAACTTGTATCAATCTATAAAAAACACCCTATATATACAAAGAAAAACAAATGCGGCACAGTTTTAGCATTATAATGTTATATTATGACTTTTATGAGAGATTTGATGAAACTTTCTGACTCAGGATATTTAAGGCTGAACACTCACAACTAAATGGACTATTTCTTAATCTCTTTGCGACAACGTTCGTTCCAGTTGTCCGGTGATATTTGCGAACACATTTAAGTAACACAATTAGTCGAATGATACTAAAAGGACGCACGTCTAATCGAATAATTTTCGACTCTAATAAATCTGTACACACATACTCGTATATGTATGTTTGAGTGTGTGTGGGCACATATTATATTCACTTTCTCTCACTCACACCAAAGCCGAGCCATGCAAAACAAAAGCCAGTGATTACATTCTCTTTGTAGTTGCGGTTTGATAAAATTGCTGGCATATTGAAATCGTAAGTACACACGATAATTAATATGCAACAAAAAGCTGATGTCATGCTGCAGTCACTTATTTTATTTAAACTCGTATGATGGCTTTAATAAATTTAATATTTACTTAATGCGTGCAGCATATTGAAAGTATAACAAAAACCAATTACTTTCGGCTTTGCTGCCGAGAACAATAAAATGATGTATGAAAATAGCAAATTAAGCGGAACGTTATGGCTGCTACACGACTTAAATTTACTTGGCCATAAATTCAATTTTTTACAACGACAACAAATTTTATTACAAAGCAAATATCGCAAATATTTCTGCGAGTTTTTATTACCTTCTGGACAAGCATATAAACTCTACTGCCATTTGAATTATATTGGTGCCTTTAAATTTAATTTCCTTTCGTATGGAATTAATTTCACTTAATAAAAATATTTAATATTTGAATTAACAGGGAGCGACTGCAAAAAAAACAAGAGGTGTCCATGCAAGAAATCATACACATCAGTTAGTTGATATTCAGTGAACCCATTGCCAACCAGCAAAGCGTACACGTGCTAAAAACTTTTTATTTATTTTAATTTATGTGAAACTAAATTCAAGAATGCACACAACTGCAGTCGTCTATACCAGCAGGCAAATTATAAGTAAATGCAAGGTCGACTTGCAACTCAGAGTATTAAAGCTGCAGTAAACATTCCCGGACCAGCAGGGGGTCTTTTAAATTAAATGAGAGCGTCCTTTAATAATAATAGACTGTGGGAACGTTTTTGTTTGTTGTTTTTTTTTCAATATTATTTCTGCCATTTATCCGACGCTTCTACGAGTTACATGGTCTATTGGAGCAGTCTTATGTTTCACAGGTTTTTTTTTTCAATATATCTGGCCGCATGGCTTCCATGCTGGCTAAGCTTCCAAAGGCTGCTTGTAAATCGACATAAGTCCAAAATCTATCGTGGACTCTTAAACAGTAATCACTCCATTTTCAGAGGCGTGAAACCGCAGGAAAGAATTTGTCACGAAATTGAATTTACAAGAAATCAATTGTTAGCACGCAATAGGTCAAGTGCTGTTGCACTGTGGGCATTTATCTCATATTTATTGGCATTTGTAAATATCTGTGGCAGTTAAATCACAGAGAGTTATTGTGATCGGACCACTAGCTTTTCTCTTTTAGGCATCTCTCAAAGTTATTACTAGTAAAGGGTGCTTTTTACAGAGGTATAGCACTGTGAAATGAAATAAAACAAAAATGAATTTTGTAAATTGACCTGAAAATTCCATAATTCGAAAGATAATCTTCTAATGTTAGAATTTGAATATGACTTTCGGCATATGACATCATGTGGCCGTATATCGGCAACAACGCGACGGTAGGTTGCCCTACAAGTGGTACTCTTTTTCGGGTCTATCGGCGTAGACTGTAGATTTGACAGCCGAGTTAAATCGCACTATCTTGGAGGCCAATCGACAGTTAATCGAATCAATTGCTCCGATGAACATAAACACGTTGAGCGTAAAATGAAAGTAGTGCGCCTTACGTTTTTTGGGCACAATCATTTTAAATTTGCACAATTTGGAAGGGTTGTTCAGTCTAATCATGTTGAATAATTTGATGGCATTTAATCCCAGACGTTGTTAATCATTGTCGATAATCTTTAGCGTGCAGCGCTATGCCCTCGTTATTGAGACAAGCCGACAACGATCCCTACAATCTTGCCCTAACGCAGGTTGGAAAAAATGGACGCCATTTTTATGACTGAATGCAGAGTCGTACTCGCGATCTAAAGCAATCAAAATATATGACGTCTTACAGAATTGCTTCGTTGAAGCGCAGATATTAAATGAGAATATTTTTGTGAATACTCAGGACTTTGTTTCTGGCCTACGAGGATGCAATTATTTCAGGGAGAGACTTTGTTCTTTAAAGCAAACAGACAGGCCAAGAGAGATGGCGAGAAAAAAGTTGTAATACTTAATAGAAAAAAGTATTTTCTTTAATTAAAACAATTGTTATTTACGTTCCGCATTAAGTTAAATTTGTAGTTATTTTTGTATGTTGGAAATTAATTTAAATAATTTATTTCTTTTTTTTTTTCTTTTAACAACATGAATGATACACCCTGTACGACAGCTTTTGCTATGCGCCTGTGAGACAAAGATAAATAAATATTGTGGCAAAGAAAAACGCCGCAAACTAAACTTGAATAAAAGGCATACAATTTTACAGTGGGCGGCAAAGTAAAATAAACTCTAATCACGATATAAAGAGTAAAAGTTTTTTTTTTTAATTAAATACCGAGCAAAATGATTTCAAGCAAACTCAGAAATTAAATTTTATTTCAATAGAACTTCATATTTTTATTTGCTCATTTTAAATTCCTCTTTGGCTCTTCACTGTACAAGAGCAGCTCTTCTCGCTCTTCTTTCCCTTATCATTTATACTCTTTATTTTTGTATTATTTAACACATTTTGTATGCTGTTAACCATGACAAAGTAAATTTATGATAAAATGAGCCACATGATAAATTCTTTGGAGACTTTCATAATAAAAACCACACCGTCGTTGCTCAAGCACTGGTACAGCAGGCACACAAACGCACACACACAAACACACTCATGCACCACGGCATTAAGATCTCTATAGAAGGGAACTAGTATTAATTCAACTAAAAATCTTTGATAATATTCAAAAGGTAAGAAGACACGCCACTAAGTGTAGCGGAGCCACAGAGGAGAGGAGGATTTAATAGATACGCGTATCTATTGAAGCCATGCATCACATATTTATGATGCGGCATATGAATGCAAAATAAAAATGCTAATTTAGCACACACACACACACACTCTCTGAATAGTGGGGAGGGGCTGCAACAAATAAAGAAGAAAAAGAAAAAAAAAAAAAGAAAAAAAGAAGACGATGATAATAAAATTTAATTTCATGTGAAGCTTGTGCTTGTGCACGTTTTATCTTTATGTTTCCCTGCTCATCTAAATGAACACGATGCATGGAAAAAGTGCGAGGAGTTCTTTTTTTTTTTTTAACACGAAAGAACAACTATTATGAAAGATATTAAATAAATAAGGTTTTCTGTTCTTGTGCATGACGCATATCAAAAAAGAAAAATATAATAACTAAACAGCCTCGACTCAAGTTTGGATTGTTCTTTTCGGTTAAGGCATTTGTAAAGAGATTCTTTTGTGTTTCAAATACTTGAATATTTAACAGCAGATTCTTGCAATTTAAATTCCCTTCATGCAACTAATTTGCTTTAAGCTATTAAAGTCGTTCATATAATTTTTGTTTCATTTATATTAATCACCAAACATTTTTGAAGAGCTGCTCGGCAGTCATTTGGCAGAAACGTGACTCATTATCACTGGCAAACATTTGATATGGTTTTGTTTCCCACCCACCGCACTGCAGTTACAGCGATTCAATTATTATTTATTTTTTGAATTAATTATTTCATAAATTATTGTCGGCACACAAATTGAATTTCATGTAATCAGATTATATTTTTATCTCTCATGGCGCTGACGAAAAATTAAAAACCATGGCAGCCGTTTCAAAAAGCCGCTTAAATCCACCCCATGATTTATGCTCTCACAAACATATAATTGCAATTATCTTTCACCTTTCCTAAGCTCCCAGGCACATTAACACAACAGGCTGGCTCCCCTTCCCTCCCCTCCCCTCCGCCCACATTAAAACCTACAACATCCTTTACAAGATAACAGCAAAATAATACTATTTTACCTTTTTTATTTTGTTATTCTCATTGGGAAACCTAATGAGCACAATGCTGATGATTTTAATGCCCGGGATAATGTTGATGGCAGTTAAGCAGAGAGAAAAAAGAAATTATGCTTTTAATTAAAATAAATAGGCAGCCGCCTAACAAACAATGTTGAACACCGCACTTAATTTACATTAACAAACGTACTGCCAAATACATTTCCGCAAGCCAACAGATATTTTACACACAAAATTAGCATTAAAAATAATATTTTATTCAGCTTTCTGCCAACGGGAAATGCTAAAAAACTTGTTTTTTTGCTGTCTGCTCAATTTGAAAAATATTTTGAGAAGTTAAAGTTTATGAAATCCTCATTAATGGCCACAGTTTCTCGCCGCACAAACACATAAGAAAATTATATCCCAGCACACAAAAAACTTTCAAAGCAATCAAGACAAAAAAGCGCATTTTAATTAGCGAAATTCAAAAAAATTTGTTGAATTAATTATCAGTTGCACGCACCGGGCTTGGTGTTTCTTTTTTTATAAATAATTCTAAACTGCCATCGTTTTTGTATTCTTTTTTATAAAAAATTCTAAAAATTCGTTAAAAGTTATAAGCGACAAACCAGCAGCTTGTCTTTTTTCAAATTAACATGGGCCAACCACTTTTAAATAATTTTGTACTGTTTTCTTTTATTTTTAGATCCGGGTAACATGCTGCCCCTTTTTGCACACAAGAATTATTTAACAAAATTCTAGGGGAACAATTTAAGGCATTAAAATTTCATCACAAGAGAAAATTTATTATTAATATTTCTTCTTTTAATAACAATTTCTTATATCTTTTCCCGTATTCATAAAAGAAAAGCGGAGACGCATTTGAAATCTGGTTTTGGAAAAAACTTTTAATAAAATATATTTTAAATATTGATAAGTTGAAATTATTTATTTTCTTTTTCAATTTCGTTCCTTTTTTTTCTTACAAAATCCTTCAAGCAATAAACACAATAACGACAGCAGACTACAGACTACAACTTGTCAAAAAGAGAACACATGTGCGCCTAAACGAATGATTATTTTTACTACTACAGGCCACAGGGCTACTGGTTGTTGTCCATGCTGTTTTTGTGGTTGCAGCCAAATTAAACTATTTTCTATTTTGGTGATCGGCAATAAGTAAATGTAAAGTTGCCAGTATAGTATAAATAAATTCCATTATTGTAAACTTGAAAATATATTGTTTTATGTTACAAAAAGAAACAACAAACTAAATTTCCAAGCTAATGAAATGATTTCTTGTCATATGCTTCTGGACTTTAAATATATTTAATTGGAATAACACAATTTAAGATTATTAAATATATCAAAGCGGGTACACTGGTGTATGAATACAATTCTACTACAAACACCAACTCATGCTTATTGATTTGCTGGTGTTATTTTAAAAAATAATTAAGTAGCTGACTACGAGGCAACGTTTGTAGCCAACGGCTTTTGTAGTCGGTGTTCGTGTAGCCTGCTGTCGTTATTGTGTTTAATGCTTCAGTTGTGTTGAATATATTTTTAAAGTTTAAAATCCAGTTTCTGAACTTGCGTTTAAAAGACATTTAATACGCCGACATTTTTTATATATTTTACTTTTTATAATTGACTCCTCTTTTAGCAATTCTTGGATTTGTTTGAGGTTAGTTTTATTTAAAATATTTATGTTCGATATTTCATCAGGCTTCTTCAGAAAATTACATTTACCTATTAATTATATTTATATTTTACTTTATATGTCTATTTTTTTAAATATATTTTACTCTCTATAGATGTTATTTTATATAGAAATACGCTGCATATTTTTTGTGGTACACTTTTTAGTATCCCACAATCCCATGATACTAATGAAACACACACGATTTAAGAGATATTTCGCTGTGGATATGCACAATATCAATATTTCTTTTCCAATGAACAGCAATATGTTTTCAATTTTATTTTGTACTAGCGAACGCACATGTACACTCATACACACACTCTTGTAAAAGTTCTAAATTCTCTGTGCTAGTAAGTGCTTTTTGTTGTTCTCCTCGAATATGTTGTTGTTTAACGAGTAAATAGAATTATGGAAAGCCATTTAAGAATTTCACAGATATTTTTATGTTATTTTTTATTTTTTTCTTTGAATGTTATGAAATGGAATATATGATATTTGTTGAGGACTTACCGTTAAAACAATCAAACGTTCGTGCTGCAATAAAAAAATAAATAATAATAATTAGATTTTGATCAAAAGATGCAAACGCTGATATAAAATTTTCTTTGATTTTCTACATGATTTAAAAGAAATTAATGGTAATTAAAAAATTTATAATAATTGTCTGATATTTTTCAGCTTAAGGGCAAATATTTTCCTACGAATGCTAGCGAGATATTGAAAAATAAATAACTTTAATATAAAGTAAAGAGCCGTTAAGTTTTAATATATTTTTACAGATAATTATTATAAGCAAAAGTGTTCAAATATTAAGAGAGCTAATAATAGTAATAATTTTAATAATAATAATAATAATAATAATAATAATAATAAAACAATAATAATAATAATAATAATAATAATAATAATAATAATAATAATAATAATAACAATAATAATAATAACAATAATAATAATAATAATAATAATAATAACAATAATAATAATAATAATAATAATAATAATAATAATAATAATAATAATAATAATAATAATAATAATAATAATAATAATAATAATATATAGAACAATAAAATAATAGATATAAATTCAATAATAAAATAAATAAACATCATTTTTAATAACTTTAAAGCATTAAACACAATAACGACAGCAGGCTACACGAACACCGACTACAAAAGTCGTTGGCTACAATCGTCGCCTCGTAGACAGCTACTTAATTATTTTTTAAAACAACACCAGCAAATCAATAACCATGTGTTGTAGGTTGAAGTAGAATTTTCTTCAAACGCCAGTGTAGCCGTTTTCATATATTTAATAATATTAAATAGTGTTATTCCAATTCAATATATTTAAAGTGCACAGTACATGACAAGAAATCATTTTATTAGCTTGAAAAAATAGTTTGTTGTATCTTTTTGTATAATAAAACAGCATATTTTCAAGTTTAGAATAATTGAATTTATTTATATCAGACTGGCAACACTGCATCTACTCATTGTCGCTCTCCAAAATAGAAAATAGTTTAATTTGGCTACAACCACAAAAACAGCAGGGACAACAACCAGTAGCCGTGTTGCCTGTGGTAGTAAAAATAGTCATTCTTATATACGCACATGTAATCTATTTTTGACAAGTTGTAGTTCGTAGTCCGCTGTCGTTATTGTCTTTAACGCCTAAGAAAAAATTGCTATTTATTCTATGATAACCTTAAGGTATTTTTCCTACAAAATTAAATAATACAATTTTATATAAAAAAGACCTCAAGTTTGAAAATAAGTTATTAAAATAATAACAAGGTCAAAGACAACTGGACATCATTAAAAATATTATTTTTTAATTTAATGTTTGTACTTGATTTTTATTTATTTGTTAATTTTATTATTATTTTTTAAAATTTGCCTTCTCAATAACAAGAACTTTTTCCGCTCAACACTAAAAGCCAAAGTTCAAATGCCAAAGTTCAAATGCGAAAAAGTTACTATTTGGCCTTAATTGCGGCGTGAGTATATTAAACACATACTTTGGCAAAATAAAAATAAGAAAAAAATATTAAAAAAATATGAGTTTCCAAATGAACAGTTGAATGGTCAACCACTCGGTTACATAAATTTAACCATCAAAATCAAAACAAATATAACGACAAAAATGCTACGGCCAGAAAGCGAAATAAAATTCTATTCGACCATAAACATAATGCAAACACACACACACACATGCACATCTGTATATGGCTAAACGTTTGTTTGCATGCTTATGCCACGCCGCATTGTGGTTTGCAAACTGCTACTGCCATTAAGCCGCAAAACCCGTTAGAGCGAACAGATGTCACAATCGTTACGGCATGAAGACCAATTATGTTCCTGATATTTATTAATTAAAATAACACTCATAAAATATGCGATATAAAAGCATGAACTAACAGGTTATTAGAGCCGCATTATATTTGCGAACAGTGAATAATTTTGCTTCATGCACTGGCACAGGAACACAACAGCAGTAGCAGCAGCAGCAGCAACAACAACGACAACAACAAAGGCAGGAAAATAAATATTTCAATTATTTTAGCCAGCAGTTCATAAAAATATATTTTTGGCTATAATTCAAGTGTATGAATTCTTGTGCTATTAAATTTATCCGCAAGCGCTTTAATAAATCCAGTCGGGCGCACGGTGCGTATGCGTTTTGGTGCATTTCAGTTTTTAATTAAATATCACTCATACGCGGAGTTGTTTAATATTAACTTTATACACTTGGCCTGTGCACACAGCGGAAGAATTCAAGTTAGTGGCTTGATTTGTGGCCTGTATGAACAGCAGCCGATACGCTCAACTTTGTATGTGTTAAACAGTGGCTGCCAATATTTGCACTTTTGGCGTCTTTGATTCAGTTATAGGCAATTAATTTGCGGGACACTGAACAAATATTTCATTGATGTCTCATGTAATTTGTTAATGCTGATTTACTTGTTGCAGGTCAAGCATGTCATGGCTTCTTAAAGCAAATCATCAGTAGATCTCAACCAAATTTATATTAGATTGAAGTCAATTGGCGATTCGTTGTAAGAACTAATGAAATGACCTGTAAAAATCAAAGCAAAAGTTTAAATAAAAGTGATCCTTATATGGTTAGACGGATGCTTTAAATAAGGAAACATTCCCCTATATAAACATGAAACCTCTTTCACCGCTGGTGTAGCAAATAAAAAAGTAACAAAAAAGCTACTACAAATTTTCTATTTTCCCATATATTTTTTCTTAAAAATATAAGTATACATATATATATATATATATATATATATATATATATAATTTTTAATTTATATTCTCAAACTGATAACTTTTGAATGAATCAACTAATTCGAACCAGATAAGCGGCAATTGAATTAGTTTTTTATTGTTATAAAATAATAAGCAACACCCACTGATCAGACATATAATTTCACAATTTTTTTTGTAAATCACTTTTTGAAATTTTTTTCGTTCGCGATATCTCACAAATGGATTGACTGGTTCCGATTGGGTATGTGGTTGTCAGTGTAAATTTGTGGTGTCAAGATCGATTTGTGGAAGTGATCGCCAGCTCAATTTAAAAAAGTTAAAGTTCTTTAATCTTTTTTATTGCGGTAAGTTGTCTTTAGATTTCTTCTAGACACAGTCAAAGTTTATAAGCGGGTGCCATAATTACATACATACATACACATTTACACACACAAGCAAACATACACAGACATACAGACAAACACACACACACAGAAACATAGTGACACTTTCTCAATATTAGCCAGGAACGCTCTCCAGGGACTCAACACGTGTGGATCTGCTGAGAGATCGATTTGTGCGAAACGGGGGAAAAAACCAATAACTTCCTGGTATTTTTAAACTTTTAATTTTCCCAGCGGGAAGTAAAAAATATCTGAATTGATTCAAAAATTTGCTGTTAATGATCGCTACAACCCATCCAACACAATTACACATCTGCGTATAGCCTCTGCCGCTGCTGCGTCTGTTTAACATTTGGATGGCATAAAAGTGGAAGACAAGTAAAATATATACGTCAAACATTTCTCTGCCAGATTCTAATAACAACTCATTCCAATAATATTTTCGTTTCACAATCCAATACAACTAAAAGAACACCCGCTAATTATAAAAAAAAAAAAATTAATTTATTATTGCGCTCCACACTTCACCAGACTTTGAATTGGTTTCGCTCATTAAAATTATAACTTTTTCATGAAGCCGCTTTGCCAACACGGTTCGGCAAATAACTCAAATGAAGCAAAATAATTTTAAATATTTAATGCGCTGTAATTTGCACAGCCCTGCTATGAAATGCACGCAGCACCGTACTTTAAATCAAATATCATTTTGACGTGGTACAGTTAAACACTAACGATAATAAATAGGAAAATTGAATTAACATTTTTATGCAGAGAGGCAAACAAGCAAAAAGCAAACAAGCAAACATTCGCATAAAAGTTCTACATAAAAATAAATAACTTGAAATAGGAAAAGTAAATATTTTACGGCCATAAAATTATATATTTAAAAAAAAAGAGAAGACAGCAACAACCAACAAACAGCCAGGACTTTGCAGTCATTTTTCTAGTAGAAGTATTACACTCAATTACATCCTGCAGATGGAGTCAAATAAAAGGAAAATAATTCCGTGCTCAATATTAAAAAAAAAAAATATATATATATATATATATATATATATATATATATATATATATATACGAAAAACCAACTGGCTGAAGTCTTTTGGCACCCACTCGACTTTATATTTCCAAAAAAATTTTCATTACAAAAGTTTTCTTTGTGCTTTTCGCAAAAAACAAATTTTTACAGCCAAAAATTTGGCCGTGGTTTCGAGCACAAACAGCCACCCACTCAACAGGCCAACAACGATAAATTGGCCCCTTTGACAAAAACTTGTGAAACCCGGAGCATTATAACTAACGATGAAATGTATTTACAAGTGCATTAAGCATGTGGCTGGCCGAAAACATTCACTCACTTTAATGCACGCAGACTTGACTATCACGTACAAAAGTCCAGCAAACAATTTGTAGTGCAACCGTTACGTTAACAGCGGCCAAATATGAGGTCAAAAAGTGAATTGGTTTAACACACATATTTTTCCCTACAAATTCAGTTTTATTTAATAAGAAAATAAAGTAGAACCATGGGATTTAATAATGAAATACAACGTCGGGCAAGCGTGCGCTTTATTCAAGAAAGTTTTGCTTTATTTTTGGTTTTGCCAAATTTCATCTATCGGAAGAGCAGTTGTTTGTGGTTTGGCCCCAGCGAAAGGCGTTACAGAAACCTCCTCACTTTTAAGATGATTTTAACCTGAAGTAAGTTGGCACAATGAAAATTCTTTATTTGAGCCCGAGGCATTCTATAGTAAAAATCTCCCAACTTTTAACTAAATAACTGTCGAAGGATGGCAGTTCAGATTCTGAAATTTTATTATTTGACAGCGTATTTACTTTCTAACCTCAAATTTGATAGTCGTGTATTTAAGTGTATTTTGACGCATCTGCCTCTGCAACGGCTTATAAACGAATACTATTGCACGTAATTATTAACTACTTTCAACATCCGAAGCCTGAGCAAAACGACTTCTTTATGTAGATACAGTCCTGGCTGAGTGCGATGCGCAATTCGCGCTGTACTTCTTCATAGTAAAACTGTTAACGATTTCAGCCCGCAGCCTCTCAGTTGAGTTAATTTATAAAAATTATGGTCATTTTTAAAAAAGTTAATATAATCGTGCTATTTAAATGAGCAAAAGGAAGTAGAGGGTTCTCCCGCCAACATGTTTATTTGCGTCAGTTTCATGAAATTACAATAAGTGGCAGCATAAAACTTTCTTTTTATCTCACAAATCCTTTATGGTACGTCAACATGTTTGCCGGGTAATTTGAAAGTATCTAAATTTTAGCACCTACAGTTTACTACAGTAAAACTCGCTTAAGACGAACCACAAAATAAATTTTATATATTCTTATCCTTTGAAAGGAAATTAATAAAAATATGTTTTGATTCCAGTTGAAACAGTTCCTATTTTGTGTTGCTTTTGCTAAGTTTTTTAATAAAATATACTCGTATAGGGTGTTTTTTATAGAGTGATACAGCTATGAGTTGGCATCACTGCTTTATTTGACCACCCATTTAACAGCTGATTGTTGCTGTTTGTTTAGTTTTCTTCGACATTTCGTTATGGATCGACTTATACCAGAGCAACGCGTGCAAATTGTGGAAATTTTTAATCAAAATAATGGTTCCGTTAGTCAAACTTATCGTGCACTTCGTTCATTCAAAATTTTATTTTCCGACGAAGCCCATTTTTGGTTGAATGGGTACGTAAATAAACAGAATTGTCGCAGTTGAAGCCAGCAGAATCCACAAGCTTTTGTCGAAACACCATTACATCCACAGAAAATTACTGTTTGGTGCGCTTTATGACCTGGCGGAGTCATTGCCCATATGTCTTCAAGAACGATGATGGTCAGAATGTTACCGTTTGTGAAAATTGGTGTTCCAGATTTCGCCTTGTACGCGCCAGCTGAGGCGACCACATGGCCGAAATCATATTTAAACATTAATGTCATAAAATTTTTTATTCAATTAAGACCGTTTCAGTGATATCAAGAATATATTACTATGTTTTATTGTGATTTAAACTTGTATCACTCTATAAAAAACACGTTTTATTACGTTTTGTTTTAATCAGAACTGTTTGAATGGCATAATTTTTTTTATATGCAGCATTTATGTGTTCAGTTGCAGCTGAGACTTATTTGCATTTTGCATATCACTACGCTTCCTACGAACTTTTCTTATAACATTCGTTACAGCCAAGTTTTACTGTATACAGGGAATGTTGGCTGGTAAAATGTTCGTGCAAGCCCTGAACCACTCACTGACTATTATTTAGGATATTCAAATAAACGAATGCTGGCAGTAATCGATTAATCGCCCTGTTCAATAATCGAGCGTTGGTTTGGAAACATTAAGAATTCAATGGTTTTGGATTGTTTATGAAATCGATTGAAGTAAATATATACAAGAATTTTCTTAGTAACGAAATTTGCAATGCGAAAAATAAAAATTTGTTTTGTTGTCATCTAAATTAAATTCCTGTACCAAATTAATTTCATAAAAACAAACAGAATATAGGAAAAACAATTGTTTGTCATAATTATGAGTCAAATCGGGGAAAAATGTGTTTAAATAGTGTTTCATTAAAATAATTGTAGAGTAAAAGAGAGTCTCCTTTCATTTAAAAGAAAGTCGACTGCCATCGAAAGTAGAGAATATAAAATGTCTCAGGTTCTTTCTTTTAGATTTTCTTTTTCTGAACAAAATTAATCTTCCATTAATCATTGAACACATTAACGACAGCAGCCTACAAACTACAACTTGTCAAAAATAGAATATATGTGAATATATGCGAATGATTATTTTTACTACCACAGGCAACACGGCTACTGATTGTTGTCCATGCTGTTTTTGTGGTTGTAGCCAAATTAAACTAATTTCTATTTTAGTGAGCGACAATGAGTAGATGCAATGTTGCCAGCATAATATAAATAAATTCAACTATCGTAAACTCAAAAATATACTGTTTTATTTTACAAGAAGAAACAAAAAACTATATTCCCAAGGTAATGAAATGATTTCTTGCTATATATTGTGGACTTTAAATATATTTTATTGGAATAACACTATTTAAGACTATAAGATATATGAAAGCGGGTACACTGGCGTATGAAGAGAATTCTACTTCAACCGACAACACATGCTTATGATTTGGTGGTGTCGTTTTAAAAATAATTAAGGACCTGAATACGAGGCGACGATTGTAGCCAACGACTTTTGTAGTCGGTGTTCGTGTAGCCTGCTGTGGTTATTGTGTTTAATGCTTTACATCTTTCACATCTTTAAAATTATTTAAACATTTCTTGGATTCATTTGTTTCAAAAGTATATTTGCAAACTGTATTTGCACAGCTGCCGGTTTATTGACTTTGGTAGTACGTCAGCACTGTTCATAACTAGCATTTAATACGTTAATGTCACTAACTAAACACAAATTAAGCTTTCGCAAAAAGTGATTAAATCTGTTGTCAAGTTTTAATTAGTTCCAATTAAAATTTTTATTTCATAGTTTCTGTTAAAAGGTAAGCAAATTTGAGATTAGGAAGTAAATTGGCTTAAAAGTACACTAATTTTTAAGAAATAGTGTTTTATTGAAACTAACATAAAAGCTTCGCTTATCTCGCCAAGTTTTGCTGCGAATTACAGCTTCTAGAGTTTCAGTTATTTGTAGCTCGTTGACATAAGCCCGGTATTTAAAATAGTCCCAGAGAAAACAATCCAGTAGCTTTGAAACACAACAACGAGGAGACACCAAGTGAGATCGCCACAGCGAGATATTAAACGATCGGAAAATTTTTCATGCAACAACTGAATTGTTGGGTTGGCTGTGTGGCAGCGTATTGTGTGCTTCTATTATCAACATCAGCAACCGTACCGTGAACCTCTAGTTTCTGCATTCAATTACAAACAGCGGCCTCAGAAGAAGCCTGATTACGAGCAAGAGATGATACAATAAAATGTTCCAAGTTTTTGTAGTTAATTTTCGCAACTAAAACTTATTGTTTTAGAGTGCAGCTTGTCATAAATAAAATTTCCTAGCTGTTTTCAAAGTAAATGTCCAAAGATGAAAGCTGAATTGTCGACATTCCAACATTTGGCTGCCAATTTTGACCCTAACCTCAAGTTTGTCCATCCTGTGCCACTGATGTGAGAAGTTCTCACATCGAAAAACTAAATAATTATTGTTATCATGCTTTTTATTGCAGGGTTATCCATAGAACAATATATTTATTATTATATAAAACCAACAAAATTTTAAATGCTTTACGAAATATATTCTGTCTCATTCTGTGTTTCACAGAGTGGCGATAATTATTTCGATGCGAGAAGTTCGCACTTCAGTTACAGAAACAAGGCACAGTATTACTTGCGCATCATTAAGTTTATTTGAAAAAGATACGAGTGTCAAATGAATTATCTATAACGATAACTGTGATTTGACAGCTGATCGTGTAAAACTGTGTTGACGTTACTGTTACATTACAAGTTTTTAGATACAGAGCGCGGTTTCCAGCTAGTGAAAATTTACTTCTACAAGTTAATAAATAAATTAATCGAACGTTTTAGATGGTGGAAACTAGTCGGTAACCCTACTATTCATGCGGTTGTGTATGAGGCAGCGATGAGCATAAATTTGAAGCACAATTTATTATCAAATACCACCCACCAAATTCTATAATTTATTTATTTTTAATTTTATTTTTTTGTATTCATCCAAACCAAAATGTAGCCACAGTAAAACATTCTAGTGATGACAGCCCAGGTAATATTCTATTTCTATTTCTTGTTGCTTTTAATTTTTTGCTTTTGACAAGTGACTTTAGAAAAGGTGGCTTTCAAGTCAAGCAAAAAATCATAAATAAATATTTTGTTATCCACATGAAAGAACACAACCTACAAAAACTTGACAGATTACTCTTCTACAGCGAAAGATATCGCGTTAACAAGACAGTTTTTGAAATTCGGTACTGACATTTTATAAGCTCTTTTAAATAAAAATAATAATTGAATATGTTAAACAGGCTTGCAAATATTTATTTAGCCAAAATTTTGTTGATATCAACAACATACACTTTGTTAACCGCTATGCAGCCGTCAAAAGCATTGCTGAGCCTTAATCAACACTAATTATAGTTTATGGTAACAAAATAGAAATGCAACAACTTAAATCATAAACAGTTTATAACTCAATTATATAAATCAAACTTATAAGCCAAACGTATATTTCTGCGTGAGTAAATATTTGTTTGTGTGCTTTTGTCAAGTCGCCTGGTGGTTGCAAAATATTATTCAACCGCAAATAGCATTAGAACGAGCAGATGGCCTCTGCCGTTGTTAAGGCCAATAGCAATCGCATATTTATTTCTTTATAGCAGCGCAGTTGCGGCATGCGAAGCAACACTATAAACCTGGAACATTCGGTATAAGAAGCGAGTAAATAAAAATATAATAAAATAATCAAAAAGCAAACAACTGCCGTTTTATTCATTTACGACTACAACAACAACACACAATCGTGTAAAATGATAAAACACTTTTTAGTCATAAATTGCTTTTATAACAAACACTTGAATCAAAACATGCACTCTTGCACACACGGCGTATACGTGCTGGTGAAATTTTTGCCTCGAATTAAATAACACTCATACGCACGTGGCAACGCGTTTGTTATTTTGAATTGTAGGCCGGGCGATTGCAAATATTTACGTTTCATGCATTAAACAGCGGTTTTCATTAAATTTATTGGCGCCACCAAACACTTTGAGCTGTTGGTTGTTGGAGCGTGTGTAAAGAGCAGCGTGCGAGTATAATTCAACTCATGCATTCAAATAACAATTAAATTCTATTATATTTATTATGGTTGCAATTAAAATATTTGCTGGTTATTTAATTTTTCCAAATTGTGTTTAATTGCAATTTTCAATTATTATTATTGCTGTTATTTTATTTGGCACTCTTTGGAGTTCTACAGAAATATATTTTCAAATGAACACTGCCTTCACACCTGGCAATACTGTTGGTGTTCCAAGTGACATGAATAGCGAAGAGATCAGATGTTGGAAAGTATGTCTTATAACATTTTAAAAAGCCGAGATACCTGAATACGCAGAATATTCTCATTTTTCCATATTTATGGCACTCAAAGTTACCAACAATGTAGCAGGAACGGGCCTGCCGCAATAGGTCTTTTAAGCATTCAAGTCGAGTGTATTCATGTGAATCCGTGGCTCATTTTTCAATATTTCGTATAATTATCTCGATTTCGAACAATGTCGGGCTACAGTTAAACGCATTTATGCGCCAAATGCTACCTACATCTGCCTGAATTCGCCATGGAAGGACATTAAAAAGAAGAAGAGTAAAGGAAAAAACTTTGCAATTTTGAAACCATTTGAAGTAGTGCCTCGTATAACAACTTATACAGCACGATCCTTAAGGCAGATCGATTTAAATTGTAAAAAAACATCACCGACGTAAAAAGCTTTTTGCCACTTCCTGTCATATGCGGCGCAAGGGTGCCAGGATTTTAAGTGTTTCTCCGGAAAAAAGGTGGGTAGAGTTTCTGTGCAAAGCAGACCTTCTCTACAGATGCCGTATTGGCATTCCTTAAGTTAGCTGTTTAAAATTTCCCAACCATATTTTTGTGACTTGTATTTCCAAATTACCCAGAACAGAGTTGCCAGATTGAATGTTTTTAATTATTGTTTCTTGGTCCAGTGTTTTTTTGTTGTTTTTTTTAAATAAAATTTGCCACAAGAAATTATTCGTTAACATAAACTTTAGTTGCAACTAATAAATAATTTTTTTCTCTTTGTATTTATTTTTATTTTTTTTCTCCTTTTATTTATTATTTTTTTTTTTGTCGAGCAAAATGCACTCAAAGCAAAACATGCAAGCGGTGACAGTGCAGATATAATAATTTCATTTGTGTGTGTGTTTTTTTTGTCACTTCCCTTTTTAACTCTGGCGGTTTCAACGTAAAACGGTGTTTTCAACTCATAAATATCACGGCATACACCTGAATGAACTGAGCATGACTTGGCAGGTTTCTCTTTTGCAGACACATTTGGCGTTAACTTTTAAGGAAGACAGGAAGGCAGGAAAGCAGTAGCATACAAGTAGTTGTTGTTATTGTTCAGCTATAAATTTACTTAGACGATGGCGGCATAAAGCAAACATCACATTTCTTGTGTAACAACATTTTCTTTTGTATTATTTTATATAGATTTTCTAAGCGATTTTAAATGTTAGTTGAAATTTAGTTCGAACACTATTTCCGCTCGAATTGAATTATTTTACATGAAATAAATTTATTTTAATGGATTAAAATTTTATTCAACCTTTTGCTTAACTTCATGGTGTGGCTACTTCGGGGAGATGTGAAATTGAACGTTTAATTTTATTTTTTCATTTAAAACATGCAAATACAAATTTATGGTCTGTTTTAGTATAGAGAGTGGCAAAGAAATTTTCCTCAACAGAGTCAAGAAAATTGCAAAAAAACACCATTTTAAAGTGTTATAACGCAAAAGCACAGTTTTTCACCACCCTTTGTTGCGTTTATAAGGCGATTTGGAGTGTCTCTACTCTCAAAAAGAAAAAATCTAAATACTATTCAATTACTTTCATCAAACAAAAAGAAGTTATTTTATTTTAAATTTAAAATTTGTAAACGGAGAAAAAATATTGATTTATAAAAATGAATGCAACTTTTCGTTGCACGAAATCGGTCGACGCGTTCGTGGGTTGTGACTTCATGACGACATGTGATTTTTTCTATATAAAAAAAAACAACGACAACAAATACGTGTGCGTCTATGAGCGTGTGCTACACGTTAAGTCGGCGTCGTTCTGGTGGCCTGTCGAATATTGTTACCGTAGTTGGTTTTGTGTCAGCAGTGTTGCCGTTGATCCGGTGAAAAACCGGGAAGTTCGGTTTTTTTGGGACTTTCCAACGTTTCATATAATCCCAAAAATGGTTTGTGTCTCCACCAAGTGGTAGATGCCTGTGCCAAATGGTGCGTGTCTCTGCTAATTTGTTTATATTATATATCAAAATTTTTTTAAATCCCCCAAATATTGTTGAAGAAGTTACTAAAGCAGAGATATTGGGGATATAAAATGTAAGAAAAAATATTTTTATTCGTTGCAAAAGTGTAATATCTGCAAACTGGTAATATTCTTAAAGATCCTGATATAACAAAACAGTTGTATTTTTCAATATAAAATTTCTAGTATTTCTTTAATCAAATAATTTAAAGACATTTTAAAACGATTTTTAAACTCATACTTAAAACAATGTTTTATTTAACTGAAAGTTAATCCTATTGTATGAGTATCAAATGGCCAGACTTCAAAAACTTGTATTGACAATAAATTTTATTACAACAACGTTTCACATAAACAAAGAATAATTGGGATTTGCAACCCTTTTGTGTTGTTGGAAAGCAACATACAGAGTTTTAGATATCGACTCGATGAATGCTCAGTTTGTCATTTTAACTCATTCGAATAGAATTGGCTTGAAGTAAAACAACAACGAAGAGGAAACAGTTTGAAATCTATAAAGAATTTGCAAATTTCTATTAGAATTTTGTTTTAGCAGACAAACAAAGCAAAAGATAATATTTATTTAACCAAAAACAAAAAATTATTTCTATTTATTTTAGTATTCGCAATTGAGTAAATCTATTGTTGGAGTTCCTTTTGTTGTACAGGATATTAGGAAAAAGGGGAAAACATTTTGTACACAAAACACAATTTATTTAAATTTTTAAAGCAGACAACACTCAGCAGCTGTAAAGTTTTAAGTGAAATTTTATTGATTTAGGGCTGGGAAATAATTCCAACTTACTTGCTACTGACAAAAGAGGGCCAGGGCAACAGGATCTTAGACTCAAATATTTATTTCAGTTTTTTTTTCAAATTTAATGTTGCACTAAGTGATTAGACAATTTATTGCAATTAGCAAAGTTTTATAAATCTTTCGTTTCCTCTCTTCTGCTGTCTACGTTTCAATAAACTTTTATCCTCATCATGGAATATATAACAATTAATTTTTTTCTTATTTTTATTTTTTTTTTTTTTTATTTTAGTTTAATTTCAGTCCTTTTTGTGCATCTGTCATTAGCAAACATTCGTATTGGCAAACTGTCACTAATGACAGTTTAATGGCAAACGAACTAAAAACTTTCCAAACTTTACGCCAGTGCCGTCGCCTTCTAGGCGCCCTGGTGTGGGTAATAAAGTTGTTGACTAAGTTTCTAGGAGAAGACTTGAAATTGAATGAACGTGTGAAATGAAATCATTGAAACTTCGAGTGTCTTTTAAGCAAAACGATCACAGATTCGTGTTTCGTCGGGCTAAATTAAGATGCTGCATTTCTTAAATGTGAGCGCTTAATTCTCACTTCTGCCAGGAACCTTCAGTTGTGCACAGACTTCTTCTTTTGCAAACTTCATTTTGATATCTGCTCCGCATGACAGCCGTTAAGTCTGGCATTCTCTGCCATTCGCTTACACTAACACGAGTCCTGCATCTTTTTTTTTTAGCAAAATTTTATATTAAAGCAAATTCCTTGGAAATGTTTTAAATTAATTGAAATGTTGCAAAGTTTTCATACAAACATTTTTATTTAGTAAAAGTTTCTACAAACACACTTTTAATGCTCTAAATCGGCAGCAGCTGTCAGTCTGTCTATCGAACGAGAAGTGATTGAGGTATAGAAATATTAATTCAGTAACATAATTTCGAGTTGAAAAAGAAAACTAAATATGGGTGATTCCATGTAAAATTTGTCTCAGTTTTCGATTTGCATAAAACTCGGCCAGAGAGTTTTAATCATTCTGTTTAAGGAAATGAAATAATTATGTCGCATTCAAAGTATCACAAAATCGTCGAATTAGCCGCATCTGTTCAGTTGAGTGTTTTAATATCTCAAAATCCAGCTCCAGTACGCAAAGGATTCATGGTATTATTTTAAAAGGAATATCGGGAAGTGTTGTTCGATCGAATAACAAAGATTTTAAGAATAAAACAATCTTAAAAATTTGTTTTTGTTTCAAATTTTATTTATTCGATCGCACGATTGCTTCCGATATTGGCGAACATCTTTTGAAAAGATTCTACCTAAGTAAAAACTTTGCAGATGGTAGATTTAGTCATTAATGGATTTAGTCGTTAATAAATTAACTATTTGACATACTGTCATTATACTATTATAATATGAAATTTATTTGTTGTGTGATCAAGCAATGTCTATTTGCATTTCATTGGCGCTTTTTACCAAATCGTCAGTAGACTTCAACCACAGTTTTGAAAAGTTTCAAACTTCTCAACTTATTAAAAGACTTTTATAAACCAAATGAGAATTATGTTAATAAATTAACTATAAAAATTCACAAATGATTTCAAAAGATCACATTATAATAAGTGTAGTAGGCTATGAAACTTATACAAACCAAAACCCAGCAAACAACTTTTATTCGATATGACTCTATTTTATTTTTCTACACCTTTATACAATTAGAAATCTTTTGGATAAAAATAAAAGTATTTATAACTTTATAGATTCCTTGATCAAATCCATTTTTAAAATTACAAAATCTTGCAGATTTTATATATTTTTATTTAGTAGCGCCCTTCAAATGACAAAAGAATTAAATAATTTTTCGATATGAAATGGTTTTTAAATAAAATGAAAATAAAAGTGGGGCTTAGATTATTTTATAAGTAACGAGCTGTTGTGACCCGGCATTTCCCGGGTACTTAGCAGAGACACGCACCACTTGGTGGAGACACAAACCTCGTTTGAGATTTCATAAAATATTGGAAAGTCCCCAAAATCGCCGACTTCCCGGTTTCTCACCGAAGCAACGGCAACACTGCTGACACAAAACCTGCTACGGTAACACTATTCGACAAATCGATAGAACGACGCCGACTTAACGTTGAGCACACGCTCATAGTCTCATACGTAAACAAGAAATATATTCAATAAAAAGTATATTAAATCAGACGGTTTAGCCTGCGTGTAACTTTCCGATAATTTTAACCGGAAGCCTCTTCAAGTTTGGTACTTCCGCTATTATTATTATTATTATTATTATTATTATTATTATTATTATTATTATTATTATTATTATTATTATTATTATTATTATTGTATTCAATTCAAATGATTTGGGAATCAGTTTTTTTATATGAGATGGTTTTTGAAATATTAAAAAAATAAAATGAACAATTTTGACAACTTTTTTAAAAATATTTTTCCGTTGCTAAGAATAACAAATAGAATGAACGGGAGCATGGAATCACCCATATACGTGAATATGAAAAGATTCACGTCGTTTATATTATGGCTGCCAACCTTTTCACCCAATTTCTATTGAAATGTTTTAAGACGACATATTTCCTTTAAAGTCTGCCAAGTAAATGCGTTCTTTTCATACCATTTCTTATCCTCTGAGAGTTTTTCATTTATTTTATTATTATTTTATTTTTTCTTTTTGTTAGATCTTCGAACTCTGGCGTTTGTCTTGTCCGTCCACAACAAGTCTTAATATATTTGAAAGCGAAGAGAATGTTTTGTTCTCTTATGCTACAGGAAGTTTATGTTGCACTAATTAGTGTTAAGCTGCAACTACAAAATAATAGGCTGGTGTTACGTGCAGAAGGCACACAAACAAACACACGACCACACATTTTCCACTACACATGTAAACATGTTCAAATTAAATCAACGTGAATGTTCAAAATACATGCTCAACTTCTGCCGGCATTTTTTATTTATAAACGTATAAGTGTGTGTGTGTGTGCACTCTTACATATACCAACATCAGTTTAGTTGTAACAACCTGATATGAACACGCAACATGATACATTTCGCATGCCGATATGGATTATGTTCTTGCCAGCTCCAGTTGTAACAAAATTAATATGTTGGTGCTTTAAGAAAATGGAATAAAAAATATTATATGAAATGAAATGTTCATACAAAACAGCAAAAGCTCAAAAAAGGAAACAAACAGACATAGACACACACATACACACGTGCAAAAACATTATTTTATGTGAAACATCTCAAACTCGCAGCTACAAACTACGCTTTTGTTCTATTTCTGTGAATTTTTTCGTTCCAGTTTATTTACTGGAAAGTTTTTCTTTTTTTTATGTTTGGGTTTTATTTTAGATTTAAGTATGAGTGATCATTCTTTTTTTTTCGTGCAGAATTTTTTTTATTAAAATTTATTAAAGATTTCTAGGCACGAACAGGCAGGGATCTGATGTGTGTTAGTTTCACTTTAGCATTTTCTAATAAATTTTTGTATTAGTAAAAGCTGTTACTAAACTCAAGAATGCCACGTAATGAATTATAATAAACTTATAATGAGTGGTAAATACTGATAAAGGTGTAGCGGCTTCTAAAAACGTCTGTTCTGCTCTGCTGCATGGGTGGGCTATTTAAATCGATGTTTCTCCCGTTCCTTGATATATTAAAATCTACGCCTTTAAATGTTAAGCTGTGCCATCGCAAGCAAGCACAGAAGTTTGTACGAGTGGAAACGTTTGTACGTTATGTTTTATGTTTGTTTTTTTGTGTTTATTTAACTCTTCTTTAGTATTGTGCTTCCATGCGTATACTTAATATTATTTATAATGTTACTCATACTTTACATTGCACTCATTCAAAGTTATTGGTGTGGGGTATTTTCAGAAAAATATTTTATAACTGATATAAATTTTCTTTCTTTTTTTTAATTAAATAAAAATTGTTTATATTGAAACAACAATAAAACAAACTCCAATTTGTTTTTTCTCTCCATACAAACCCCTAAACGAACAATTTTATTTTATTTACAAAAACTGGGCGTAACTCTTCAGGTGTGAGTATTTAAATAAAAATAAATCATTATAGTGGCGTAATTAAGCCGGTAGTTAAATTTAGCCTTGGTAATTTTGCACGTTTACTTTCTACCTACTTTTTTTTTGTTTCGTTTAAATTATGCAACAGATGACCAGAAAAAACGTGCAACAAAAAGCAAATATAAAATAAAACACATGAATTATAAAAATTAATTTTTTACACCCCCTGCTAGCGGAGTTTTATATATTTTGCACTAAACCACCATTTAATCCTTAAATAGCGCAGGAGAAATTATAGTAAAACTGCAAAATGAAGGCAAGAAAATAAAGTATATAAAATAACGATCCTAAAGCCATGAAAAACAATTTGCCATTTCAATTTTGATAACAGCCCAGCAGTTCATTTTATGCTATTAACTTAATTAGCAGGCCAAATTTTTGTTACAAACGGGTTGGTTAAATTTAAGGTTAGAAACTGGGCTAAAATGTCTGAAATTTGGCAACTATTTAGCAAAAGGTGTTGGGAACGCTGCACTGCTAAACAAAGAATTTCTATTTTTAAAATTTACTATCAAAATACGTTCCTGCTACGAGTTTAACATTATTTTTAATTATTTTGTGCAAATCTACATAGAATTATCCTTCATTCAAAATCCTTTTTATCAATACTAGAGGCCCATAAATTACTGAGAAGTGTACCACAGTTACCTGAGTAACATATTTATTAATAATTCCCTTACTAAGAGCCAAAAAAAAAATATACCAAGTATTGGTAAAAATTTGTGTATATGTGTGAGGGAGTCTGTATATGGGTTTGCAAGTAGGAAATAAAACTAAAATAAGCTTGTGATTTTTATTTTATTGAACATTTTTATTTTTGCTATATTAATATTTATATAGGCTAATTGTTCTAACTTAGTTAAAATCTCAGAAGGACATGATGATAAATATTCCTAGGCACAAAGGAAAGTCAACATCAGTTTTATTCAACTTACACAGCAGAGCAGAACAGCTGTTTTCGAAAGCCGCAACTCTTTCATCATCAGTGCTCATGTGTATTGTGTTTGTCACCACTTTTTAGGTGGCTCAGTTGAATGTGATAACAGTTCCTATTTACACAAATTTTATTATGAAAAACAATCCGAGAACTGTATCAAACTGATGTTAACAAGTTTTTGTTTCAATACCCGTGTTACCGTTTCAATATTTTCTTCATGTCCCATTTTTCTGAATTTTTTGTTCCATTACACATTAAGTCAAACTTTTTTGGTTTGAATTTTATACTTAAGTATATGTGAAGGTTTTTTCCAATTTTTATCATCATGTCCTTCTGAGATTTTAACTAAGAACAATTAGTCTATATAAATATTAATATAGCTAAAATATTCTTTTTAATACTTTTCAAGCGTTGTTTAATAGTTTGTTGTTAAGAATCTAAAAGATTTTATTCTATTGTGCGTATCTGCATAAAAATATCTTTTCTTCTGAAAAATTTTTGTTATTATTTATGACCCATAAGATACCAAAAAAATGGCAGGATATATAGAAAGCAAGCCTTGTAAAAACTTTTGTCTGTGTGAGTTCATGCAAGTGCTTGCAAATAGAAAGTAAGAAATTTAAAAGGTTTTTATAGTATCTTTGTTTTTTTATTAAAAATTTACCAAACTGTTTGCGTTGTGCGTATCTGCTTAAAAATACCTTTCAGGCTACATGCTTTTCTTTAATAATGATGAACGATAAAACGCTGAAAAGAGCACCACAAAAACAGTGTGACTGTTTAAATGTAGAAAAAATTTTGCAAAAACTTTGATTTAATTGTTATCTGTTCGATAGAAAAATGAAGTATGAAGGTGTAGAAAAATAAAATAGAGTCATATCGAATAAAAGTTGTTTGCTGGGTTTTGGTTTGTATACGTTTCATAGCCTACTACACTTATTATAATGTGATCTTTTGAAATCATTTGTGAATTTTTATAGTTAATTTATTAACATAATTCTCAGATGGTTTATAAAAGGCTTTTAATAAGTTGAGAAGTTTGAAACTTTTCAAAACTGTGGTTGAAGTCTACTGGCGATTTGGTAAAAAGCGCCAATGAAATGCATATAGACATCGCTTAATCACACAACAAATAAATTTCATATTATTCATTTCCTTATATTTAAGATTGTTTATATTTTTGTGTTAATCTTTCATGAAGAGCTAAGTCCAGCAAAAAGTTTTGACTTTATTTGACTGCTTAGCAAATGATTAAATTGTTGAAATATTTTATCTATTTGACAATCCGTATTTAATATTTTAATGCGATTCTTCGTCGCTTTAGGAATAACAGAATTGTAGGGAAATCTTTCAAGGCTGTTTAAGCATTTTTTTATCCCATCTTCTCTTCCGGCTTTACTTTTGTATTAAAGTCTTTATAAAAGCAATTGGCATTTAACATTTGCTCGTGGCAATTAATCTTTTCATGACAGTGAATGAGACGACTCTCAATGACCTTGAATTATTTTAGCCAAGGAAAAGTTAAAATTAAAAAAAGAAATAAGTTTAAAGCAGCTGCTGCAATAAAAAAAAAGAACTGAAATGATGGATAGTGAGGTTAAATACTTCTCATGGTACAGCGAGCAGCAACAAGGAAGGACTAACAAATTATGTTAATAAAATACAAAACAGCTTAAGAACGAAGGCTGATTGCAGCTAAACCGCAACTGTTAACAGCAAAATTAATTTAAATAGAAATACTGGAAAGAAACACTTTAAAAATTTAAGAAGCTTAAAGTTATGCTGGTGGCATTGAGACAAGTTAAAAATATTCAGGCACAGTGGCACAAAAGCATTAAAGTAGTGGAAGGAAATATACATTTTCCGGTTTACTGATCTGTTTGTGAAATGGGCGAAAAATGTACAACAGCCTGAAATTTTAGCGTTCTCAAAGAATCGTATAAAACAAACATTTTAGTAGAAAAGAATGTGTGTGTTGGTTCCAATCAGATGTCCTTCTTATGGAATATTACAAATCTCTCTCTCTCTCTCTCTCTCTCTCTCTCTCGTCAAGTATTATCATCCCACCAGCATACAAACATTCGATAGATGAGCAAAGTTTTTGCAAATAGAAAGAAGCCAAAGATTATCTGATTTTTTTTTTTTTCTTTTTTAAATTGACAAACGTCCTTTGAGACGAATATGAAGATGAACAGTCGTAGCATGAACATAATCATGAACATCATGAGGGAAATAAGGAAATGTGATAGTCATGTGAGTGGAATAATTACATCAGCTTGACATGTATGACCTGAATTTTTATATTTCTTTTGTATGTTTTGTTTTGTTTCAACTTGTATGCTTTCGCAACATGACATGTCAAGAATAAGGAAAAGGAGAAAAACAGAAAAAAATAACGGAACAGAAAAACAGAAAAATGCTTATAGATTATTTCAAGCATTCTGTAGCCGGCCACTTGGGTTCAGGCAAACTTTGAAGTGAAACAATGGCAGAAGTAAAATAGTATTCGCAAGTATTGGGACATAACGAAATCTACTCTTGTTTCTTGTTGCAACAATTGTTTGGTTTTTATGTCAGTCAGAAAACATGTTCCTTACAACTGGTTTCTAAAGGGTGTTTTTTTTTTAGGAGTTGCAACACGAAAATAACTTAATTCGCAAGATTAACTTCTGGCACTGTAATTTAATTGTGGCAAATGGCATATGACCGCCATTGCTGGCTGGGTCGTAGTCCAATCTGAACCTCACAATTTTCGATAATTTTAACACTGCGTATGGTGTCGTCCAAGTGGTCAACCGTTTAGGGCTCATCGGCATAGACTAGCGGCTCCACATATTAGAAAATCACAGAAAATGGTTCAGCGGCTTTTAAACGCACGGATTTTTGGAGGGCAATTTGCGCTTAATCGAATCGATTACTCAGATGGAAGATTGTGTTGACCGTTAAATGGATGAAGTGCGTCTTACATATTTCGAACAAAACCATGATTTTCATAATAAATCTGCGCAATTTGGAAGCGTTTTTTTTTTATTGAAATGCCAAACAACAACAGTTAAAAAAGTATTGCCTCTAAGATATACACCCTTTAATATAAATAATAATTAAAGACTTTTGTGAGGATTTTTTTTTAAGATCTGCTCGAAACATGTGCAAATTAATTCGCTATTTAATTTTGCAGTATCATATTGTATGACAAACAATATAATAAAAATATAAAAAATAAAAAGATTAAATAATATTTATCACAGGGAAACAGTGAATTTGTTTGAAGTATTATCTCAGTCAAGTTTGTTAAATTAAGTTAAACAAGTTTTTTCAGTCTAAAATTACGTTTTTTTAAATTTCGCTATATTTTTATCAACAGATTAAGAGGGTTGATTGGTGGCACAATATTAACAACAACTTTATAAGAATTTGTGAAAAAATTATGTACATTTAAAACAAATTATATAAACAATTTTTGATAAACAAAAATAATTTTAAAGTTTTTATTTCATTATAAATTAAGTAATAAAAACACTGGGGGAAAATATTGCTATCAGACCTTAAAAAAAGAATTACAAATAATATAAAAATATATATAAAAATCTATATAAAAACAACACGCATATAAAATGGAAAAGTACAGTATTTTGAAACAACAACAATTAGTTTTTTTACAGCGAATTAGTACAACAGGAAACACCATATTGAGGTTGTTCTCACTTCACCCTCACGCTTTCTGCATAAATTTAAATTTCAAAAAAATTTTGCTACAAATTTTTCATAATCACGAAGTAAAAAAACTTGAATATGTATTGAATATTTAATTAAAAAAAAATACTGCAACCGATTTTTTAAAAATTTTCACAGAATTAATAAGAGGCGGGCAAATTTCAGGTTAGGAAGCGCATTGGCTTAAAAGTACACTTTTTTCCAGGCAAATTTACTTTTCTTTACATCAAAGTAAAGTAGAAATATGGGAATTATTAATGATATATAAAGAGGGGCCAATGTTAGCTCCTATCATGCCGGCAGACGTCCGCTCTTTTGAAAATAATGCGTTTAACACATTTTGCAAGACAACTTCGCTTATCTTGTCAAATTTCATCTTTTAAAGCATCAGAGTTAATTATGGTTTGTCTATCCAAGCGGGGCCTTTCAAATGGTCCCAGAGAATAAAGTTAAAGCTTTAAATACAATAACGACAGCAGGCTACACGAACACCGACTTTGTAGTCGTGATTGTAGACGTTGGCTACAATCGTCGCCTCGTAGTCAGCTACTTAATTATTTTTAAAACGACACCACCAAATCAATAACCACACGTTGTTGTTTGTGGTAGAATTCTCTTCAAACGTCAATGTAGTCGCTTTCATATATATATATATATATATATATATATATATAATAATCTTAAATAAAGTTATTCCAATAAAATATATTTAAAGTCCACAGTATATAACAAGAAATCCTTTCATTAGCTTGGAAATATAGTTTGTTGTTTTTGTTTTTGTAAAATAAAACAATATATTTTTGAGTTTACAATAATTGAATGTGTTTATATTATGCTGGCAACATTACATCTACTCATTGTCGCTCGCCAACATGTTTAATTTGACTACAACCACGCAAAACAGCATGTACAACAACCAGTAGCCGTGTTGCCTGTAGTAGTAAAAATAATCATTCTCAAATACGCACATGTATTCTATTTTTGACAATTTGTAGTCTGTAGTCCGCTGTCGTTATTGTGTCTAATGCTTAAGTCATACCAACGAGAGGGCTAATTGAAAATGGGCCTCATTAAGATAATAAGTTTTCATAACTAAAATTCTTTGCTTAAGAATGTAGTCAAAATTTCCTAATTTTTTTTGCTAAATAAATGCTACATAATGGCAGCTCGATACTGGATATATCATGATTTGACAGCCAATTTATTTCCTAACCTCAAATTTGCCATGACAGTATTACCACTTTTTGTCAATAAAAAAAACATCAAAAATTAAATTTTAAAGGCAGAGAAGAGAGCGAAATTTGGGAATCATTAATTTAATTATTTGAATGTGCCCAAGGCCGCAAATATTCGCATTTCACTCGGGAATTTATAAAATACTATTTCAAATCTGTGTTTTTATGAATATGCCCCAGTAAAATGGGGGCAAATGAAATTGAAAAAATAATTTATAAAAAAAATACAGCAGGACGTAAGATGGTAAATCAACACTTTTGGGTCTTTCCAAGCGATAACAAAATGATTTCTGAGCAAAACCCTCGTCAATTAAATGTTTAAAATTAAAGGCCCTTTTGATTTATAGCCAAGAGAACTTTAAAAATAAAAATAATATGTGCAAATCACACACACACACACACTCATACGCTCTCGTATGGAAAAATTGAAACCCAAAAAGCAAACTTTCAAAATATCAATAAATTCTAATTTTCCTGTGTCATCAATAAATTACAAACATTTTTCTTTTCATTTTACCATTTTTATTTCTCTTTGCAATTCACCAAAATCAATAACGTTTTCAATATAATTAAATTCGCATAAAATGCCTGACAACAAAAAAAAATCAAACCTAAGCAGTTAAGGATATTCTGGTGAAAGAACATGACTGGAAATCTTAATTTCACACTTGTAAGTTATCGCACACATACGCACACACACACACAAACCCCCGCACATGGCTGTAGGATAAACACTAAAGAAAGTGTTACTTAGCATGTGCTGATTAAAATACCAGCACGTATCAACATGTTCGAGTTTCCACAAATTCATAAGGATGTTTGCCGTTTGCATGTTTTATTAACGTCTATCGGCTTTGCAGGGCAACCGAAAATATTTCATAATTTATCCAAATGCTGCAACATTTCAATAAATATGTTGAGTCAAAAGAAAGTGATATTGAAAATTAAGCACATGCCACAGGATAGTCAAAATGAGTTTTTTTTTAGTAGCGTAGGTGGCTACACAGAGAAACGTATTTCAAAAACGTTTTCAAAAATTGTTTTATTGAATAAAATTAAAAAAGTGTTAAAAGTTTACAAAATAGCAGACTTATTTCAAATAGATTTTACTTAATCATGAATATGACGGTTAACAAAACAACAAAAGAGATAAAGTCGTGGCACTCACTTAGAAACTTTTGGTGGCAGCCATTGTTACATTCTAAAGGGAAAGAGCGAGAGGGAAATATAGAGCATATATCCATTCTATTACTGTCATACAAAATAAAATCTGCTGAAACAAAAGATTCATTATGTAAACCCCGATATAGCGCAGGATAGTTCGATAATTCTGTTACAGTTTCTGTTTTATGTTGCCACGAACTTAATTGAAGGGAAAAAGTTTCAAAGCTTAATTTGACATATTTTTCCTTCGAACGGGTTTTTTTTTGGTTTAATTTAGTTTTAAAATTGTTAAAAAAAAATAAATTTAACATGATTTTCTTTTGTCCTAAATCAGCACTGAGCGAAGTACAATGAGTTAAGCCGGAGCCAGGAGAATTGCTTATGGAAAAGAGGTTGAAGGTCGTAGTGATCCTGGAGTGCTTTCAGAACAGACTTTTGAAAAAGGTTTCTTCCACATACAAGCCGTTTGGCTAAAGAACGATATTTCTCTGTCGTGCGTTATGCGGCTTCTGCCACAAGGTGTACCTTTTTAGGCGCACATTTTGTGAAAATAAATATTTTGCATTCTGCATACGCAGTCAATCGTCTATGAATTGCGTCTAAAAAGTATTTCAACAATAAAAAGTAATTTCATGTGCAACTGTAAAGGGAATATTTGCGAAAATGTTCGTAATCAACTTAATTTGTTTCAAACAAATTAAACTCTGTTGCGTTCTTTGTGTGTGTGAGAGAGAAGGTAAACGAAAAATTTTATCTCAAGTCCCACACACACACACACACACACACACACACACACATGCACACACATGTACGCAGTTGGTACTTAAGCCGAAAAACAAATTGCACTCATTGTAAGTTTAAGTTTTACTTATTACATTTTCGTTAAATAAAATAAAAATCTGTCGAGGTAGAATTTTAATTGAAAAAGTTTCTCAGCGTACAGCACTTTAAGACTTTGCCACGGCCTGACTTTTTTCGCTTTCTTTTCTGTTTGTTTGGCTTTCTAAGCAACTTTAAAAATAATAACGATGATGAAGATGACGATAATGATGATGGTAAACTAAGAACACACGATAACTCTCTATAATCACCTGGCTCATGCCGTACAAGTCAAGCCAACTTTTTTAATAAAGTATATCCCGAAGATATCATTTTCCAGAAGAGCACAAACAATAACAAAGCAAACAAGAATTATTGTTTGAAATTTTTAAGCTGCATAATGGCAAATTGTTGCTGTGACTACATGAAATATAATAAAGCTGCGCTCTATGGCATTTAACTGACAGGAAGTGTAATAAAAAGTGTTAATTTTGTAGATACAACGTGAACATATACAAATTAAAATGCAAAGAAAATTAAGTTTCTTTTCATTAAAATACACACACACACACATACACTCACATGGTAGCGAGTGAAGAGTATCACAGAATAAGTCGTTCATTGCTGCCATGCCACCAACTCAACAGCTTTCAAATTATGCTACGGGCCGTTAAAAACGTATTAAAAATTCTCGGCATTATTGTATCGTGAATACAAATTTTCATTCTCTTCCTGAAGACATATTTTCCAGAAAAAAAAAGAAATTAAATAAATAAATAAAATAATACATTATTTGGGGTGTTCACTGCAGGTGTTGTTTAGTCACACTGTCATAATGTGTTAATATTTTACAACAGTTTTTGTTATTGTTTTTGATCATCAGTCAAATTATTTGTCAGCCGCCGTTAGTTATACGAGAACAACAACAACAATAACAAAATTAGATTCACCCCAAATTTATAACTCATTTACATAAATTTCTTTTATAAAAAAAAATCAACTAAAAAAGAATTGAATGACGGATTAGGAATTTTTACAAGTGGAAAAAGTTCGCGTTAAAATTATGTGACTGGCAGCCACTGAACGTCTTTCCATTTAACGCCGCCAAAAATGTATTCATCTCATATCAGCTGTTTTTTTATAAAGGGTGTTTTTTATACAGGTATATGACTTCCTAAAATGATTTGCAGAACGCAGATAATTTGCAGATTTTTGCAAAACGTGGTAAAAGCAATAACAACCTGACGCTGGAAAATTTTCAATTCCTTCAGCGAGAAGTTGAAAATAATCCACATCAGCCGATGTAACGTCAGCTACTGCAGCTTTCCCTTTGAAGTGAAGTGGAAAGCAGAGATAGCGAACTAGGAAATATATTCATGTTGTACTCAAAATATTATTAAAGCCCTGCAGCACTTTAAGAGTGCGAAATGTCCTAATAACAGAGTTCTACTGAATTTTGCATCCCTGCATCAAATGCAACTGCAAACGATACAACAACGCAAATGTAAACCATTTTGGGTGAGTAATTTTTATGTTTTATTATTTATTTGTTTAATTATTTATATATATTTTTTTCTTGTATTATTTTCATTCTGCTGTTGGTCTTCGTACAACAAAATGTTTGCTTCCTCATGGACCACATTGAGATCTAAAAGAGACATATGCCACACACAAACCCAACATTCATCTAATTCAAAACTGATAGAAATAAAGCTAAACTTTTTTAAAGCAACAACAATACTTCGGTATGAAATACCCAACTTGTAAGAAAGTTGCAGCAATTAAAACATTCGTTTTGCTCAAGAAGCAATTCCTTCTGTGCCCCCACAAGAGTTCTCTTTTATGTTGGTTTTGCTTCGGAAACAAAACGAAACGAAATTATAAACAATTGAAAAGTAAAGAAAAAAAGTCAGACTATCGATTCTAGCTTCTGCCTGCTTGTTTGCTCCTGGCTCACAACACAACCAGCTTTTCATAATTGTTTATTTTATTATTCATAAAATGTTTCAATAGTTCGTCTTGTTCAATTTTCTTTGTATTCTTTTTCTTTTGCTGGCTGTTTTAAAAGTCTTACTTGTTGGCATCTTTTGTCGAGTTCGTTATTTATTCAATTTAATAACAGTTTTTGTTACTTTTAAGTACACAAACTTTAATGAAACTAATTCAATTAAAATTGGTTGCACTTGAACTTTTTCCAAAGTCGTTTGTTTGTAAGCGGGGGTTTTTTTTATTTCACTCCTTTTTTAGATTTATGAGCTTGTGAATGTTAGAGCATTACGGCCTTATTCACAAAAAGTATTTTGTGCTTATAAACAGTTCATATTTTCTGTACGAAATTTGTCTTATGAACAGCTCATAAATATAAAATCTTTTTTCCATACGAAATTTTTCTTATAAACAGCACAAAAGATATTTTTTTCTTTACGAACTTTGTCTTATAAGCAGCTTATAAATGCAAAATAAACGAAATTTGTTTTATAAGCAGCTTATAAATATAAAATATTTTTTTCTATACGAAATTGGTTTTATAAGCAACTTATAAATACAAAATAATTTTCCCCATACAAAATTTTTCTTATAAGCAGCTTATAAAGACAGAATAGTTTTTTCGGTGCGAAATTTGTCTTTAAAAGAGCACAAAAATATTATTTTCTCTACAAAATTTGTGTTATAAGGAGCTTATAAAGACAAAATTGTTTTTTCGGTGCGAAATCTGTCTTATAAGCATTTTATAAATATAATATATTTTTTCTATACGAAATTTGTTATACAAAACTTGTCTTATGAAATTTGTTTCATAAACATGTTATAAACGCAAAAGGATTTTTCCTCTAGGGAATTTATCTTATAAGCAGTTTATAAGCACAACATATTTTGTTGAATAAGAGCTTTAAAATAATTTTTACCACATGGCTGAAGCAACTGCTGCTGTCTGTTCAATTATTCATCCATATCTCGAACATATCCGGTCTTATCTTGTCAATAGTGTCAGGAATATTGAATATTGAGGTGGCCAACTCTCAGGTCGATTTTTTGAGACCATCCGATGGTTTATCTCAAGAAATAGCATCGCATGAAAAATTAAATATTGCGGATGAGGATTATAAAATTAAGCCATTCGATATTAATCGAAATTTACATTTGACTTGTATGGAAATTTCGAGGAATATCCAGGATTATGGTCTCATTAATTCTCGACAATTTTACTTGTTTACAATTCCATTAATCCAGATATCGCTGAAAATAAGTTCAGATTAAAAATCTCTGACTGCATTGTCAACCGGTGCGCTCGGCTAATTCATCGAGCACATGGCGCAACTGATAGTCCACTGGGTTTCATTCAAGTACCAATTGAATTTTATATGAATCCCAACCCGATATTTGTTTTAAGATTTTCCAAATACTGGATGGCCAGAGCGTGATTTTCCGAGAAAGTCTCTCTAAATTAGAATCTAGTGTCATATTCTATTAGTAATTGATTAATCATCTGTTTCATTTAATAACCAGGTATCTGAATGAAATTATGGTTCAGTAGTGGCTACGCTTTTTTGGGCAAATATTTGCCAAGAGTGAATGTACTTTAGCAGCAAGCCTTCTGAGAGGTCGCAGGCTGTCAAAATTTGACAATTGTTGTCTACACGAAAAAAGTAAGCGCTTTGTTGCTAATATTGTGTTGGCGTGACGCCGGCAAATAGTTACAGAATAAACACGATTATCTTAAAAAGTAAATGTGATCGTGAAGACGTCCATTGTGTATTATTTGCTTAGATGAACGATTTTATACTTCCCCTAGTGTTGATAAAGCGCACTGAACGTCAAAAGTTATTCCCATTGCAAGATCTATCCATCTTAAAAAAAACACCCTTTAATTATTGTGTATATTTATTCGTGAATTTGCATAATAAAACTAAGCAGAAGGAGGAGGAGGAGGAGGAGGGTTATTAAAAGTTTTCCAAACTCCTTCAATTCAATAAGACAACAACAATTGTAGTCTTTGAACAAACTTATTTTGCTGCGTATGTTTTCCAGTTCTCTTAATTTATCAGCATCATTTAATAATTATAAAATATTTCCCATAATTTTGCTTTACTTGAATAAACAGTTATTTGCGCAAATTTGAATTTGTTATTTAGGAATTTGCTCACAGAAATTTTATAAATTCTTTACTTAAATCTTTTGTGTGATAAATAGTCATGAAAGCATATGAAGTCTCCTTAGGAAATTCCAAATCGTTGGCAAATACTTTGAGAGTACAACACAAGGGACACTAGATTGCAGTGGAAATAATTATATGTAATTCTTTATACAAATTAAGGATGAAAAGCAATAAATGGTTTTTCATGTTTCCTTTGATCGCTTAAATTAATTAAAAAAAAAAAAACTTTCTGTCTATTTCAGGACATCCAAAGTATTCTTACTTTCGTATAAAACAAAAACAGATTTAATAAAATCGTTTTTTAAATGTTATTGTAAGACAAATATAAGACCTTGAAATAGGACATTAGTCTATTTTTACTGGCTTATAAAAACTAATAAGAAAAGCTTAACCAACTACAAACGATTTATAATATATAAAAGATTTGTTGTTAGAAGACTATTAAAGCCAGTATGGCTTGATGTTAAAAAAGTATTTTTATAGTGCATATCTACATAAAAGTACCTAAGCAATAAAGTATGTTTTGTGGAAATTGATGCAGGATATGATAATTAAAAGTGCACCACAAAAATGTGTGACGCGATTATTTTTTTATTTATATAATTCGAATGTTTGTGTGGTTATCATTGGACTCTCTCTCTGAATGGCTGCACCGATTTGAATGCATTTTTTGTCATTCATTTGGGTGCTTGGTATTTACAAGTCGGAGCGACAGGTGGCGCTGCAGTCGATATCTGGGTTATAGGTATATCTGCAACTAAATGGTTGGATCGATTTAAATCAGTTTTTGTATGCGCATTCAAGTGTAGACCTGGATAATTCACGTTCCCAAATAAGCCCGGCAGGTGGTGTTGGATTTTTCTCTAATAATAAGTATTATTGACGTTTATTTCTGGGGTAGTAATCGCTTGAGAATTGTAATAAGAAATTATATATAAAAATAAGATAATAGAGCAGGTATAACGTCCATCAGGTCCGTTAGCTGTGTCAACAATTTTGCAAAATATATTTCGTTTTTCGTTGCGAAGTACAATTGTTCCGATTATAATATTTCATTTCGATCGAGTTAATTTTCGAGAAGGATAACGAGTTGATGTTGATGGATTTTGGTCGATTGTCTTTATTTGCGAAATAAATTTACAAAAAATCCCAACATCACTTAATTGTAAATCGATTCAATTAGTTCGAGAGAGATGATATACCGAATGTTGTGACAGAATCGAATCATACAAGTGTTGCCAGATTTAAAAAAAACCGATAGATAGAATTTGTTATTCTTTCAGTGTATTTTGTCAACGGAACGATATCGAGTGACGTCATGGGAAAGGCAGTCTTTAAACTTTTTTTATTTTTACTTTTTTTATATCATATTATAAATATAGAACTTTTACTTTTTCCACTTCCAGTTACCTGGTGTAACCACACTGTAAATTATGCTGGAAAATATCTTCAAAAATATTAAACAACAAAAGTGTTATTTAATCAAATCTATCAACAAAATCGTTCTATTTCAAATCACAATACCACAATGATTTTTGTTTCTTTGGTATAATTAAATCAGGAGTAATAATTTCGCAGAAGATCATATAAATTGAAATCTTATCATTGAATTGTTGAAATAAATAATATGAAAGAAAAAAAAATTAAGTCTTTCGAATTGTTAAAATTGCTTGTCATGTATTCATTATCAGATTATGTACTTCGTTTTGATTCGATTTGAAATTTGAAACTGTGTTGTTATTGTTGTGTGGTTTTCTAACTAAATTGGATTGCTTATGGGTTTCTTATGCACGTACACACACTTACACACACATACGCACATGTCGCCAGATGATGTCAAAAAAGTCATAAGTGTTATAAAATTAAGATCTTTCTTTTTGTTAATTAAAATACAAAATTCAAATTGGAAAATTTAGTACTCCTGCAGCTAAAAAATCAGTTTTTTATTATCATCAATTTGAAATGGAAAAAATTTGGACGACTTGTGCATTTTTTATAACGATTTTAGTTCCGAGTATAAAATTGTAACTTAGGGCTTTTATGAATTAATGTGACGATATGCGTGTACAGCTGGTGTTCTTCCACTTGCTTTTAAGAAGTTGCCCCGTTTTCCTTAGGCTTTTGGATAGTCGGTTACAAGGTAAGGAGTGTTTCAAATCTATCGTATTATTTTGGAAATAAATTTTTGAAAAAGACGTGCTGCAGTAGAGCCACATTTCAGAAATATTTTTAATCAATAACTGTTATGAACTTAAATGTTGTTTTAACTATTAAATTTTTCTAGTTTTTTCACCTCTTTTTAATTAATAATAATCCCAAATATTTTTATGTTTAAAGTCTCTTTATTTTAAGCAAAAAAATTTATTTGTTTTTCAATATTTTGTCGATCCTTTTGTTTGTATAAAACATTTTTTAACTTAAAATAAAGAGTCCTTAAGCTTAAAAATGTTACAGAATATTATTAAATAATTAATATTATTAATATAATTCGTTTAAAAGAGCGAGTGCACTAAAAACTTTTGCAAGAATTTGCGTTAAACTGAAATTTTTATTAGAATTTATTTCAAGTTTTGTGCAGTTTAATCGTGCGATTTTTTACTTTTTGTCGGTCTTTGCTCAGGCTCATGCCCGTGGAGACAAACTCGTATTGATTAGGAAGCCAATATTGGAAAATAAACCATGAGATACCGGCCGATTAGTCGGAGAAAGTACATCAAAATTCGAACCATTTAAGGCGTACCTGCGGTCAACATTTTCATGGAATCACTTTTAAAAATTAAATTATATGAATAATTTTATTGAACAAAATAAAGATTTAATACATTTTACAAATTTATTTCAAATTTACTTTTAATCAAATCCGAAAGCTTTAAAAATATCAGTTTATTTAGCTGCAAGTGAGTAGAATATTGAACAGATTTTTACTATTTAAAAGCGACTCTTTTGAAATAATTAAAGAAGTTGAAGAAATTAAAGAAAAATACGTCGTGACAAAAGAAATCCTATTTATTATTTATGATTTAATTTATTTCATTGTCTATTGCTTGACATTTCGTACTGTTCCCTGAAATTGAATTGTATTAAATATTTACAACACATTCCAAAAAGAATTGTTAACTTATTATTTGCAAGTGTGTAGTAACAAAACAAATAAATTATTCATGTCGGGAAATAAATTATTTATGAAAAGCAGACATTTAAAAACAAAAATATTATTCATTTTCCTTAACATACTTAAGCCCTCCACACTGCATCTAATTATGTTTAGATTTATGTAATATTTGATATCTTGCAGATCTTGGCCAAATAAAATAAAACTCTCCAAATTGGGATTGACGGCAGCAGGAGGTGTCATGCAATTTTCAACAATAATTAATCAAATATGCCAACATATTTTTTTTGTTTGTTTGGCAAAGGGAGCGTTCCATAAAAATTTGGAATATTTAAACAATCTTTTATATATTCACACTCTCGCATGTTTCATACGTTTTATTTTGTAGCGAAATTAATCATCCCAGGGGAAAGTTTCACTAACAATTTCCTATGAATTTTGCAAAATAGCCCGCATATTGCCGTTGTTTGCAAAACGCCAAAGGTTGCGCATAATAAAAGCATATTGTTTTTGGTTATTTAAATTTGAATTTGAACGAGAAAAAAACAAACAGCCAGAAGGAAAACATGAATATTTTTATTTAATAAAACTATTCGCTTTCACGTAACAGCGTTAGAACAAAATATTGCCAATAAAAAGTTTATCTCTTTATTACATTTTCTGTTTTCATATTTTCTCTTTTTCAAACATAAAATTTTGTTATTTATAACGTTGGCCTTAATAAAATCAAAAAAGGAAAAAAGTACATGTAAATTATTGTTGGTTTTGGCCAGTATTACTAACAACAACAACAACAACAACAGCATAAAACTAGTGTTACCACATACCTAAAATAATTGGCAAAATCGTAAACAAATACACATGTGTTTTACGTATGTATGGACATACTATGTATGTGTATGTATGTATCTACGAGGGCTGTTTGATAGCTCTGTGACTTTTTGAATTTCCCTTGTAGTAACTTTGAAGGCAACACTGTTGCCGTCAAGCACTATTTTGTATGAATAAACGGCTGCCGAGTTCAGTTTGTCTTTGGCACTCATTAAGATAAGGCAACCTCTTGCATTTCAAGATAATATACGAGGGCACACGTGAGTTGTTGGTATGGCAAAAATCCTCAAAATTGGGGTACGAATTGCTACCACTATGTTAAATATCCTACAGATATTTGAACACAACACTGCGGTGTCTAAGATCACAAGTTCGATGCCGCACTCAGCCAGGAATATAGTGTCGAGTCTTTCTGATCCGCAGTAGTGCAGGAAGGCATAGCACAGGTCGCTAAAATATTAGCAACAGGGATTAACAGCCTCATGTGCTAAGAGATCACCTTAATTTTTCGATACCGGCAGGAATAAAAAATTCTTTGTCTACATCTAACGGCTTAATAATATCCCCTGTTTTCTATTTCTGGCCCACTGTACTGCGTTGGCAGGGGTCACTGCCGAAGTAGTGGTTCAAAAAAAATAAAATAAAATTTTAAGCTTAAGAGATTTTGAACGATCTGCAACAAGCGCCTAACTTAAGGGCCTTGGGAAAAAGTATTACTTAGAAGGAATAAAGAAAAAACAATTGGAAAAAGTAAATTTATTGAGTCAATGGCAGATTAAATTTTAAAATAAAACGAACAAAAAAATTTGAATGCTAATAATTATCATACGGCCCTCGTACCTACACAATAGTAGGTATATACATAATTTTGTTGTATTTACGATTTTTGTTACATATTTTTCTTTTCTCATTTGATATTTCATAGAAACCATTTTCGGAAATTGAATATTTTTATTTCTTTTTTCATTGTTGGGATTTTTCGACAATTTATTGTTAATTTTCTCCACAAACATGTAGATGTTTTTAACACTCTTTTTGTTGTGTTAATAAAACAAAGGATTATATATAACAAAAACGTACATCAAATATTCAAATACTTGTTTGCCATTTTGGTGAAATTTTATGTACAAAAGAGAACATATTTTTATTATAATTTTCTATTTTGACACTTAATATTTAATGGGGCGGCCCCTGCACAATAAAATTATTTACGGTTGAATCGATTAATCTTATTTTATTATTAACAGAATAGAGCGAAACCTTTAATTAATTAATTAATTAAGTGATTTCAAAATAGAAATCAAGAGGATACTGTGGGAGCGTTACTTTGAAAATTAAGGTGGCCTTCTGAATACTCGACTTGTATCATAATTTAAGTTGTAGCAGAAAATGTCTTCAATATATTTAAAAAAAATTGTTTCGTACTTTTTTTCTTGGTCCAGCACTCAGCGCATTATCTGTACATTAGCAGTGCATTGGGCCAGAACTAGAAAAGAGGGGCTGATGTTAACAGGTCAGATCAAGCCAGATATCATCTGATCTCAGAGAGTTTGTTGTAGCTTTTTTTTAATTTTCTACTACGAAGTTAATTTTATTGCTGCAGGCACCCACGAAGGAGGGCGCTGCATTGTGTTCTTTTAATACCACGCGATGTTACTCGCTGTCTCCTATATTCAGTTGAGGGGCTTCGTCTTAATACAAATAAAAGTTTTTTGAAAAACACTTTTTGTGTTATCTTTTTTATCCACCAACTTGTGAGAAAAAATTCTTTTAAAGGAGGCCTCAGCGTATCAGCCATTTACTATCTTCTCATTTAAAAAAAGCCAACAATAACTAGCAGAAGCGTGAGTTTATGAAAAAAATTCGATCCCGTGTTTATGAGTGAGTGCAGACTTGAATTCGCGATCAGAGACACCGTGGTCTTGTCTTCACTACTTCAGCTGAAATCAGAAAATAGTTTCATTTCAGAAGAATAAAGTGTTGCTCTTATTTCAGAAGTTAAATTTTGCCTTCCCAATTTCTACATAATTTTTTTTACAAAATCTTAACAAGAAGCAGCATACTTTTCTAGTTGATGGACGGCCATATAAAAAAATATCTCAACACTATTTATTTAAAGCTTTTGGCCTATTATTTAACTTTCTTACAACTACGCAAATATATTCAGTTACAACGAGCTCCTCTTGTTAACATTTTCTGTGGTCGTGTTATATTTCCATCTGCATTGTAATAATTTTATTTATTGTTTTTTCTTTTCTTTCTTTTTTTTCTTGCTATTTTATTTGCAAACTTGACTGTGGGGTCTTTATGTTCTTCAGACCGCTACTGTTGACGTGCAAATTAAAGAAGTTGCTTTCTATTTTATTATTGTTGCTTATGAAAACAGAAGGAAAAGGGAATTAAAAAAAAAACAACAATAAATAAAACAAGTTTCCTTGTCAGAGAAGAATATTCCAGTGAACGTTATACTCTATTTTCTAATATTATTTCTACTCACCAGTTATTCCTTCATGCACTCGCTGTTCCTGTTGGCTGTTAAAGTTGGCTCTTCAACTACAACATGATGGCAATAGCTTTTCATTTAATTGTTATTTTATAGTCTTGGACATGAAATGAAAGAAAAAAAAAAGAAATAATATGAAACATATTATAAAAGGCAAGACAGGATAATAGCAAAATGTTATCAACAGCACAAGGCAAATAATAAAAGAAGAAGTAAAAATATCAAATTTCTTATTTAAAGGATGCCATAAAACCGTTCTCAGGGGCATGGGGCGTAGCAACGGATATATGAGGCGCAGCTTTCGAAAGAGAATACATGAGTTTGCAACAACTGGCAGAGAGCAACGACTGGCTAATTCCATATCACTTTTGAGTAGGAAACTTCTCGAAAAATAAGAACTCTTGAGGCCATTTTTCTTTTTAATAAAAATTTACAAACATAAAAATACTTTTTTTTTTGGAATGAGTTAACGAATTTATGATACCGATTCTTATGATTTTTATTATTTTTATTATTTTATTATTATTTTTATTTTATGTTCTTCCTGATACATTTAAGATTCTGCCGCATGTGTTTTGAAAATGCTGGATGTGCCACAAAAAAAGGACAAATCAATTAATTAAATTAATTGAATTGAACAGTTTTTATAGAGACAGTTTCGCCTCAAATAGATTTATGGTGTTAATTGCAGCCATAAATAATGAATTCAATTAATTTCAAAGCAATTAGCCAAAGTAGATATTAAAAAGCCAAAAAAAGTTTTTGAAAAAACTTTAATTTTTTTTAATACTCTAAAAGTTAATCAGTTGAATTCATGGTATAAATTTTTAATGTCTCGTTTTCAAGTTCCATTTTACTTCTTTGAAAAAAATTAGTTTTTATTTTACAATATAAAATGATAATGTCGTTTTGAGTTTGTATTAAATCGGGCCATTTTATTTCAATCAGAAGCAATAAAAAATATGAAAAATGCTATCTGAAAGTGTGACAAGACCATAAGTTTTATTATTTTAATTTTAATAGATGACTTGGAAAAACACAACAAATAAATTAAAATCTACTTGAATTTTTTTGTATTTGGAAATGGTTATTGAACACTAGCATTTCAGTTTTGATCCCGCAGATTCTTTTTCACCGAATTATAAAACAACTTCAAAATGATAAATGGTGACTTCACACACCTCAACCAGTTGAGGTGTAGCCGGAGTCAACATTTACACGAAATAAACTTCACACCTGAAATAATATACAACGTTCTATGGACTCAAAGAAAGATTCTATATATTCCTCGAAATTTTATATCATTTTATTTCTAACAAATCCGAAAGCTCTTAGAAACTCTTCCCTTCCAAATAAAATATTAAATTAAAAGCGGTATTATTAATATTTAATATTTTATGCTTGAAATGTATAAATTAAAAATATATAAAAGCTTTTTTCAACACGATCCAAATTGCAAATTGAATGTGGCAATCAAACGGCAACACTGTGCGCTGCTTCATTGTCCCAAACAGTTTCTTTGTGAAGCGATCACTGAGTTATTTTCCTTAAACAACTTATCCGGAAACTTGTGAACTTTTCAATTTGTTAACACAAGAATACAGAACTAAAAGAAAACACAACAACAACAACAACAACAACAAAAACTAAATAAATACGAACATGCAACTGAACTTTTGAGATTGTTTTTTTATCTTCTTCTTCTTAGAAGCCAATAGAGAGAATAACAACCAGCAAAATGAAAAACAAAAAAGAAAATATTATATTGAACGGGTCATTTGTAGTCTTCTGGAGCCATGGCCGTGGTAGTTGTTTTTGTATGCATAAATTTATTCCATAAACTGGCTTAAATAACGCATATTGTGTGTGCTGGTGTGTGTTTGTGTGTGACTGCATAGATAACAAGAAACAGCAGTTTGCTTGTTAGTGGCAATTTTCGAAAAGATTTTCCAAACCGAAAATGGTTAAACTTCTAAAATAGTAGTCGACTGTTTAATATTCAATGAAAATTTCAATAAACGAACGAACGAGCCATGTTGGTTTATTGGGGCTTAATGTGAATACAAAGTGGATGAAAAATAATATTAAAAAAAGAAATGTCTTGCCAACATATGCTGCCAGAAAACCTCAATTAAAGTTTATTAAATTTCCAATAACGAATGGAATGGAATAGAATTAAAGAATCAACAAATAGAAAGTGTTTAAATGAGTCAATTGTGTGGCTGCAATTGATAGCCAGCATGTGCCATTTTATTGTTGCAATCAAATAACTACAACAACAAAAACGGTTATTGCCAAACTATTGAATTTATTTTAAGTGTGCTGCCTGTCGCAACTGCTGCTGTCAGTAAAAACTTCCAAGTCTTTTTTTTTACACATAAATAAGAACTGGGACAGTTTTTAATTTAATATTATTCCGCCGGATAAGTTTGTAAAAAGCTGCTGCAAAATTTCATTTCGTTTTTTGGTCCAATTTTTATGGTTCATTAATTTGCATTACCACGAATTACATACGCACCAATAAGTTTTGGTAAAAGAAAATATGGTCGTGGAGTTGTTTTTGATATTCAGGAGTAGCAAAAGTTAGAAATGAATTGCAAAATTCATGCCATTTCACAGGAAAATATTCTTGAACATTTTTTTTTTGCCTGGTAAGCACAATTTTAAAAACATTAACTTTGCAGTCACGTTAATTAAAAATAACGAGTATTTATACGGTGACCAAACGTTTGCTATTATGAGGGACAGTTGGAAACAAATATTTCTGAAAGTTATTCGCTCTCTGTCGTAGTCTATTCACTTGCGTACGCTTTTCCTTATCGAATAAGAAAAAAATTATTTACAAAACATATTTTGAAATTAATTTATAACAATAATGAACCAAAAAAATGTAGGGCACTCCCCAAGGCAAAAAGCTTCTACACTTTTTTTACAATAACACTTTTATGTTGGTGGTTGATTATTTTAAATTTTAATTAATTAAAATTAAACTTTATTATTTATTAACTTTTTAGTTTGATTTTCTTAAAAAGCCTGATTTTTAATTAATTCAAATCATAATTGATTTTTATTTTTGATTTCATTAAGTGCATTAAACTTCGAAAGTACGCAAAAATAGTTACACTCTGTGGCGAGATAAGAACATGAACCACAACAACAACTTTGTGCGAGTACAATGTGACGTATGACTGACATAATGAATCAAATTAATTAAACGCATGGAAGCACAATACCAAAAGAGTGTTACATGCAAACAAACAAACCTTGAAATGGAACGCGTTTACTAAGTAACTAAAAGTTCCAATAGATATATTTTTGCAAAAATATTTCAGTGATCTAAATGTCTGGTGGCAGCCACATCGGGCAAGATCACTTGTGGTTCTAGTCTCTTTGGGTTAAACAGTTAAGCAGCTAAAAGTGTGGCAAGTTTTCATGGCTGATAAGCAAATCGTCATTTAAGTTCAGCGCTAAACTAACATTAACATGTGATTACACTGGTCAACAACAAAAAAGAAAATTATGGGCGAACTAAGAAGTAAAAGAAGCTTCAACAAAATTCTCTATCTTCTAATCAGTCTTCATCTACCCTTCTACCACTAATCCCTACGTTCCAGTTCTGCCACAATACACTGTATATGCAGGGGTCATAACCTGAGTGCTGATACAAGACAAAACAAAAAAACCGTTAAGCGTCATAAATTTTACTTCTAGAAATTAAAAAGCACTTGAATTTCCATTTCCAGTTCCTACAGCCGTTACTACAACTTCATGTTACTTAAGAGTAGGATTTTGTCCGAGTTCCAAGAAATTGTCCTTTTTTACCATTTCGCTTAAACTCACATCGTTCATTGTTGGGCTCAAGTGAAATTATGACAATGGAAAAGTGTTTATACGCCCCACAAAATCCTGCTTTTAACTAACATGAAGTTGTAAAAATGACCCTTGAAGTTTTAAATGCTTGACACACAAAAATGCTGCTGGTGAATAGTTTAGAAAGTATTTTCGGTTTTTTTTTTGTTTGTTCACTTGCCATTAAACTATCATTAGAGTGATAGTTTTCCTCTAGAAATGTTTGCTATTGACAGACACACAAAAGGAATTAAAAGGCCATTTGACGATGAGCGAAACAAAGGAGTGTTGCTACATTTTTAATGGCAGAGTGCTGAACGGTTAAACAAACAAAACAAAGCACACACACACACACACACACACACACACACACACACACACACACACTGGGGAAGGAGGTAGTAAATTGTTGAATACTTTTAACAGCCGACATGGCAAAAAAAAAAAGAATAAAAATTAAATGGTTACAAAAGAGCAGCGTGTTTCATGTGGCAAAATTAAACAATTTTCTTTAAACCGCTTTTTTTTAAAACAGAAATTAATTTTTGTTTTGGCTTAAATTTTTTTTATTTATTAAAAAACTAATAAAAATCAGGATTAATTATTTTCTAAAAAGTGGCGGTTTGGAAGGGTTTTAAAGACGAATTTATTTTTTGTGAGCGATGTTGGATTCATTTCTAATAAATTCCTTATTTTGAAATGGCAAAATGTTGCCATTTTCTGCTAAAAAGTGTGATAAATGTTGCATCATTTTTTAGAAAAGAAATCGACATTATTTTTTCAACATATGTAGCATGAATATATCGTATCATATACGAGGTCTGTTCAACTACTAAGGCTTAATTGCTAGTTTCACAAGCAACTTGCATCTGTTCAACGCTGTTTTTATTAAGATTTCCTTGTGAGAGTCTTAAAGATTACAAGTCTCTAAAGTGTTTGGCCGTTGTCTGCTGTTGAAAATAAATATATCACAGAATTGGCAATAAAATTTATTTAAAAATGGAACTGCTGAGCACAAGACACGCCTCAGATCCCGAGTTCTACTCCGCACTCACTGCATGATCGTGTTAGTTGTTGTGGCGTTGTCTCAATGACGAAGGCATATCACTGGTCAGTGAACATTAACAGCGGCCAGCACCTATTACCATCGTTTCAGAACAAATCTCGTATTCTATTTTAAAATAAAATCTGTATAAATAAGAATTGTTGATACTTTCAGCTAATCATCGTAATAATTTAGAGGCGGTAAGTACATATATGCACACGAGTACTGATTATGCAAGTGTAGCGGCTGGCGTAAACAGCTATTATGCTCTGCTGCAGAATAAATAATTATATTGATGGTTTACTTTGGAATATTTATAATGTCTTTCTCATACAAAAAGAAAAAAACCCATTTAATTTATTATATAAAATTAACCTCATCTTCTTAACACAATCGCTGTTACTCACTAAGCAAACGCATTAAAGCTGCTCTGGTAAATAATCTGATCGTGTCGATCTTATATAGTAGAAGACCTAATCAAGTGACTAGTGTTGCAATTGTTTTCTAGTGCATAAAACACAAACTTATAAAAATCTTAAACATCATCTTTCATTGATGATACAATTAAATTGCAATTTAATACAATCGTCTCCACAGTGCTGAACGTAATTGAAATTCACATATTAAAATTTACATATTACGAGTACTCCTCTCTGCCCTGATTCACAGAATAAAAAGAAAAAATAATTGCAAAACATAAACCGTAAAACCATTGAAGGCAAAGAAGGCCAAGTATAAAATTACGCAGTTATTAAAGCATTTTAATACTTTAATTAGCTTCCGAAGCACCATCGAGGAATATTTCCGCTGCCTTGTCATTATTATTATTTTTCTTTTTCTCATAATATTAATACACAATTTTATTTAACGTATACGAGGTATAATCACAAATTTATTTAACGATTCCTATTTGCAGTCCTCGGGGCAATTCTGATATGCTTTTTTAGTACATTCTTGAGTTCTCTATACGATTCGGTTCTTATCTGCTTAATTGTGGTTAAAACCGGGACTTTCAAGGGTCACTGCAGTCTTGCAAACAGAAATACGGTGCAGGAATATGGAGGCATAATTAGCACGTTGCTCTTTTATATCAAGAAATCACTAACAGGCAACTGTGAGTGACCAGAGCAGGTGCATCAATTTCATGTACAAATTTCTAAATAAATTTCCTGACATTAATCAACCGATTATAATGACATGCTAAGCAACTACCCTTAATATGAATCGGTTCTTGATAAAAAGTTTTTTTCACTTCATTTCTCAACATTTTTGTCACTTAATGATTTTCTGGGAAGTCCACAACGAGCGCAGAACTTCAAATCTTCTCCCAAAGCTTAAATCCACTAGTAAACATGATTCGATAACACAACTACCGTGGGACTGTTGAGCGCTTAATTTTATTTTTAACACAAAATTTTACGCACATTCTTTGAGGTGGCGAAATTTGAAAATTAACGTAATTTTTTGCAAGGACCTCGTATTCACACAAACATTTGCTTTCAACTTATATATCCTGCAAAATAACAATATTAAACACATTAATTTAACCTCATGAAGAAAGTGGCAAAATTAGTAGCGGAAAAGGAAAGAAAGAGAATTGCAAAACATAAATTGTAAACACTGCAAAATTAACCGCCACAGGACATTTACTGCTGAACGCAGCTGCAACAGCTGCAGGCAGAAGCAGAAGCAGCAGTCATATAAACTTCAATGGAAAGAGAAATGCTGTGCAGCCGGCGTTAATGTAAATAACAATTAAAAACAACAAACGCACACCTAAACAAGCCAACAGATTTGTGTTACAGGACACTAATGAAATAACAGTGAACAGCAAAATAATGTTTCCTTTCAACTAGAATGGAGTTTTGGGGAGTGAGTGATTGTGTGGGAGAAAACCAAGGGAATAAAAAAACTCCTGGGATAAATGAACTTCTCATTTTTAGAGGTAAAACACCACATGGAATATTTTATTATCCTAAATTTTTGCTGTAGGGGAAAGGCGATGAAAAAAATTTTTTTTATTTCTTCTAAAATCTCATTATTTTCTTATTGAGTCTCGTCGTCAAACTCAACCTCAATAAGAAAATTAATTCGAGGAAATGTAAACAAAAAGTCAAATAAAACCTTGAGCTTTTGCAATTAATCTTAGAATTTTTTGTAAAATATTTTTTCTAAATAAAATGATTTTTTTTTTTAAATTTAGTTTTCAATTCAACACCAGAGCAGAACAGCGCTATTTTCGAAAGCCACTACACTTTCGTCATCAGTACTCAAGTGTAATTATTTATTACCACTGATTAGAGGGCTTAACTGAATACGAAAATAGTTTCCATTTAATAAAATTTTTTTTAGAAAATCGCATACGAGAGCTGCTCCAATACTAAACTGATGCAGAGACCCCAGATCAAATCCCCCGGGATGATGCTGAATTTTTTTTCATGTCACATATTTTTTCTTGAATAAAAAATTTAATTTAAACTCCAAAGGAAAACATGATAAGAAAAAGATAGGAATCATCCTCATGGGAATTTGCTTCCGGGTCTCTACAACAGTTCTGGACAACGCATCTGGACCCTACGAGTGGATTCTAACAAAAATGTTAAAAATATATTTTTACACTAAATTGAGATTTTCAAGCTTAAATATTTTTATTGAAAGAACAAAATTATTATAACAGAATATGAAAATTTCAGAAAAAGTTTACGAAATATCGAAATTAAAAAAGATATAAGCCCAAAAAAAAATATATATAAGGACACCGCAATTTTTTATATGGATAAGCCACAACAATATGAAAATTGTGAAGTGAATCCACATATTAAACGTTCGAAATGCCTGCTTTCTTTGGTTCTTAATACCCGCAACAGTTCGTGTTAAAGAGCTGGTGTTGTCCAGTGCAAATAAAACACTTTTATCAAATACTTTTTAGCATAAAGAATTTAAGTTTTTAATTTTGTACCGCATCAAACATTAGCAGTCACAGTCTGCATATAAATTTTGGATTTAAGAAAAATTTTGTTTTTTTTTTATTTATAAAGATAAACTATTTATTTGTCAAATCGTATTACGTATAATCGCAAGCCTTTTACGAAGGATCATTATTTTTCAGTTATTTGTGCCAATTGCATTTGTACTACTTCCGGCTATTTAACTTTTTGAATTATTTTGTTTTGTGATTCTTAAGTAAATGCGATGGAAATTATAAATTAGGATGGCTAAAATTTATTGATATTAAAACTGCAAACTTGGCAACTTGCAATGCGAAAGCGTCTGCATCACAGGCAACGAAAAGATTTCAAAATAGCCAGCAAAATATATATTTTTGTCTTAACAGCGAACGTGGTTGTTTTTTTTTACTAAATTAAATAACTGAAGTTTAGTTTTTTTTAATTCAATCGTGAAATTTTAGAAATATATAACAATAATAATAATAATAATAATAATAATAATAATAATAATAATAATAATAATAATAATAATAATAATAATAACAATTGCATTTAAAAACCTGCTCTCACAAGTCGTAAGAGAAGCGCCTATTTTTAAACACGTCCCCAAGGATGGTGTTTTCCAACTCTCTCTTCCAAAATAGTTTAATAAAATATACGGATTATCAGCGTTTGCATGCACTTTGAAAATTCACCATTTACAATAGAAACTTTGAAAAACTATTAAATTTTCCACGGCTGTCCTAATACTCCTCATTTGTAAAGCAGACGAAGTGCCATTTGCCAAGACATTTTAGCAGTGGAAATTGGCACGATAAATATGAAAACAAATTGCTAAAATGCTGGTATTTGAAAAAGTAACAACAAATTAAAAAATCAAATGCAAAGTTGCAACGAATTAAAAGCAGTACTACAAGATGGATATTAACCAAATAACAGCCACTAACAATAATATCATTATGGGTTTGAACTGAATAAAACCGGTAAAAATTATCTAAACAGATAACAAAATCAAATCAGCAGACACTGAAAGTTTTAACACAAAGTTTGAGGGTTAATTTCCCCACTAGTTAAGCGAAATGTATGGATTCAATTCCGTAAAAATAACTATTTCGTTTAACGATATATTTTGTTAGGCCAAAGTTGCGCTTGAAAATTAAAGACGTAAAATTTAACAGCTTCTGGCATTGAAAAGTGCATATAATATATTTAAAAAAAAGGGTTACAAGAATAGAACACAATTTTGCTGCTAAAAACACTCTCAAATAAACAAAACTACTAGTCTGTATTTGTTTGTCATCACAACTATAGAGGGAGGCACTTCCTTGAAACACACTGTATGAATGTGCTGCAAATAAGTTGCCCCTTTTTTCAAAAATAATGCAAAAAAAATGCTAAAAAAAAGTGCGCTTTTAATAATTATCAATTACAGCATGCAAAATCTATTTTTAATTATTTATATTTTGAGAAATTCTCAAGTTCAAACCAAACTATTGAAGAAATTTTTATAGTTTCACACTTTTTATAGGGTGCAACACAAACAATTGCAATCATGTTGCCAACTGTTAATTCCTGGCATTTCCTACATTCTTCTGTTGCTACGCTTCGTTTTTTTCCTCCTTTATTTTACTCCCATGGCTTTCTTTTGGCAGGCACTTAACGCTAATAGAAGAACAAACAAAAATCATGATGCAATCTTTAATTGTGCGCATAATTAATAAGTAGAATTACAAAAAGCCTGATACAGCATGCCCTGCAGTTCTGATGCATTGTCCATTTACTTATTCAAAACTTTTCTATGCCAATTTCAATAAGTTTTTGCAATAATTGTTGCTGCAACTGGGAAAATTAAATCTGTTTATTTGCCTGAACCATAATTACAAAAACTAAATGCAATTTACTTTCAGCACTGCTGGGCACTTGCGCATGTAAGAGTTGTTAGGCTGTTTGATGCAGCCATAGTTTGTTGCTCACAATGGATAGTCTTCTTAGCGACTTTTATGCTGTTTGACTCTAATAAAAGAGGGTAAATTTTGGATTTAATATTCGAAGAGAGAATTATATATGTTCATTTTCCCTTAATTCTTTAAATATAACTCTTTACTCTGTAACGTATAACTCTTTTAAAAATTAATTCGAAAAGTATTGAATTTACGAAAGAAGATTTTTTTATAGTATAGCTTACAAATTTGTATAAAGTTCTTGCATAATATTTGCTTTGAAATAAATATACAAATTTAAAAAATTTTTGTATTGAACGTTACCGCAGAAAACTCTTATATTCTTATAAAATATAGTTTTGAACGTTACCTAAAAGAGTTCGTAGTTAATTTCATTTTTTTTTAAATATATGCCTAAATTTGTATAGACATTTTGGAAACATATATTGAACGTTACCGAAAAAATGTATATGTTCGCCAAACCTATTTAATTTATTTGATTGATGTAATTGAATATACACAAAAATTTCATGGGCTGTATTGAACGTTACCTATATATATATATTTTTTCATAGCTTAAGTATTCAATTTATATGTGCTTGAATATATTAAAAAAAATCTTGCAGAAATGTAATAAGCGTTACCGTAAAAAGTTCTTATATTTAATTTTGAAATGTATTTAAGAAATATAAATAAAAATAATACAACAACTGTATTGAACGTTACCGCAAAATAATATCATAAGTAACCGAGATATCCAACTTATTTAATTACTAGTACGTGCTCAAAAATATATAAAATATTGGAAAAAAATCTACTGAATATTACTTGGAAAAGCTTTTATATTTATAAAAACTACTTTATTTAATTTTCGTGCCTAAAAATTCATATAAAACTTATACAATGTATAGAACGTTACCGAACTATGAACTATGTAACTTATAATATTGCTAGAACGTGCTTAAAAGCATTTGTATATTATTTGAAAAAGTGTTGAACATTACCGGAAAAAGTTCTTATATTAGGAAAAGCAATTTATTTGAACTAATTGTTGGGCTTGAAAAATTTTTTAAAAAGTACGACTATACAACAATGTATGGAACGTTACCATAAAAAATGCTATATACGTTCTGAAAAATATAGAACTATGTATTACTCAAAACTGTATTGAATGTTACCTTGATATATGTTTATATATAAATTGGTAATTTTTATATAGCTTATATGTGCTCAAATATATAACATATAACACTATTATAAAAATGTATTGAGCGTTAGCCAAATTTTAGCTAAACATTTTGGAACAACAATAAGCACTTATTATCAGTATAACACCAGGAAGGCCTTTATCTTTGGAAGCCCACGACATATATTGATTTGTGCCACAGAAAAAAAATGGAACTAAATTAAGTACTCAGAATATGTAAATAAACAATTTAAGAAAATTTTGTATCCTTTAAAATCTTTTTTTTTATTAATTATTTATTTTTATTAGCAGTGAAGGTTAAATACCTTTTGAACGAAATGCGAATGCCTTAAAAATCAATCACAAAATTTGTTAACGCAAGTTCAGAGCACTCAAGAGACAAGAGTAACGTTCAATACAATGGAATAATATTTGGCGCAGCACTAAACAATACAGACTTTCGGGGTCATTTAACAGTGGTTATTTCAATTTCTTGCATCTTTAATAAATTTAAATCAGTTGCTAAACTATAAAATTCTAACGAACAAAAAAAAATATCGGAATGCCCCATATTCTTTTCAATTGTATTCCCTGTGTTTGTAAATCATTTATATGCAAATTAAATATTCCTTTGCCGGCTTCTCATTGATGATGGCATTGTTAAATTAACTCGACAATTTGTTTGTGTTAAATTCTCTTATATTTTTTCCCCTATTTTTTTTATTTTTTATATTTTTTTCACTGCCAGAATCTCCTGCTGTGCTTTAATGGTTGCATTTTTAAATACTGCTGATTGCGATTAAATTAAAAAATCTGTTGTTTATTTTACGACCGCTATTATGCGCAGCAGAGTAGAGCAGAGGCAAGAAAAAATTAACAATAACATTAAATAATCCACTAAATGAGAAATAGCAAGCGAATGATTTTTACTAGCAAACGGAGCGGAACAAAGAAAACAAATTTCAAAAGTTAAATTAAATATTTATTGGAAAATTTTATTTACAGTTTTTGTTGTATAAATTTTTATGATTGTTTTAATGTTTGCGCCAAATAATCCTTTCGGATGTGCGGCAAATATATTTAATTTATGTTATTATTATTATTTTTTTTTATGTTAAACACATAAAGCAGTTGTGCAGAAAACACTAGCACAATCCATGTTAAACTTGCACTTCATTGAAAAGGAAACTATATTTTCCTCTATATATAGAGGTAAAATGAAAAGTATCAGCACATCCATCAACACAAGACTTTCTGACACGAGGATTTTACAGGCTTGAAATGGAGTTAAAGTCTCATTTATTCTCGCCTTTCAATCGGCCGCATCATTGTTATCTTTGAAAATGTTCTTACATTCATCAACATCTTTTTTTTTTTTCTTTTTCCTTCAATTTATCATTTATTATTTCCGACTGCTCTTAAAAAGGATACCAAAACAAAACTCAATGTTAATGTTACACGTTGGGCAGACAAAGGAAATATCGTCTGTTCTTTTTTTATGTTCAAATTAATGAAAAACAGATAAAGAAAAATGTTGTTTAAATAAACAAAAACTATCATCAGGAAAAACTGTATTTAAGTTAAATGGAAATTTTACATGGATATTGATTTTTATGATTAAAATAAGTTTTATTTTTAGCAATAAAAAGCGGGCAGGCAGTCGGCAAACAAATCCTTTAACAACACTTTTTATTTCTTTATTATTTTTATTGTTTATATTTAATTTAAATAATGGCCGAATAATTGAAAAAAACCTCAAAACAGTACAAAAAAGCGATTAATTATTTAAAACGATTTCCATATAAAAATAATAGCAAAATTTTGAAAAGTTTGTTGGTTAATAATTAAAAAAAAAAAACATGGGCAAGCATACAAGCAGGTGTTTTTAGCAAAAAAAAAATTACTAAATTAAAGTATTTAATTAAAACAGATCATATAAAAATTTTGATGCGAATACAAACAGTGCAGCTCAAAAGAGAACAAGGTCAACAACTAAAGTATTTGCCTTGGATTTGTTGTTTTCACAGAATAAAAAAATTTTACCGGTTTTTACTTAAATCAAATTATTCGAACTCCCTGCCTGTTCGCCGATGTCGAAAGCTATCGTTCGTTCGAATAAATAACATTCAAAACAAAAACAAATTTTGAAAATTGTTTTTATTCGAACGAACGATAGCTTTCGACATCGGCGAACAGGCAGTCCATGTTGTGGCAGTTCACAGCATCTGTCGACTGGAACCAACTTGATCGTCCACCTGCCCTAAAGTTGCTCTTTCAGATGCTCCATAAATTCCCAGAATTAATAAGGCGTACAAACTGTTCTAATTAAATAAGTTAAATACTGTAGGAATTATGAAAAAAATCCTGCATATTTTCGAAACCGGTTTAAGTAGATACAAGGACTATCAATTTTATTTTAACCACGGCAACTGCTAAATGGAAAAATATGACGTAAATAATGCATTTAACCACAACAAAAAATATGCTTTTTAATAACCCAACTGCTGGCAGATTTACCATGAAAAAAATTTCCTGTACATGGGAACAGACCAGCTGTAGAAACTCCATTCCCATTCCAATTTACTGCCCGTCAAATTGCTTAATAATTGTAAAAAGGACTTAAGAATTCAACGAATAGAAAAAGAATACAAAAACAAAAATTAAACGTGCAATTACCGCTATTTACCGTTAATGTTTGAATACGGACTTTTTGTTTAATATTAAAGGACATGAAAAGAGCCTTCCCCAAACACACACACTCTTACATACACCTGCAAATTTTCATTGGGCTCCCTACAAAAATTGTTATTTTTCAAGTACAGGGAGCAAAATATAAAAAAATAAATAAATAAAAATAAAAAGCAAAATAACTGTAATAATTTCCATTTAAGTATGTAAAGCACGTTTTATTTAACAAACCTGTTTCCTAAGTGTTCCTCTCGCTGGCATTATTGTAAACAGGTAGGAAAATATACCGGATGGTATAAGAGAACAAAAATTATTTGGACAGCTTTTACAACATTTAAAAAAGGAAATAAATAGAAAATAATAGCCAGAGAATTCAATGTTATCCAAATAAAATTGTTTACACTTGGCAACATCTACCGAAATATATTTCACCCTCAGGACGTGCAAGAACACACAGAATGAATAGCCAATATATCTAAGCAAATAAGGAAGGACAACGAACAAAAAAAAAGGAAAAAAAGGAAAAAAAACCACAGGCAAAGCACACACAGCAAACATCAACAGTAGAGTGTCGCAAAGCATGGCCAACAGCGCAACTAAATAAAAGCCTGAAATTATTCCAAAGGCATAGTGTCGCTTACCAAGACTTGCTACAACAGATTTTAATATTCTGTACATTATCCCGTTGCTGCAAATGGGCAGTTGCTCTATAATATCCGCTTCATAAAGCCAAAAACTTTAAATTACATACGAAAAAGTCAAAGAATTCTAAGTAAACGCTTAACAAAATACTGTCAACACATTTGGATTCTTCAAAAGCATTTCTGCTATATTTTTGTAAGCCAATATTACGAAAATCACAACAATTTAAAAGGTATTTGAGAGTAACAGCATCTCATAAATGCTTGAACCAAGTTTTAAAGAAAAAAATATTCAAAATGAATAAGTTCAGGCTAATTTTGGATTTTATAAACTATTAAAGTTTTGCTGGGTTTCTTTTATGAAATTCAAAAAGAGTCTTCTGTGCAAAATTTCCCAATAGAATTAATGCGCTTTTCTGAAAAGTCGACAACCGTTGCGCCCAGCAAATTTCAATTAACGTTAACTTTTCTAACGTTAGTCGTTTCGGCACAAGCATTCCCACGGCGTTCAACGAGCATGTTTGCTTTTGCTTTTTTGATGTACAAGTGCTGGTTGCAATTTTTTCTCAATTTTTATCAAACTCGCATTGTCAATAAGTTGTTATTGTGTGATTACAAAAAATATCTAAAGTGCAAGTTGGTGTTAGAATATTTGCTCTGATTTTATTGCATGTGCACAAACATCTGCGGGTTTTTTTTTATATTTTTTGGAATGGCCGTAAATAAGCTAAAGGGAATTTCTCAGCAGAGGCAATTACAAACCCGCATTTAAACTTGTGAACGATTCTCTTTTTTGGCAAACACTTGAATGCAAAAAGCAGCCGCGTTGCATGAACAGTTTTGTGTAGAAATTAGATCCTAATGAAGTCCAAAAGAGATCAATAAATAAATATTTTTGAGCTTTTCGCTAAAATATATTTAAAATTTTCAAAAATCAGAAAGTTATTAAGCCGTTTTACAAGAAGCGAATTCTCATTAGATCTAGACGTTTTGACTTCCCAACTGATTGTGAGAGGACGTCAATATGTCTGCATGTGTGTATGTGTGTATGTATGTGCAATATATAAGTGTGTATGTTTATGTTTATCTGTCCCACTTCGAACTTTTGAATGGCTGAACCGATTCAAATCAAACTGGTGTCCTTCTCAAGCGTACCGATACGAACCGGTACATTTCGAAAACTCAAAAAAAAAAAAATACTCTGCTCTTGACATTAATAAACCACGTCGAACAAAATACACCGGGTTAAAATCGCTTAATCCGTTCATAAAACGTCCTGAAAAATATTTAGAAAAGGATTTTTTAACTCAAAAATTATATACCGATTATTTTATGTTGATCTGAAACTAAATCAATCACGTAAGAGTCAATTGATTTGAAAAAAAGGAATAATAGTTTTTTTTTCACCACCAAGAGGCCAAAAGCATCGCTTAACACAAAAACCGGGATACGGATAGTTTTACGCTTAACATGAACAGGAAGTCACAGGGATGGCTTTTAGAAGCAACCGTTTTCCTTAATTTTTATATATACAACCATGCGAGGAATTTGTTTCTCCTAAACTTTTCATATCATAATAGTGGCCCAAGTTTTTTATTGGCCAAGAACGACTGCTAAATAAAATATCTATTTTTTATTAATTCAAGTTCAATTAGGATTAAAAAAGACATGCTAAATATTCTGAATTGCAAAAAATAACCCAACCAAAATTTAATTACCCAATTTTACACAACAGAGCAGAACAGCTGTTTTTGAAAGCCGCTGCACTTTAACCATCATTATTAAAGTGCAGTTTTGTTTAGTTGTTTATGCAAATAGTTTGTATTTATGCGAATTTTATTACGAATCCGCCTTTTGTTGTTTAATTCTAACAACTATTTTGAAATATATTTGATATTTTTTCTTAAATATCTCCCCAATGTGCCCGTCCATTACGAAACTTGTATCGTAAGTAGAACTGAACTTTTGCTGCTGGTGTTTGTAAATGAAATAAAAGGTTTCAGTGAACAATTTTCATCAAAAGAATAATAACAAAAACTCAAATTTGCTGTTGTTTTCAACACGAACTTTGCATTTTATTTACAAAAACAGGCATTCAAATAATATCCTACTAATTTTTAGTTTCTGTATTGGAAAAGAAATTGTATTTTTTCTAAAAGACAACATATGCTGTTTTAAACAAAACTGCAGATACGTTTTTCAGTTTTTTATAAACAATAGCAAGTAATTTTTTTTTTAAATTTAACTCTCTGGTGAAAAAATATTTTAATTTTTTTTTATTTTCTTTTAGCAATAGCCTCTCGAGCTCTATTATTTTCCATTTTGTTACATGAGAGTGTATGTGTGCATGCTGTCTGGTATTTAAATGATTGCAGGCAGATATCCAACGCTAAAACTTCAAAATCCTTTATTTAGTCGGCCTTCCAACAGGCCTTTATTTCTTTGTAATTTTCAAAAGATTATACCAGTTCCAGCCTGAAATCCAAAGGCAGGAGTAGACATCATAAAAGAGAAAGACAGAGAATGTTTTATATGTTTTTCTTTCGTAAATGAATTTATTAGCAGCAGAATAACTTTTTATGCTTCTTCTTTATGACTTGACCATTACTGCCTGTCGGACTTGTTTTGTTAAATTTATAAATCTCCTTCCTTGTTTTGTTGGGATATTTTATAAATTATAAGACACTTCTAATTAACTCTCTTAATATTTGCTTTCTTGGACCAGCACTCAGGGGATGGCGCTTTAATCGAAAAATTATGTTTAAGAAAAAAAAAACAAAATTTCAATCTTTTAACAGTTACTATTCTGGAGGGGTTTACACACTGGCCTCCTTTTCATTAAAAAATGAAGGCATGGTGACTGAATTTTCTTTAACAAAAATTAATCAGTGGCAGTATTTTTTATTTATTTTTTTTTTACTACAAACGGAGTCTGTTGGCTGGAATAGTGAGTAGAAGACCACGATGCTTTAGATCACGAGTTCGACTTCGCACTCAGTGATGAATATGATGTAAAATTTTCTAATCTGCATGAATGAAGAAGAACTACAAAAGAAAAATTATACTGTGCTCAGACATGCATTTTTAATTGAGTCAATTTAATTTTAATTGAGCAATTATATCTAGTGTTCACACATACTCAACTTAGCTGACTCAATTATCATTTGACAGCTGAAAAAACATTGTTTTTATTTGTTTCGCAAATATTTGTGTTTGTAAATTTTAAAAATGGATGTAAATTTTGGTTTAAACTAGATTTTACAGGCATATAATAGAAATATGGAGCTCTTGGAGTCATTTTGCGATCGACTTTAAATTCAAAACTATCAGTGTTTAAGAAATAAAGAAATTAGTTATACAATTAACTAGTAATTGCTCAATTTATTAATTGACTTATTGTATGATAAATTGTGGTCAATTAACCCCTTAATTGCGAAAAATACCCTAATGGCGCTATTAAGCGATATGTCTGAACACGGTATTAAAATCGAACAAAAACTAAATTACGGGGGCCCCCGTTGCCGCAAAGCACAATCACCCCTTAATTGTTCTAGTTATCGAGCCGTGTGGCAAGAGTAAGTGTCTGCTTTAGAAAACGAGTTAAAACTATGTTGAGCTGCAAAAGTGTTGATGTTGACAGTTACTTTGATATTGTTAACATTTTGAACACGAGTAGTTGTAGTTGTAGCACTCGTACTAGTTTGCTTTGCCATTGTTTTCGTTTTTGTTCCATCAGCTCTCGTTGTTGTTGTTGTTTTTGTTTAACAAAATTTTTGGTGTGTCGCTATTTTCGGAAGTGCAATTTTTAGTTGTTCAGAAAATATTTGCAAAAAAAATATATATTAACATTGTGTTTTAGTTTTCTCTCTCTCTCTCTCTCTCTCCCCGTCTCCCTCTTATTACCATATTTGCAACTTTAGGGTTTCATTGTTCGTCAGAATTTATTGTGTGCATCACTAAAAGCTATTGACATATTTTATTTATATTCAGTCCACAGGTTTTGCGATTTCAAAGTACTTTCATTAAAAGTAAATTTTGCAAAGTTTTTGTTAAGCACTTAAAAGAGAGGGAGAAAAAAAATAGACAAAAAATATGTACAAAACATATCGGATAAAGAATAAACGACATAATAAAAACTTTGTTCAGAACAACACTGATTCGGAGCATTTATTCAACAACTTGATATGAAAAAATTTTGAAGTGTTGCAAAGAAAAGAAAAAATAGAGAAGGAAGAAGAAATTAAAAACAAATGCTGTTGTCTATGTGACGCCAACATCAGTCATGGACAAACAACAATCAACAGGAGATAAAGCAATTGCTGAAAAGGTAAAAAAGAAAATCATTTGAGATATTTTTGTCTGACTGTTTTCACAAGTTTCTCTAAATTTTCAAAGTCGAAGTTCATGCAACATGAGCTGGCATGCTCATGAAGGCTTATTTTAAGCCACGACATAGAATTAAATAAAAAATGCCAATGCCCACTGCCATGCAATAGAGCAACTAATAACTAAATATGTTCGCATTATAATTCTCAAATAGATGAAACAATATTTAATTAAAAGAACAGAAGGCAGTAAAAATTATTTGTGAGTGCTGCGAGTTTATTTGCGAGTGCTGAGGTAGTGGGTACAATTCCTATCTCAACCTCTAGTCTGCTTCGCTATAACAAGCAAAGGTCTTTCTTAATATTCTCTTAGTAGACTTTAAAGTCCCACCGAATATGCGGCTTCGGCTTCGACAAAAATTATGTTCGGCCACAATTGAGTATTCTGATATTTTACCGAACACTACCAAATACGAAAATTTCTTTATTAAATTACATGTTTATTGTCGTGGGCGTATATGAAACTTATAAAAATAACACTTCAGTATGGAAAACTACAATGATCACAAATTTAAAAAATTAAATCTGTTAAAAATTAGACGATAGTTTCAGAAAAGTTTATTAAATAAAACAATTTAAAAAAAAACATTTTTTTATAATTGCGCTAAACTTCGTTTAGCTTTAAATAAATAAATTTAAAAAATTAGCTTGAATAATAGTTTGGTTTCGGTTCGCGTTCGGCCGAACTTTGCAAATCAGCCGAAATTCTGGTATGGGAAGGGATTATGAGATCCCCGCAATTCCCAATAAAAATCTTTAAATCCCAGAATTGGGATTTTTAGAATTTTTTTATTACAAATCATATTTTGTAACATTTGAGAGCACGTTAAGCGGTGAAATGGTATGAAGATATTTTTAATCTTAATTTTTAGATTTGAGAAAGCAGCCCAATTCGGAAACCCTATTTTTTTTATTTTCTTCATTATTTATTGGAAAAAAAACTTGCAGCACGCATTTGAAGAAAATAAACAGCATCAAATCTTTAAGACAACTTCATATAGCAAGGAAATACAAATAGAGAGCCCACCGCGTAACTTAATATTTCGGACAAGTCCATTTCACTTTTCAAAATGGTAAAGCGTATTTCTTTGGAAGCGCCACTACTGGTTCAGTTTACTGGATTATAAAAGAAATTTGCGCATTGCTCATTCAAAAGATTTGGAAGTGTTTTCATGGAAAAAGTGCTTGCACAATAGACCTGATTCTTTGTTGTTCTTTTTATTGTTTTTTAATTAAATGCCAAAGAGCAGTCCACTGATGAGGAGTCAGCAGCACCCATGCCTCCTTTCTCCTTCATTACTTTTAATGGCGTTTCAAGAATAATTTATAGACAACGCACTCTTAAACTCTTTCAAACATCTTCACACAAAAATTAAATTCCTTTGCATCGGCAAATTACGTTGAAAACTTTTATAATTATTTATAAATTAACAAGTTTTTGTATGAAAGACTTTTTGATACCCCGCTTTTGCACTCGCACTCGCACTCTCTTTATGCCGAACACAAAAACAAGCAGAAAACATTTTCCATCTTTTACTGAAAGTAAATTCTTTTTAGTAACTTTTGCCAAAAATTACCTGCCATATTAACGAGCAAAAAAAAAATATGTAATAAAACTTAAAAACACGAAGGAGTCATGTGTTGAAAAAACAAATGCAACGAAGAAGAGAAATTCAAAGAAAACACAAACTAACTTTTTGGCAAATTTACTTGGATTTTTTTATTTTGGTAATCTGCATTCAAAAAAAAAAAAAAGAGAAAGAAAACTTTTATTGCAACATAATTTAAGAGCATTCAACACTAGAAATAAAACAATAAATTCAACATTTTAAATGTCTTAAGATCTCAACAAATTTTCGCTGGAATTATTTGTGCAGTACAAAAACTAAAGAGAAATAAAATTAGAAACAGGAGACAAGCAGCTGCCTGCAGCGAAAATAAGAAACGAAAACTCTTATCACTCACAAACAAGTTCCGTTACTATTTTCCCATCAATATTTTATTTCAACTTTCTCTTGTCTATTTCCAATATGAGCACACAAAACTAAAAAGAAATATATCGCAGCGAAAACTTTCAAACTTTTCCATAAATGTTGTGCAACATTTTTGTAACAGTTTCAATAAGAAAGAAATTCTTTTCAAATCTTATTTTATACGAAAAATAAACTTCACGTTGTGTTCTTTAAAATTATATATAAAAAAAAACGCGAGTGAATTGGCTTCAAATTACTTTTTGCACTAAACAAAAGCTGTACGTCACGTCATGTTCTCAAAAACAATAATAAAAAGAACACCCCTGAGAGTTGCTTTCAAATTACATTTTATGTGAAATGAAACTGACTTCTCATCTGCAGATAAAAATTTTAGAAGAAACTACAAAAAGCTGCATAAAGTTTTTTCTTTTTTAATCGACTTCTATTTCCTGAATCAACGCAATTGTGATTGATTGAAACTATCGAATGTAAAATCAGCTGGGCAAATTTGAGGTTAAGAAGTAACTAGTCCGAGAAATTATGAAAATGCAAAAATAGGGCTGCCATCTTTTAAGACTTAATCTGTCAAAAGTTGGCAGAATTTAAGCATAAAACGCAACACTTTCCAACAAAGAATTTTTGTTGCGAAAATTTACTACCAAAATGTAGATAATTTTAGTGAATCACTTCGTTAGACTTCAACCGCTTTTTCTCGCAATGGGACTTCCTCCGATAACGCTGTACGTGATTTAATCGCCAATACGCTCATAGTGGCCGCGGTAACGGAAACATAGTCGATGGACAACAAAGTGTTGAGAAGGAGCCCGTAACATCAACTCAAATGGGCATCACCTCAGGCACTTTGTGCAACATTTTTTTAAAGTCCCTGTTTATTATTTTAAATTGAAAATATAAATATAAAAATAAAAAAAAATTCGAATATGAAGCGACAATTTATGTGCAACATTCGATGCAACATAAATGCCATGCAACACGTGAATAAATATTTTACAGAACAACAAGGAATTTGTCACAACCTTCTGCAACTGTTTCGCTACAAACCGTAAGTGAATGTTTTCTACTTTCCACAGTTTCCAGCGTCAATAAATTGAATGATTGATGGCACGTTAAATTAATTACAAAATAATTAAATTGAGGGTTGAAGGCGATGATGATTAACGAGTCACAGTAGCGCGAAATAAAAAAGGACTGACTTATCAAGTGACAGAATCAATTTCACACTAAAAAAAAATTGTCATCAATTTCCTGATTTTATTTTTTAAGCGAAACACAATTTTCCAATTTCTTGTTAATATTTTTCCCAAAACAAAGTCCTTCAAATTCTTGATATTTTCATTAAAATTCGTGCCAAAATTTTTTTATGAAAATTAATCAAATTCTTGATATTTCTTAATTAAAATATTCTCAATGTTTTTTTTTCTTTTATTTTGCGCAAAAAGAAAATCGTCACCTTTTCGTTGTATATTTTTATAACGAAAATATAATCGACTAAAAAAATATTTTCGACTAAAAAATCCTTGAAATACTTGATTCCATATTTTAATGAAAAAATTCTAAATATTTCCTTCTTTTTTGCTATAAAAATCATCGTTCTATTTTTTGCGAATATACAATCTTTTATAATCTTTCTAAAATTTGTTTACTAAAAAATCTTTTAAGTTCTTGTTTTTAATTTTCAATGAAAAAAATTCTCAAAAATTTTGCTTCTGCGTTGCAAAATTTCAAATTCTTGATTCTATTTTTAATGAACAAATTAAAAATTGTTTCCTCTTTTTTGCAATAATAATTATCGTTCCATTTTTAACGAAATATAATCTTTCATATTCTTTAAAAAAATTTTTTACTAAAAAATCGTTTAAATTCTTGTTTTGAATTTTTAATGAAAAAATTCTCAAAGATTTTGCTTCTGCTTTGCCAAAAACAAAAATAATAATAATAATTATTTATGCTTTTATTTTAATCAGTAAAATCATAAGCTTTTTGCAAAAACACAATCTTTCAATTGCAGCTTTTAATAGGAAGATCCTTAAAATTCCTTATTTCATTTTTAATGAGAAAGTCCTTAATAATTTTGCTTTTGTTTTGCAAACAAATAAAATAAAAATTTCTGGCTTTTATTTGTTGAACGTAAAAACAAATTTTCAATTCTTGCTAATATTTTTTACTTAGAAATACTTCCTTTTTTCGAGTGGATAAAAATCCTTCGAATTTTGAAAGGTATTTGCCAAAAAAATTCTTGACTGAAAAAAATTCTTCAAAACTTTTTCGAGCAACTTCAAATATTTTTGCTATTTTTGACAAAAAAATTTTTGTTAATGGGAGTGAAAAAATTCCTTAAAATTTTGCAGTTATTAAAAAAAAATTCTTAAATTTTTTAAATTTTATTTTAAGTGAAGAAGGAAATCCTTCAAATTCTCGGTGTTAAAATTCTGTGAAGAAATAAATCTTTAACATTATTTATTGAACAAACCCTTTAAATTATTGTTGTTATTTGTTTCCTTAGAAAAATTCTACAAACTCTTGAGTGTAAAGAAAATCCTTCAAAGTTCTTTTTTCATATTTTTGAATAAAATAATGAAATGCATGTTGACTTCAATAAAACTTTTTTAAAACAAATTATTAAGGATTATTTATTATTCCTTGGCTCACTGGCATTACACGGTCACATTTACATATCTGCGTCCTGGTAGGGAATAGAAAACTTCTAACAATAACATAAAAATATATTTTTCATTATTTACAGGACTTTTATGGACGTTTTATCCTAGAAAAAAGAACAAAGAAAATAAAAGGATATGCTTTTGCATATTAATCATGTCTGTGCTTAATATTTGTGCCATCAGTGTCATATCGATAATTGTGTTAATGTTGATTTGCTACAACTGACAGATACGGCAGACAGACAGACAGCGTGCATGCATGAACATGTATCAAGAATTCTTTCTGAATTATTACTGTTTGTGTATCTCTTTAGTCGCAGATAGAGGCGACAAATAAATTATTGCAAAATAAAATGAAAAAGTATTTTAATGATGGAGAGAAAATGCGACATGATGGAATATTATTTATAATTTATTTGTTTTTGTTTACGACGTTTTTTCCCCCGTCATGGTTATTGTCATTTACATAATAAATATGAAAATATATACATATACATTTTATTATCGCCTTCGTTGTCGTAAACATAAAATGTTTTTCCTTTAAATTTTTCGTTTTGCTTTGGTGTGGGAAAAGCTGTACTGTAGCAGCTTCATGAGGCATGACTGACTTGTGGTGTGACGACAGACTGACAGCGGCAAAGGACTTGCAGCCCACCAGATATTGTGGACTGACTGAGAATCAAGTTACTGTAAAAATGTTGTGTTATAAAATTGTGTTTTTGAATTTTTGCTTTTTCAAATTAACAGAATAAAATATATTCCACAGGCATGAAGGAGGGCTGCCAGCACATGTGGCAAGAAGAGATATAAAATATATTTTAAATTCAACAATTGAGTAGCTTTTTAATTAACAGGCAAAATTATTTACTTCTCACTTTCTTTTGCGATAACGGAGATCTGGATTTAAGGATTTCACAGCCTTTTACGTTGGCAAACGCACTGTTTTTTTTTCTCTTTTAATTTAAAAGTTTTTAATAAAAATTTTATAAATCAAAATATCGTATTTATCATAAAAACAACAGCGTTAAAACCCATTCAGAGTTCTTGTTTCTATTTCTGCAATTGTTTAGTTGCATTAGATTTTTTTTCTTTTTCTCGTTGTTACTTTAGAAAGAAAAAATATTAATAAAAATAAAATTGTTGTAGGAATGTTATACTCATTCCATTAATTTTTTATTCATCACTTGCACGCCAACATTTTATTTAAAATCCGTACAAAGCTTGACCCCAATGAGGGAACTCATTTCGTATTCTAAATAATTTTTTGCACACATTTTTCGAACAACAAAAGAAACTACATCATGACATTTTACTACAAGACATACAGAGTTTTTGAATAGAAGCTTTACGCAAGAGAAATAGAGTCAAGCATTTTCATGGATGGTGGGTTGAGAACTCACTGGCTTATGTTGCTTAACAACGGCCTGTCTTAATTGGGAAACCCTTGAGAGGAAAAAGCTTAAGTTTATGAGCAACAGAAAACCAACTGTAAGTGCCTCTGCGACTGTAGGATGAAAATGTAGAAGGATGTTAAATAAAAAATAAAAGAATAAGTGGCGGGGATGGCAGACTTGATTTTCATTTTGTTTTTTTTTTTCTGTGGCATTTCACCGTAATCAGTTTGTTAACGAAATATATGGAACGAGGATTTCAACCTGTTGCACTTTTGGTTTTAAGTGGTTGTTGTTGGGGATTAGCACAACTGCAACAGAACAAAAAATAATATATAAATAAAAGAGATAAAAAAAAATAAGAGGATATTGTAGATAAAAACTTAAACTTTGACCATTAAATGGCAAATGAAAATGTATTCCAGTTAAGATGTAAAAGTTGCAAAGGATTTTGCATACAGATTTAAGCTGAAAGCTTTTGCTATTTAAAAACAGATTGTTTTTTCTTCTTCGTAATTCGGATTTTTTTCATTGTTTTAAAAATATAACATGGAAACTTTTCAATCAATTTTTTTTCGCTACAGTTTTCATTCTTAATACGTTGGGACAATAGCGATGGGTCAAGTATAACGACAGCTTTCCTTTACCACAATTCGGACGGTATGGATTTTCCATAAGATGGGCCTGCTACGAAAAAATAGCGAGTGAATAGTGATATTCACCTGAGTGAATACATACAAACACGAACGACTGCTGGAGGAAGTAGTGAACACAGGACTACAATGTCATGGAGCCTGAGTTCGACTCCACACACTCCTGTCATGAACATTGTGACGAATTTTTCTGACTTGAATTTGTTAATTGTGGTCGTCTTGCCTCAATGACGAAGGCATATCACTAGCCGCTGAACATTACCGACAAGGATTAACATCGTGTTGTATTAAAAAAGCAGAGTACAGCGCCCTCCTTCACCGGCACCAGCAGCAAAAAATTCAGCGGCGCAATAAAAAATAAAAGCCTACAACATTTCCTAAATTCTTAATTGTCTTCATCTGACCTCTAAACATTATCCCCGCCTTGCCTTTTTAGTCCTGTCACAATGGACTGTATTCATAGAGGGCATTCCCTGAGTGATGGCCTAAGAACAACAGGGACTTGTACAATTGTGCTGGTTAACAAGGGATAATTGCGTTACCCTTTCTGTCGTCTGCAGGACATTTGAAATACCGTGGCAAAGCCTCGAAAGGTAACGCCGCTTGAGGGCCAAGTCCCGGGCCACACAAGGATGTTTTTACTAATTCTATTCAATTCCCTTTTGAAGCTGCCTGCATGTTTACGTCGCGAGATCTGTTCGTTTTCTTTTACTGCCAAATTCTTATATTTTGGTCAATTCATTTTATTAATTTTTATTAAAAGAATTTGTTTTTGGTTTGAAGTGAAAAATACATTTTTTATTTATTTAAAACGGCGTTTTGTTACAATAAAGTCGGTCGTTTTTCTTTAAAACTAAAACAAAAATACACAGTGAAGCAGAGAATTTAATATTTGTTAAGTTTTATAAAACGGAGTTGTGCTACAATAAAGTCAGGTTTTTTCTTAAAAAAAAAAATAAAAAATAAAAAAACTACACAGTGAAACAGAGAATGCAAAGAAATATGAAATAATTGTTTCGGACGTCATAAGAAAACAAGCAGCTCCGCATCAAATACCACTCTACTGTCTCCACTTTCCAGCAAACTTAAAAGAGGAGCAGCAATAACGTCCTTGTATGACACGGGACTAACATTCTATCGTCATTGAATCTGTGTGACTTTTCATCTTCCACCAAACTGTTTTAGGCAAATCTGCCCCCATTTAAATTTCTTACTCTGCTATTGCACAAGTTTTTAAGGCTTCTCAGCAAAGTTCAAGGACTTGAAAATGTATAAATCCTGTCCCCGGGCTTATAATGCAACAAAGAGTGGACATTCGCCCAGTTATTGTAACTGTTGTACGCTCGAGGAGAAGTTTAGACGGGAAAATACGATGGTCATTAAAAAAGTTTTGGAGTAGCGAGCCAACAGCAACCAAACGACGATCGCCTTTTATAGGCAGACTGCGCGCAGGAGCTTTCTTTAAGGAAGTTTAATGTTAGTCATGTTTAAAATGCTTTCTAGGGATCAAGGAAGATACATAAGGAATTTTCTTTATTATGCCGGCACTGTGGGTACGAGCCCTGCTCATGCTATGAAACTTTGTAAGGACGAAAAGTGTTGAAGGGTTTAAGGTTCAAGTATTTAAAAGCAAAGTTTAAGGAACCTGTTGTAAGCATAAGAAATAAGCTTTTCAAATATTTGGCGGACAAAAATACTTTTCTAACGGAAATATTTACACAACATATTCCTTGTAGCACAGTGTAACTTTTACTTTCACCCCCTCTTTAATATATTTTTTGCGATATTTCCATATTTTCAATTCAAACCATTTTTATCTTTTATTCTTTCGTTTTTCTCTGTCTCTCGTTCCTCCCCTTGCCCAGCGAAATAAAGCCTCTGACCTTCATAATGCCATCGTTGTCAATACAAAATGTAAGCAAACGAAATGAAGCGAACATTTCCAATTTACAGTAGACTTAGTCAGGGGATTATGGACAGATTCGATGTTGTTTGATTGCCAGCTAAAGTATACTTAATTGGCTTTAGCACAATTATTTAAGACCATAGAAAACAGCAGCAAATTTATAAGGACATGAGTGTGTGTATTTGAGGTCTTCCACACACACCCACACACACAAACGGATATTTACTTGTAATCAGGCGATGTCAGCATTAGATAAGAATTTTGTGATAATGTGACAATAAACCACAACAACCACAGCAAATAATTTGAGATAATTTTAATTTATAATAATAAATTAGGCAGAGGCTTTAAATGAAATTATTTCAAAGTTGACTGGAATTGTTGGTGGGAGGAGAAAATAAATTTTTGAAAACAAATTGTTTTTGGAATTTCATAACATTTAATCCTGAATTATAATTATTTTAATTCTAACAAAATAAATCATTCAATTACCACACTGTGGAACATAATTGTTGTTATTATTATTATTATTATTATTATTATTATTGTTATTATTATTATTATTATTATTATTATTATTATTATTATTATTATTATTATTATTGTTATTATTATTATTATTATTATTATTATTATTATTATCATTATTATTATTATTATTATTATTATTATTATTATTTATTATTTATTATTATTTTTATTATTTATTATTATTTTTATTATTTATTATTAATACTATTATTATTTTATTTATTTCTTTTTTTAAAATTTCGCTTAACTAGAGATGCGCAAATGTCGTGAGTGCTTCGTGTCAAGCGTGATTGGCGATTAAATTATAATAAAAGTGCGCGTAATTGAGTGTAATTTAGGAATACAAATCCCCGCGCGTGATCGTTCATGATTTACCATGCTTCGCATTAGCTGTATCTTTGTTTGTTCTGACTATACTTTTGTATACTGCGTGTACTTAATGTTATGAATTATATTACTTATACGTCACATTGCATTCGCTCTACGTCCGCTGGTGCGCTTCATGTTCTTATCTTCTCATTATGTGTAAGTACTTTTACCTGCTTTCGAAACACATTAAATTGAAACGTGAAAAATTATAATTTTTGTTTAAGGAAACTAAAAAAACACGCTTTTTAAGAATATCAAAAAGTTGAAGATAAATTTCGAAAGAAGCTTAAAACAACAAGGAGTTCTTGATATAATCGTTTATAAGACCAGAGTTGCTCTGCATGTTGTTGTGCAAATAGATTTGCCTCTTTGTATTTTTTACACAATTCAGGGCATTTCAATAGTCAATATGATGCGCAGTAATAGAGACCTGTGTCGCCTATCTATCTTTTACTGACCGGAGGCGTGTATGCTATCAGGGTGCTAATGCAATTGCCACAATACAAGTTGCAACTTTACAATTAATGGCGACAATATTAGAAGAAGTTATGAAGAACCGAATGCCTGTATGTTGGCTTTAAGAATGGCCTAGTTTTGCGATTAGCAAATAACTTATTATCCGAGTGTATTATTGAGTCGACTTAGATGCACTCTTTAAGTAGAATTTTTGTAACTTTTATGAAATTAAAAAAAATTAAATTGAAGAGAAAAATAGGATTTAATGGAACGAACGTCTTTTCTTAAAAAAAATGCTTTAAAATGAGTGCAAGTTAATTTAAAACAATTTTTATTGACGAGGAGTTCGCGCTAATACGACTTTGATTGTAGAGTAGAAAGTTCTGCAGGCAGCTTAGCTTTGCCTAGGCTTGAAATTTTCGTAACCTGGAAGGCAGCCACTTAGAACTAACTTGACTCCTCCTCCCTCCTCGAAGATACTAAACCCTAACTCGTAAGGCAAAACATGTAACATATTTTTACTTCTTTTAAAAAAATTGGCAGTTTGGAGGAGTTTTAAAACAGACATTATCTTTCAGAAGGCATGTTAAATTAATTTCTAGTAAATTCTTTATATTTAAATGACAGAATTTTTACATTTTGTATAAAAAAGTGTAAAAAAAATATCAACATTAAACTCAACAGCGGCAAACTTATTTCCATTTCTTCTTTGACAAGATCCTTTGCAGCATGTGAGTGGGCTCCTTAAGCGTCAGTAGCACAAAAATTGTTAAAAAAAATATTTCTATTACGCAACGTAATAAAAATGTATGTTTGTGCCGCGAACAATATATACTTTCAGAACACACACACAAACACTCACCCTTAAGTGATATAAATTTCATTCTTTAACTGGTTTTATTTGCAGTTATTCTTGACACCTCAACATTATTTGCTCAAGTGCATTGTACACGCTGCTACCACAACACAACATCTCTGCATTTCAACATTTTTAATATTCCACTTTTCTTTTCTCTTCTTAATGCTGTTTACTTCCCGGGACAAGCAAACAACACATAAAATTTTTTTATCTTTAGCAAAGTTCCTCTTCATTCTTTCGTTTTTTAGTCAACTTCAAAGAAAACAAAAATAAAAATAAAATAAAAATACAAGAGCTTGTGAGAGAGTGAAGTATAAAATACATTGAATTTAATCGATACCACCTCCGTGCTGGCAAGAGTCTGTAATTTTTTATTTTATAAATTTACTTCAGTTTGTACAACAGCCCCCATGTTTTACTGAAGAAGATTTAAAAAAAACTAATTTTATATATGTATTTTTTTTTGCTCTCAGAGGAAAATGCTTTTTTTTTTTGTTGCTGCTTATTTTCGCAAAAGTTAAGGAGAAGTGTATTTGTAAACAGCGTTTACACTTAAGGATGTGTAACGTTAGTGCCATCAAATAAAATCCAAATCGAAATCAATTTTATGGATTCTATTACAGAATTAATGCAACACCGTGGAACATTGTTGGGAGTTAAAAGTATGATGTAGTTGCTTCAACAACAACAACAACAACAACGAGAGCTATGAAAAGAATTTCCTTTTGTTTTGTTTATAAACGTCTGTTGTAAATACAGGAGACGGCACAAATGATTTTTATTTACAGGGAATGATAATATTTGCTGCAAGTTGGTAAATAGTTTGGTACATAAATATCGAGAGAAGTTGCAGGGGCAGCTAAACTATTTTTTTTAATACTATTAAAGAAAAAATATTGTAAAATAATTTTAAATTTATTTGGCGTGTTGTGTTAGTTGATCTATTGAAAAATGATTTTGATTTGCTGCAGGTTAAGTATGTTAATATGCCAGTATTTCGTTAGCTCTTGTAGAATCACGCAGAATCATGCAGCCACATGGACACGATAAAGACGCAGCGAACACAAATACCGTTAACAAAATTTATTTTTCCTCTTATTTTGCCCTACTTTTTATATATTTTCAATGCACTGCTCGATTAGGGTTCATCCTCTAGCTGCCAGTTCTGTTGTGAAATGAGTGTAACTCGAAATCAAATGCAAGTTTAAGAGAAAACAGGTCTATATTCCCCAGTGTGCAAGTTGAAATAAAAGTGGTTTGAATGAATATATTAATTGAAAATCAATGCTTTCGCGATGCAACTTGTTTCTCTATTTAATTGATTACAATTTTCTTCCAGCTAAATAAATTTTATTTAATTATCTCAAGTGCTGCGAAAGATGAGATTTCAGAACATGTTTTTAAAATTGACTAGCAAAACAAAAACCTGAAAACAATTTGTAATATTTTCAATAGCCGACTGTTTAATTTTCCCAGCTGTACGGGTTGCAAATTAATAATAAAATGTATGCAAAACTTTTTGCAAAAATTTAAAAATTTACAACCCGAAAGACAAAAGTTTTAATTAAGCCAATCAAAACTGATGATTATTGCTTGCGAAGGCCATTTCGGATACAATAATTATACGCCTGAATAATTGAATTGAAGCAAATAGTCTAATTCAATTTATGTGTTTGTTTCGTTAGTCATTATTTAACAGCACGAGCAGAACACAGACAGACATTTTGCAGCAAAATACTGCAGATTTTACTTAAATCCTTTTTGCCAGCGTTTACAATTTCCAAGAAATTCATAATTAATTACGATAAGTGTATTTATAAATATTGTTATTAAGGCCAGTAGGTAATTAAATATATGAGTTTGAACTAATTTTAATTCATGAAATGTGTGTGTGTGTGTGTTTGGCTGAAATTGCACATATACGTGCATTAACCAACAAATGCACACACACATGTATGGTGCTATAATAGGGTTGGGCAAACAATACCGATATTTTTTCAAATATATACCGTCAATAGTTTTAACTGCGATGTATCGGTATATCGGTCATTAATTTTAAAAATATATATATCGAAACCGGTTTGCCCTAAAGTACATCCAGCTAATTTTAACCGCAAAGCTATTCTATGCTCTTGAGCTCTCAGCGATAAGCGGTGATTGCTGTAGCTTTGAAGTACTCTAAAAGCATCGAGAACACAAACTGATCACATATAGATATAATTTTGGAGCTTCAAAAATAAACACTTTTTTGAATTTTTTTCGCTCACGATATCTCACGGACAGATTATTTAATTTTTAGCCGGTTTGCAATGATCGGCGTGGTTTATAAATTTCAAAAGCTTAAAGTTATTCTTGAACTCTGCCGGTTCGAATCGGTCAACATTCACAGGAAATCTAATTACATAAGTATTCTTCAGAACGCCGCCAGTTTGGTTTAATGCGTTTCAAAATTTATAAGAGGGTCACATACTTACACACACACACACACAAACTCACACCCAAACACACCTACGCATACACGTATATACTGACATCGTGACGGGTTCTCAGAACTAGCCAGGGAGGTTTCTGTGGACCTCCAAATGAGGAGATCTGATGAGAGCTCGATTTTTTTCAAAGCGGGGTAAAACCAATAACTTCCCGATATTTGAAAATTTACAATTCTCTTAGCGGGAGGTTTTCGAAAAAAAATTTAATAGGTCCAGCCTCAACTTCGAAGAAGTTGAACTGAACTGTTGAAGAAATTTCCAGCATTTCCCTCCAGTTCTTTCAGAAGTCACACTCAAATAGCTAATTTTCCCCGTGCATTTGGAATCTTTCGAAAGAGTTGCTTTTGTAGAAGTCGGTCGTCAGGCGAACACATTAACATGGGGTTATTTCTCATGTCAATATCCGACGAATGCTGGTTTGATAAAACTATTAAACACTTGGGAAAAATAAGAAAAAAAATTTTTAATTGAAAAGAAGTACATATTATTTTCATTTTACGGATTTTAAAAATTTCGTAGGAATAATGATGATCGAATATGTATCGATGTAATCGAAATATCGCTGCCCATCGATTTTTGTTTTAAATATCGAAGTCGTATTATTTTTCGCAGTCGCTCATCCCTAATTTTTAAAAAAGCATGCACTATCACACACATACAGTTGAACGTCCAGAGCAAATAGTTTTATTAAATATTTCAAAAATTAAGAAGAAGACGAAAGTTTTTGTTAAACTGAGTTGCAAACGTTTTTATATGGCAGCCACACACTTTTCTGCAACAGCAACAATTAATTAATGAGTGCAATTTTTTAACATTTACCCTCAGCTTTAGCTCTTGCATTTATTCTCTTTTACTAAAATATGCAAAACAAACTGAAGCTTAAATATGACATCGGCTTAACGCTCCTGGAACTGTCTCCTGCCCTCAACGCCAATTCGCAAGTCTCCTCCTGCCCTCTAAAGAAAACTTAATTCAGGGCAACAGCATCATTGTGATTTCTAAAGAAACAAGTACAAACTGCTAACAATTTTAGCCATTAACTTTTATACAAACACACATGCACATAAAGAAAAACACACACACATACACATACTTCTTTCTACACATAATGGCATTACACACACACACACACATCAGTGTTTTGTTTTTTATCAAAGTGAAGACGGAACAACACGACAGAGAGACAGACAGACAGACAGACAGACTGCCTTTGGCAAAAGTATCACTGTTACACTACATAAAACACAAAATGATGATGAAATATCATTCATCAGTTCTAGTGGCTGTTGTCGCTGTTAATGTTGGCGGTTAGTTGAATGGATGACGTTGATAAAACTAAAGCTGGGAATCAGCATCATTTTTCTCTCTTTGAAAAAAAGAATATTAAAAAACAAATAAAAGACAAAATATATATATGAAACAGACAAAAGAGAAAATGTGCAAAAAATGTAATAAATATCACTGACAACATAAAATGAAAATTATATGCAGAAATAATGTTGCAGTTACAATTTTTTTAATTCGGTTTTTTTTTCTTTTTCTTTTAAATATATTACGGCCAACTGAAGGATGATATTTCTTCGGTTGTACATATTTATTACTTTAAGTGATTTGTAAAAATTCCATTAGAATTGCAAGGCAACTGCAGCACAGAATGATGCGCTATTATTGCAGGAAATAGAGCAACAACATATTTTATAAAAACTCTACAATTCTGCTAAAGATTAACATTTATGAATTGCAACATCTGCTGCAGCGCAACAAGTTTTAGCAAAATATTTAATAGATCATATGAGAAGTGTAAGCAAATTTATAAAAATTATTTAACATAAAAAAGTGTTCAAAATGCAATCGATCAACAGCTGTTGCACTATTTAACGGAGTGGGCAAATTTGAGGTTAGGAAATAAATTGGCTGACAAATGATGAAATGTCAAAAACTGAGCTGCCATCCTTTGACATTTACTCGGCAAAAGGTTGGGAAATTTTAACCACGGAGCGTTACACTCTTAAACAAAGTGTTTTAAGTGTGAAAATTTGCTACAAACATGCTGATAATTTTACTGGATCACTTCATAATATTCCAACAGCTTTTCCTCGTTCTGGCAACGCTGTACATAATTCAGACGCCAAACCCGAGGGAAATTATAAAAAACAAAACGAGGTTCTTAAGTTAATTAAAACAAATATTTATTTAAGTAAAATATGATATGATGTTAACAATTTTGTCATGTCGAATTCAGTTTTTTTATGACAATTAATTTCAACAAGAATGTGTATTTTTTTCTATTCAAACATTCTAGAATTAATTATTATGCTAAAAATGATTTTTTAATTTAATAATTAAACAATTTGGGTTATATTCATTTCCGGTTCATGTAACAAAACGTTATTATATCTTTGGGGCACTCGTTATTACATGCAAACAAAACATTATGTTTTTCCTTTAGCCATAAACATGAAAATTAATAAAATATTTTGTTAACGGTAATTTTGCGCAAGTCTGTAGAAAATAAGCACCGGAAGTAAAAGAATAGAATGGGGAAAACGTTATTTAATTGGTCAATTGCTTAAGTACCGAAGTGAATTTATTATTTATTTATTAGCCGAAACAACGAGTACCGGATGTTTCTGATTATCATCAGAAATAAGTCATATTAAATTGTTAACGATTCATTGAATAGAAATAAAATTAATCAATCAGTAAGTTGCCATCGATTCGATACAGCTCTCGTATTCTTTTTGATAACAAAATTGATACAAATAAAAACTGTCAACGCATTCAAATCAGCCACCTAACAATTAGTAATGAACAATTATATTCGTGAGTATTGATGATAAAAGAGCGGTGGCTTTCGAAAACAGCTGCTGTGCTCTGCTATGTAAGTTGAATATATAAAACTGACTTTTGGCATATTTATTATTATTATTAATTCTTTGTGAATTGGCAAAATATAAGGACGTTCACACTTGCCAAACATTTGCTAAAAAAAAACGTGACCACTAAACTTTCAAGAGAAATATTTCGATTCAGCTACGTGCTTTCTTAGTAAAACAATTTCACATAAAACGACCTCAAGCTTAAAAATTATATAAAATAAAATAAAGTAAAAGGACGTCCATAAGATTTAATGAAAAAATACTTGAATGTATACGAGAATTATGACTGTAAAAATTGTTCGATGGAACACAATAATTTGAATTTCTTCTTATTTTTTTTCCTCTTTCTTTCATTATAAGCTGCCATGCAAATGAAAATGCTACTGCGTGCGACGTATAACCAAAATCACTTTGGCGTAATGAGAAGCTGCAAATAACTAATCGCTCGTGTGCCATTATTGGCCGCCCCTATGAAGGAACAACTGAAACTCGTTCTTTCGGCGAAGACACACAAATACGATAAATTTTCTTCGATACTTAAGCAATTGACCAATTAAGCAAAGTTTTCTTCATTCTATTCTTTCATTTCCGGTACTTATTTTCTATAGACTTCCGCAAAATTACCATTAACAAAATATTTTATTAATTTTCATGTTTATGGCTAAAGGAAAAACATATTTTTTTTTCTACATGCATTAACGAGTGCCCTCAAGATATAATAAAGTTTTGTTACATGAACCGGAAATGTTTGTTAAGGGAAATTGTATTTTAAATATTTAATATTTTTGTGTGTTCATGTTAATTAGCAATTTATGTAAATTTGTTTTAATAACAAAATAATTTTTTAATATAAATACGGCAGAGCACGAACGAATTTTCACACTCTTGAATGGTTTCAAACTGAAACACGTACTCAGGATTTCGAAACAAATTCTTAAACTCTTTGAAAGAATTAAAATTTAAATCATAATTCTTGCAAAAAAGAAATTATTTAAAGTCGGCAGTATGTAAAATAATTAATACAATTAAATCAAAATATGTTAAGAATTATTTTAAAATGAAGGGACAGAGATGATTTTGTGAGCTGTCAGTATCAGTTTTCATTTACTTTAAAAGAATTTATAACACTAACAGATAGACAAGTAACTACCGCCAGTGCTGCAGGTTAATTTGCAGATTACAAAGTGAAAGACCACGGATTCCAGCCCACGCTCAGTTATGTGTACCGAATCTTTCTGACCGGTCGCGCCACTATCACTTGGTAACTGGTCTGTTGGAAAGTTTAATTTTTTTCAGGGCATAACCGCTACTGATGTTTTGCGGTGTGCCCGTACTGTGAAAGACGGCGAAAGTGTTGGGAAGAATGAAGCAAGAAGATAAGAAGAAGAAACAAATAGAATTTGTATAAGAAATTTTATATACCCCCTTATTCTGTAATTATCTGCCAAAGTCGCGTCGACATAATATCAATAATAGAGCATTTCTATGCTCCTTTTCTTCAGCAATTGAATATCTTCAACAGCCTGTTGTTACATCCGAGGTTCTAGAGAGTTTGTAACAGCTTGTCGGATGTATTTATTCTGTAATAATTTTCCGACATCACGACACGACAACTTAAAACTTTTTCAGCCTCTCAAGAGTTTGTTACAGCATGTCAGACGTAGTTAATTGCTGTCCGCTCCTACTTATTCTGTAACTATTTGCCAACGTAACGGCAATATTAAAAATAGAACCCTATTCCTTTATTGCGACAATTGACAAGTGGGATGCCGCCGGTATTTACACAGGTCGACAGCAAATAACACTAACATGCCCATGCATTAACCCATTCAATAATCCTGAATGAGTGCAAAATCGAGCCCACGACTTTCGCATTCGCTGGCTTTCAATAACGTACAAGTCGTTTCGCAAAATTTTACTAAAAAAAATTAAGTCTTCCTCTGCTTTGGCTCCAAAAATACTAAACAAATGCAGACTATCATTTAAAACTTTTGAAAACATATTGACTTGATTTTGGCTTAAAACGCGATTAGTTGACTGTGGCCTTAACGCACTGCATGACAAAAATAATTGTGAATGCAAATCACCCATAAGAACGTTTGCAAACATTCAGCAGCAGGATTTTACAATAATTCCAATAATTCTCCTCAAATACTATACGGATTTATATGAGCGAGTGTTGTTCAAATTTTGCTATCAACTGTTAGTGGCACAGTAGAATCCCACTCTGAGGGACGCCTTTCTTGAACACAATAACTATTGTTGCTTGTAATATAATTATTTATTACAATACCAATAATATTTTATTACAATGACCCAAAATGTCAACAACTACTAAATCATCAGGCCTTAAGCCCAGGAAGCTGCTGTTTTTGCTTACGAACAACATTTCTTTTTATGGGAGATTTATATTTTTTATATTGTTATTGCATTGTATTATTGAAGTGAAACATTTGAGGAAACAAAATGGAATACATGAAAGAAATCTCGCTTTATGATACCAAATTCTTGGAAAAGAGACGAGAGAGCCCAAACAAGCAAAAAGTATTTGTAACATGAAACTGGAAAAGGGGAAATTAAATCCCATAAATAGTGTATCAATGTTTTCCCCCATTTTTCATGGTTTTCTTTAGTCGCCTGCTTTATTTATTATGATGTCGACCCTTTTACAATTTATTTTTTTCTTTTTTCTTTTTTATATTTTTATGTTATTCAGCGATTTGTTATTATTTTCTTTCAAATATGTGGATGCATGCTTGGGGGAAGTGTGAGAAACATGATTCGGCCGGCATGCAGTAGTCTGTTTCATATTTCATTTGATGTTCACATTTTTGCTAGTTTTTCACTACCAACTATGTTTTTTTTTCTTCTTTTTTTATTAAATCCTGCTTTCGATCTATTTTCTAATTTCTTTGAAATACATTTCAACTTTAACTCTTTTGTTAAGTTAATGTTTTCCTAAGCGGCCTGAAGGGTTTTTGGTTTTGCTGAGCTGAAATATATATTTTTCAATGAATATGTGAAAGGATTTCCAGGATGATATTTTTACAGGCAGTTTGGTACAAAGCTAAACGAACATTTTTACAACATACGAGGCGCGACCGCAAAACAATATTAGAAAGTGATTTTATAAAATTATTTTATTACATGAAATTGAATTACAATTGTTGGGCTAAATTTTGGGAGTCATGACTAATAATCTAAGAATTAGTGGGGGAATCAATATCAGCTTGATTTTCCCACAGAGCAGAACAGCGGTGTTTTCGAAAGCCGCTACACTTTTTCAATAGTTATTATGAGTTTATATTTTTGCCACTAATTAGTGGCTTCGTTGAATGGCAATTTATGCAAACTTTTCAATTTTAGATAACAATTATTAATATTGATTTTTTTTTTCAAACTGCGAAAGAAAGAATGAACACGTTTCAAATTAGCAAATGAATTTCTCAACAATAATTCTCAAATAGTTAACTGTACCCATTAATTTAACGACAGCCCGAGTCAAAATAACGAAAGCTTTCAACAATCAAAGCGTTTAAAATCAAAAACTGATGTATCGAAATATAAAAAATGTATAAGCACTCAAACTAGGCCATGCCATAGTAAGTCGGACAAAGCTTTATTACAACAACATACACGTGCGGTATTTTATTTCTCTGTTAAAAAATTATTGAATCTTTTAGTTTTATAAAAATTATCTTCTTTTAAATGTTTTTTTTTAATTTATTTAACATTCCATTTTTATCTTGCTCCCATGCGTATACCTGTTATTATTATTATTTATTTTACTCATACGTAACATTTTACTGGTCCAAGATTGTGGTTTATGTTCTTATCTTCTCATTTTTGTAGCACATTAAATAAACTAATAAAGGTTTAAAATAACTAAAACAAAACGATATTTAAAAAAACGGGCTAAAACGTTGAAAATAATTTTAAAAAATCTTAAAATAATATTAAATTCAAGCAAATCGAACTAAGAAGTCAAAAAGAAGTATTTAAATAAGATTAAAATAATATTGGATTAAAATGCAAGCATACTTTTTCTTCGCAATAACACTTGTATTTGGGTTCATTGTTATTTTTGAATTATTTGAAAACTTCTTTTTAACTTCTTAATTCGATTTTCTTAAAAGGCCTTTTAGCTAATAGGCCTGCTGGAAAAAAATTCCTAGAAGTTTTAAGATTTCCGAAAAGAATAATTTCATTTAAAAAATTATTTATATTGAAAAAATTAGTTGAAACAAGTAAAACAAACGCTAATTGACAAGAAGGTTTTTGAATATAAATGAAAATGAAAGTTTTTCTCTTAAATTTTTTTTAAGTTTTTGCAAGTCTATTTAGATTAATAAACGCTTTTATACAACATATTTGAAGAAATTTAGTAAATTATTAACAATTTCTAGATATTTTCTAACATTTAGAAACGTCGCACTAAAAGAATTTTAATTACATTTAAGAATCCTTTTGTTTTAACAAATTTTTTTTTATTTATTATTTATTATTAATTTTGTTTAATTTATTCTTTTCATTAATCTTAATAATTTCCAAATTAATCTTAATAATTTCTTAATTATCTAACCTGGAACTTGTATTAAAATTATATTGTAAATCCTTTCAAATGGAAGAGCATTCCAGTCTCTTCCATACAACAAGACTAATAAAATTAAAAAAATTTGTGAAAGTGGTTGAAGTATAATTTCTATAATTAAAGTTAAGTGTGTGCTTAATGAGCGAGTTAGTAACGCCTAGCAAAATATAGTTTTGGAAATTTTAAACCGCTTCAAACATGTATTTTTGTAATCATACAAAATGAATGTGTGTGCTGCCATGATTTGTTGTTCAAAAAGTTCCAGACTTAATAAAGAGAACGACAAAGTTAAACACAAAAAGGTTTTTTTTCTTAAATTAATTATAGGCTTCCACGTATTGCTGGTTTGTTAATGTTGTGTGGGAGGTTTTTTGAACCGTACAGGACATGCTACAACGAATATATTAAGCAATTAAATATAGTGCAACAATGATATCTTAAATAAAGCCAAAAGCATAGTGTGATCACATTTTAGTTTACATGGACTGACACCAAAAAAAAATGGCATGATGATATTTTTAGAAATCACTTAATTCTGCAAACGTAGTATGTCTGTCTGTTTTGTGTCATGAACAATTGTTTCTTATTTTTCCAATCAATATGGATCATAAAAGCGAAAATAAAAAAATTCAAGAGATCACACTGGTAGTTTTTATATATACGCTGTTTAAAATCTTAATGCCACCAACAAAACTAAAAAGCCAGAGGAATTTCGCCCAACACCACGTCCTGTGAAACACCATAACAATTGCAATTGAACGGAAAAAGTTTCGACCAAGTGCAAAGCCGAACCCCAACATTCGGTCGTACATTAGATATTTAGTATGTGCCATATTAAATTGATATTATGTTTTATGAGTTTTATTTTTAAAAACGCAAACTTTTCTAATCTCTTTCCATGTTAAAGTTTTCACAAAAATGTTCCAGTTATTTTTGTGGCTCCTCCCCATATTCGTTATCTAGATTTCCTTCTTATTTATAATTCCCCCCACAAAAGTTTTTCCTTGTTTGTATACATACACAAGTAACATACAAGTTAACAATATTGTTTTAGTATGTGTAGCTAAATATTTATTTGGCAAAAGAGTTTTTCTAGTTATATGTCAATTTGAAAACAAATAAAAGTTTATTTTATATATTCTAGACTTGGTAAAATATTAATGTTTTGGCTTAATTACTTAAAACAGCTTAAGTGCATGCACAGGCATGCACACATACATTTTGAAAACTTACACGCAGCTGGTGGTTTCACATGATACCACACGGTTAGCAAACCATTTATTTATACACAAATTTTTCAGAGAATTTTACAAATACTTTTGAGCACAACAACAAGTAAATCTCTTTATAATGAGCTCATTGCACGCAAATCTTTTACAGCCGATCGATTATCTTATATGTTCACACAGAATTGTGTCTTCAATCCTTTTTTTTTTTATGTGGTTTCACACAAAACGTTGCCGAAAATGCAGTCATTGAAAAATTACTCTGGACGCGCTCTACTAGCGAATTACTATTTCATTGATATACGGAACATTTTAGTGGCGTAATTTTAATTACGTGACAGTATTTTTTTTCCAAGATCATTTCGATCAAAATAACTTTATAAGTTGTTTTTACTTCCATAAAGATACGAGTGCTATATTCAAGGTAAGCGTTTTGTTTTCACCGCTCAGATTATATCGGGCAATTAAAATATTAAAAACAATTGCCGTCAATGTCAATGAACAGAGATTGTCAAAAAATTAGCATGTGTGTGTAACAGTCTCACCCATTCTACCAACAAAAAATACTTGGCAAGATAAGAGTTTTTTTTTTTTTTTTTTTAATAAATTGCCAGAGTATGTTTCCGTTCTTTCAATTAATTTATTTCTTTGAAGATTTTTTAAATAACTCGCTTTTGACCAGATCGAGAAATATTTACCAACGTGGCCATGAGCCCCTGAGAGCTGGGCCTACTAGACAAAGAAATATATCTAGGAAGTTGTTTTGTTCAAGAAAACTAATAACTTCCTGGTGGATACTGATTGCTCTCCTTCTACCAGTGCCGTAGAAACTTAATTGGAAAATGCGTGTGTTTGTAACAGGAAGAAACAAAAAGAATGCTGCCAAAACATGCACTTGATTCTCAAAGAAAATTCAATTTGAGGGGTGTCACTTTTATGGTTTTGCAGATATGAGAAGACTAAACAATAAATACAACAAATATAGAATATTTGTAGGTGTACCCCACCATCAACTTTGTTGAGCCTCTGCTCTGTACAGGGGGTATCTATTTTCCCATCATTGGAAGAGAAAACATTAGCATATTAGAAAGTTAGCAAATTTCAAGCACAAGTACAATCACAGATTCTACGTATAGATACATGCGAGTAGGAAGTAGAGAATGGTTCTCGTTACAGTTGTGGGACGCTTCGTTATGACCTCTTGATTTCGATAAAAGAAGAGAATTGATTTGCAATAGTGTTCGACACGACTTTAAATTGTATGTTTAAAATTGTCCATCCTGGTCGAACAAGTATCGCTTTAGTATTCTTTAAATTTTTTTTTTTTTTTTTTTTTTTTCATCGAAATAAATGTAAAAGTTAGTGTTTTATTTTCAAGTTGAACGTGTCTTTTCATCGCACAAACAAAACATTCAATTTGCTTATGGCAACAGTTTCCACAAAAACTCCCGCCAGTTTTTTCATTTATCTCAAGATATTTTAGTCTTATCAACTGCTAACCGCTTTGTGACTTATGCTTCTATGAGGAAGTTTTTTAAAATAGATCGATTATCTTATATGTTCACACAGAATTGTGTCTTCAATCCTTTTTTTTTATGTGGTTTCACACAAAACGTTGCCGAAAATGCAGTCATTGAAAAATTACTCTGGACGCGCTCTACTAGCGAATTACTATTTCATTGATATACGGAACATTTTAGTGGCGTAATTTTAATTACGTGACAGTATTTTTTTTCCAAGATCATTTCGATCAAAATAACTTTATAAGTTGTTTTTACTTCCATAAAGATACGAGTGCTATATTCAAGGTAAGCGTTTTGTTTAGTCTTATCAACTGCTAACTGCTTTGTGACTTATGCTTCTACGAGGAAGTTTTTTAAAATAGAAGCTAAAACAACAACAAATGATAAATAATTTTATATGAAACAACTATTTTTATGGTTACTCTGGTTGTATATAAACCACTCAAATTTTGAATTGCAAAATATTCTATTCTAAACGTTGCTGAAAGTGAAAAGTGAAAAGTCAAGATTATCAAAGATGAAGATATTCTCGTACATAATAATTCTAGTGTCAATTGTTTTTTCGATGGTTGCTGGAAAGCGCGTATTCGGTACATTAACATTTAATTTTTCTATAAAACTATTTGTAATGAAAAAAGCTTTTAGTTCCAGATACAAAATGTTCTATGACCAAATACCCAGGACAAGCTCGAGGAAGTGCTCACAGCTATAAAAAGTTCACATTTGCTTCAGGCCAATGCCTTCCTTACTACGCTACAAATAATATGAACGGCAACCAGTTCAAGGATTTAGCTTCTTGCGAAAAGGCTTGCGTTAACCGCAGTTACAGGAGGCATGGTAAGTTGCATCATCGTTTAAGTGTAAGAATTTTCGGAAATCGTAATACCCGTCCACATCGGCTGACTTTCGTTATAATTTTTGAAACTTAAGCTAAAAACGAGTCAGTGTTTTAAAATACTATTTGACGATATTGACACATCGCGTTTGTCCGTCCTGTCATTTCGGAAATTAATGCTGATTTCTTTTCTAGAAAAGAGTGCAACATTCTTTGCACTTTTTAATTCAAATTTTGGGCAACATCTGTGATTTGAAAATAAGGAATTTTTAGAATTTAGTGCAGCATTAATTTAGAAAAATAATAAATATTTTAAAACTCCTCCAAATTGCAGCTTTTTAGAGAAGAAGTAAAAAATGTTACATGTTTTTCAGAAAAGCAACGTTTTAAGTGCGACGTTATGCCACGTAACGAAAATCAAATAATTGTAGTGATTTGCGAAAGCAAAACATTCTTCGAATATTTAATTTAAAAATTTCAATTGGGTTTCGGCTCGCTGACAACGAATTTCGAAACAATATGGATTTTAAATATTTTCTGATATTCTAAAAATTAGATTTGTCAGCCGTGGAAATTTATTCCATGACTACTTTTTATCATGTTACAGTTAAAATAAATAAATTTTTCTTTTTCATAAATTTTAGGACAAGGATTTTGGTGAGAGGAGGGAGTCACTATTAAGGATGCTGGGAGACTTTTGTTGGACATAAAGGCGATTTCTTCTGGCATAACATCAATTTGAACAGGGAATCATTCACTCTAATCTGTAATTTTGTTACATAAATTTTTAATTTTTTTTCCCCAATACAAATAAAATTTTGTAAACGTATGAAAGATGATTCCAGTTCAATGACACCTATTCTTAGGCTATCTTAGACCCGTATTCAGCACTTTGTAACAGCAACAACAAAATTAAATGTTAGTTGAATGTGAATGCTTTGCCCATTTTTCTAATTTTTAGTCTAAATTGAGGCTAAAAAGATCGTAACGCGGCTGCTGTTGTGAAAGTATTTACGGGGTAGGCCGCGATATTAAAGGTTCCGTTGCACTTGATGGGGGATGCTCTTTCACTTATTTATTATAACAATTAAATTTCGTAATAGATTATTTCCATTGAATTCATTTTAGTTTCCATTCTATTTAAGAAACATACCAAAAAGTGTTTTGCTAATTGCGTCAGCAACGAAAGAGAAAATCTCAAATGGTTTGTTTGTCTTTTTTTTTTTTGTTTTCATTGTTTAGCCGCAATCTTTCAGCGATAAGAGATTTTGTAAAGAATTAAAAACTTCCATCACTGTTTTTTTCCATAAAAATATTTTGGTTCCATCACATCGCTTTATAAAAAGCTAGACAAGCGTTCTTACCTTTAGCAGTTTTAGGTGGCCAAAATGATTTGGTGTCTCGTGCGAAATGATATTTGCAACACAATATTTCTACCACTCTGCAGTGTCTCCCCCTTCCAGCGACAAAAATTTTGAGTTAGTCAGTGACAACGTGAAGACAAATCTAAATACATATTTTGATTTCTGTTTTGCCACGCCTACAAATAGCACCCTTTTACTATTTGGGTCGTTAAGTAGCCATTCTTAGTCCGATAATATTTTGAATGCCGATATTAAAAAATATTCAAATGTTTAATGGTGAATAGGAACCAAATTTTTATTAGCATTTGACGTGGTAGTAAAAGAAACAAAAAGATTTTCTTCTCACTAAACGCCAGGTAGCAAGCAGCTCTTACGTCAATTTGCACAAAAATTGTATCTATAAAGTTTTAGTGAGATCAATTGCCGCTTAAAAACTGTAAAATTTACTCAAAAACAAAAACACGATAAGACATTTCAGAGATAAAAATTAATTGTTTGTGTTTAAATTTGTAGCGCCAGACAATAAAAAAACTATTCAGAACTTTTTTATTTTTTGAAATACAATATTTTTAAGCATTATTTTTGCTTTTCAAACAACAACAACCATCAAAGTCGCAATTTGCTTTCGCCGGTGTTATTAAAATATTCTTAAGATCAGTGAGTTGTTCGCCGCCGCCTTTGACATGAATGGTTGGACCTTTTTAATATCTGAAATTTCATTTTCGGCCTTTTTAAAAAAATTTTTTTTAACGATGGCATATTTAGTTTCACAACTTTTCGTCGCTGGTAGTGATCCTGTATTGTTCCAGCCGAATTATATTTTTACCGCTTTTTTTGGCACCACTTTATATTGAAACATTTTGAAATATATATTCGTGATTTTTGTTTATTTTACATTTGTCATATGTTTTATTGGCTGGAAAGGTGTTGCTAGTTTTTTAATTGTTAATATATTTTTAAGAGTTGTTTTTTGTTTTATGCTTAAAGACATTTTTACAATAATTTAGTTCTGGGAAGTGCTAACTAAAAGTCATGTGGCTCATTAATAAAATAAGAAAATTCATATAAAAAAATCTTGATTATGTTTCTTGATTGAAACTTCGGCAAAATATTAGCCGCTACTTCGTTATCAAGAGCGTCTAATCCCCCGCAAATATATAACCTTTTTTGTGGGATCTTTTTGTTTTTCTTACATACCTGCACAAAAAGTATCTTCTCCAAAAATATCTTTTCACAAATAAGTATTTTTCCTTAAAAGTAATTCTTTGGAAAAATATATTTAAAAAAGTACCCTTTTTCAATAGTTTGACACAAACGTACCAAAAAGTGGTACACTTTTATCCCTTAAGCTGGAAATGTTAAAAAAGTGCCAGACCAAAGCTCTCTTTATGTACTATTGTTGAAAAAAGTACCAAATTTAGTTTTAACCCTTTAAAAGTGCATATATAAAAAGTACCAAATGCGTGCGTAGTTCCTTTTAAACCATGTTTGTGTGCTTTTTAAATTTCAAGTTTATCAAAATTAGTTTCCAAACACATAAATCTACCTATTTCGCCATTTTTCTTTGTCCCCTTTCACTGCCTTCGTCCTCGGATTTCCGAAAATTTTTTTCTTAGTGCTACTGCGTGGTAGAGAGTCAATTTCTTATTTTTTAGATTAATAAGAACATGGACTTCATTATTAACACACACACAAAAGTACCGGGGTACGATATTGCGACTTTTCATAGATTTTTATTTTATTTATTTTTTCTTCTTTTTTTGAGGAATAAAACGATAAAAGAATCGAGAACACTAACTTACCAGATATATAATTTTGCAGTTTCAAATAAATAGCTTTTTTCGAATTTTCCCGTTCCCGATATTTCATGAACGGATTAACCGATTTCGAAGCTGTTTTAGTTCACACAAAAAAGCTTTTTTTTATGAGTTATATAGTTTAGGGAATGTATGAGGTTGAAAAAGGTACCAAACTAAGTTTTTACCCCCTACAATTTCATGTATAAAAAAAAGTCTTAAAGAGGCTTCCAATTATTTGTTGTGAAGAGGAGTCAGAAGTTTTGCAAAAACTGCCAAAACGCCCTTTTTGGTGTGGATCATTGAACAGTACTTTTTCATAGACAACGAAGCCAGAAACGTTAGTGCACGATGACAAGCACTTTTATTGTAATTTTATGACTAACGTGTTGCAAACAGAAAGTGCCACATGCCACCCAGCAAGCTAAACAATGGCGAACTGGGTGAGCAGCTTATTTCACTTTTACGGCCGATCAACTAGTCATCTGGGATCACGGCTCTAGGGAAGAATTCCTTCGTCAGATGACGACTGAGGTATTAATGAGAGTATTCCAAAATTGGAAATAAACTATTTGAGGCTCAGCCGCGATCGACATGAAATCATCTTTAAACATTGAAATATCCAGATCGTTCTATTGACTCAAATAAAAATTGCATTTAATTTCTTTAAAAAAATCCTTATTTAAGACTACCGATTCTACTATTCGACTTTTCCATTCAATAAGAATCCAGAATGTTTGTAAATGTTTTATGGGCTCGCTCGTTAATATTGCAAAGATTACAGATGGAATGAGAATTTTTGTTGAAGAGTATAGAAGGGAACACAACCAGCAGTTGCCTTCTAAAACGTGCATTCACTTAAGGGAATATCGTCGTGGTATGATATTTAACGACAGCGTAATAAATGTGGGGCCTTCCGGTTAATTGTACATTCAGCCCAGTCTTTATGAAGCATATTTTCAAACTTTGCATTGTTTTTGTTGTTTCTGCTGCCACAGCTGCTGCTGCTGCCAAGAGTGTTTTCTCCATTAAACAATTTTGTTATTATGCCATGCCTATTGCCTTCTGAAATTTTAATTGTTACGGCAACTAGTAAAACTGCAAACATTTTATGCATCAAACATGTGTGTGTGTGTGTGTGCGTGTGTGTGTGTGTGTCTGTGTTATACTCATACGGCAATTGTTTCCACGTTTCTTTTATTGTGCTGTTGTTGTGTCCCCTACGAAAACACTAGTGGTGCATGTGATAAAGAAAAAGTCATCATGTAAATCTCTGCTTTCACTTGCGTCACCATAATTTCAACATTCTTGATACGGATCGCTTGAAATAAAAGTTATTTATTTCTTCAAATCAATAATAGCAAATCCTTTGAGCAACAATCGCTGTGGCAAATTTGGCCTGTTGACCGTATCATTTTCACGCGCAAGAACCATGAAATTTCTCGCATAAAAATGTGTTTTTCTTTTACCGCATGCAGTTGAAGTTTTCCTCCCCCTTTAAATTGGTTAATGGTCCCCAGACAAAAGACTGGCAGCATACACGTTCTATACACTCGCCATAATAACAACAACGACAAGCAGACACTTACCCGTAACTTTCCACTTACACTTGGCTTCTTTTTTATTAATTTTTGTTTTTTATGCTTTTAGAAGCTTCCGCTTGTACAAATTTCTTTACATGCTCGTTGTTCACATCACAAAATCTAAGCCAAAGTTGTAATACAAAAGAATGCTGTTGTATTCTTCGCTGATTCTTTGAAGTGACTTTCTATTGTTGGAAACGGTTTTTAAAAGATAAGTGGGTTGTTTAGGATCTTTTAAGGGGCCGGTTAAAAAATGTGCTTTGTATTTTCCCTACTGCGGCAAAGGCAGGGCAGATTTTTAAAGAATTTTAATATTTTATCCACTTTTAAATATTTGCAAAATATTTAATTTGTAATTTTCGCATTTCATTACCGAGTTCTTTCGATTATTCGCACACATATATCGGGCAAAGAGGAAAACAAATCAATTAGTTTTTTGGCCAAATAAACTTCCGACAGAAGTCTTTACTGCCACGATCAGCTTGGGGAAGTTCAAATCGAACGGCCCTCTATCTTCCTTCCGCAAGGAAAATTATATCTTTCACGAATCGGGAAGTTATTGTTTCTTAAAAAATCAAGTTCTAATTAGATCTCCAGGCTGTGAGATTCCAGTAAGCTTTCCTGACTAATTCTGCATAAGCGTGCGTGAGTGTTGAAATAAGTCAATGACGCCAAATTTAAAAAAAAAATTTAACTAAATTTATTGTTTGAGATGTTCCGATCACCAGGGATATATGGATATTGTAAGGATACATTTTAAAAGAATAAAATTGAGCGGAAGTGTGCGGAAAGTTCTTATTTAAATCGATTCAATGTCCCTGAATTATTTCACCACTTCCTCCATCCAAATCATGGATATATTTTTGCTGAGTCGTTATCAGACTTGAATTTGTTTGATAACAAAAAGCTGAATGCTTATTAAAAGCGCTTATCGTGTAGTAGTGGCGTATTAATCCTTCCACTGTACCGACAGCGATATTTTATTTTATTTTTATTTTTTGCAAACTTGCGCTTTTTTTTAACAAAATATTTAGGAAAAAATGCCGACTTACCTTGAATTTGTATCAAATCTCGTTGTCACCATTCACATATTCTTTACAACCTTCAATTTCGAAAACAGAAATGCATCTAAGCAAACAGAGTTTCTATGACTTAAAACTTTGCAACATGTGCAGCTGCAGACAGTTTAACAAGGACGTTAATCGGATGTGGTGTCGATAGCGATGAGATTGCATATGTGACACTCCTTGTTACTGGGTAACACCAATAAAACAGCTCATCAAGCCAAAATGTTCCACTCATTCACTATTATTTAGTGTGCTTGTGTGTGTGTCCGCCTACATAGAAACTAGAATTAGAAAAACAAAACGGAATATTTATATTTTATCATGATTTTATTATTATTATTCAACAGAAAAGTTTACAAAAAGAAAATAACGTCTTTGCCAGGTTCGGAGTAAAATATTTATATTCCATTATCATTAATCTGGCGCGAAATGCCGAGTCCTGGACAAATAAATTGATATAAAAATAAACTGCAGCAAAAATTAAAAAGAATTTTTTTAATTGTGTTAAAATCAATAGGCAAAAATATGTACAAGGCTATCGGAGTAAATTGCAACGCGTCTGACGTCAGAAGCACATTTTAAGCGAGCAGCATCGTTTAATTTGAGTTTGGCCGTCATCTGACAACCTCGTTAATCAGCAGACAACGAACTTGGAAAATATCAATCAATAGGGCTGCCCCATGCAACGAACTCTTGAGATTTAGCACCCTGCCCAAACTACTTTTGCTTTGGAAACCTAAGAAATGTCTGGGTGTTCTGGTCATAGCCAGAACAAACACTAATTTTGGGGGTCTTGGGAAAATCTTTTAACCGTAAGAAATAAAAATCAAATAAAAAATTGACTAACACTGGACTACATGCATCAGCCAGAGATTATCTTGAAAATTAACCGAATATTTACAAAAAAAAAATATATTATTTCAATAGTCACCGATCAATCCAACAGAACTTATATAAAATTTTCTTAAAAAATATTGTTGAAAAACTTGCTAGAAAATACATTGGAAAAATATTTTTTTTGCATAAATTATATATAAATTATTCGACTAAACTTTATTCGATTAAAGCATATTAAATAACATTTATTTGATTAATATTTATTCGAATACAAGTTGTTAGATTAAACATTTATCGAGTAATTTTTATTCCATTTAAGTTAAACGAATGAAATGCTTTAAAGTAGTTACTATTCGAATAAAATGTATGCGATTAAAATTTATCCGAGTAATATTTATTCGAATTGAAATAGACGAATAAATGAATGACATCATTTAAAAAAAATATATATACTAATTCATTTAGGGTAATTGTTATTCGAATAAAATGCATTCGATTAAGATTTATTCGAGTAACATTTATTGGATTAAACTTTTTTTCGAGTAATAATTATTCGAGTTTGAAAAAAAAATAGTTTTTCTTAAATTAATTCTATATAAATTATTCGAATAAAATTTATTCGATTAAAGTTTATTAGAATAACATTTGTTCGATTAATATTAATTCGATTACAATTTGTTAGATTTATTCCAGTTAAGGTAAACGAATGAAATGCTTTAATGTACTCGATTAAAATTTATTCGAGTAATATTTATTAAATTAAAACTTTTTCGAGTGATACTTATTCGAATTCAAATAAACGAATAAGCGAATGAAATCATTTAAGGTAATTGTTATTCAAATAAATTGTATTCGATTAATATGTATTCGAGTAATATTTTTTAGAATACAATTTTTTCGAGTGATATTTATTCGAATTAAAATAAGCGACTGATATCATTGAAAGTAATTGTTATTCGAATAAAATGTACTCGATTAAGATTTATTCGAGTAATATTTATTAGATGAAACTTTTTTCGAGGTGATATTTATTTGAATTGAAATAAACGAATGTAATGATTTAGTAGTTGTTATTCGCAAAATATTATTCGATTCAGTAGTAATCGAGCATGTTTTATTTATATATCTATTGTTCGAATAAAACATCATATAATTACAATATATTTTATTATATATTAATACGAATAAAAATAATTTTAACTCATTTTAAAAACTCATAATTAAAAAAATACCAGGATTTATTTGGAAACAGTGTAACATAAGTTAAGGCTATTCACATGAATAATATGTTTCTATACCCCAAATTGTTAAGAATAAACAGTCAATCGTACGTCGATTTCTTTTCTTGAAAATAATGCAACATTTTTCACACCTTTTAACAAAAAAAATGGCAACACTTTGCCATTTCAAAATAAGGAATTTATTAGAAATGAATCCAACATGTCTTAGTAAAAATAAATTCTGTTTTAAAACTTTTCCAAAATAAGCGAAAAAAATTTTACTTGTTTTCTAGAAAAGAAAACGCCAATAGTTTGTATTATAATTCTAGACAGCTTGATAACATTAAAAAAAAATTTTTATTCAGGTATTCACTATGTTATTTAAGGCCTTATTCATAAAGGCTTTTTTGTGCTTATCAACTGCTAAGACAAACATGACACAAAAACGACACAATATTCACATCAAATTTATAACTAAAATCGTCAACCATATCCACACAACCTGTTCGCATATGACTGTCACTTAAAAAATTATTGCCTTCGTTTTGTGCTTTCAAATAATTTCATTTCAAGTTTACCTTATCCGCTCATCCTTCAAGTACTTTTCTTGTGAAAATAAAACCAAATAAAACGACGATACTTTCCTATTATTTTCTTCACCTCGTTGTTATTACAACTTGTTCGGCTGTAATTTATTTATTGCTTTTCTGTTTTGCCATTATTTCAGGTTGAGAAAATAATACGTCTAATTTAATTCTTTGACTTTGGATGGTGTACAAATAAATAAAATTACTTGCATTTTAAATGGCACAACTAAAAGGGAAGATTATTTGTTTTGTTTATTGCAGCAATAAGAAAATGCATTTCACTCGCTAGAGCCGATAGTTTGGCGAAGTAGCAACATGATTGTATTCTACAACACCGCCATCACCATCACCATCATCAATGTCAGCATCATCACTTCGCTTACAACGACGGTATGCTGTTCATATTTATTTACCTCTTGTGTTGTTTTATCAAACTTTTCTTGTGCCTTCCTGAATACAATAAATAATTTAAGCAGAGACTAAAAGCATTTCGTTTCCGATAAAATTCAAAAGGAAGAAAAGCAGGAAGACTAAAAAAATATATATATTTAACACATACACACAAACAATGTTCTTGTTGCAACACACTCTGTGCCAATTTCAATTAGGAAAAGCACTAAATGTTATTTAAGACTAGAATTATAAAAGAAATTGAAATGAAAAACACAACAACAAAAAAACAGTAACCAGTGAAGCACAAAAACGAAATAATGGCCGAGATGGAAACAATAACTAAAGTGTATTGGCCGGCTAAAGCCAGAAATGGCCAAACTTTGGTACATAAACATAGAAAAACTACACAAAATCTCAGAGTGTATCATTAATTTCCATTTAATTAAGAAAAGTATTAGCTGCCCTGACGTGCATTGAAATATTTCGCCTAAAATTACTGCGGCGCATAAGGCCAGTTAACCCTGGCGGAAAGCACACTTATGCCTCCCAATTGCCAATAATACAAATTGGCTTGCACTTCTCCTCAGAAAAAGACCGCTAAAGTTTGTTCAACTGAATGCTATTGAAGTGAATAGAAAGCCATCGGTCTTACAACGAGTTGGTCCTTCCTGATCGTCACTTTAATGCTTTAAACAGCACAATCATTTGCGATTAAAAGCCTGACATAATACAACAAAAATACACGTTAAAACTATGTCCAATAAAAGCACTAACAATCAAGTACGCTTGCTAAATGCCATAGAATAGCAATTGCACTTTTTCCTCTCTCAAAACGAAAACACACAAACGAACAAACAAAAATAAAATAAAAACAAAAACAAACGTTGTTTTCTGTTTGAAAATCAAACAAACAAAAGTAACGAATTTATATGATTTAAAGCGAAATTAGAAACTCACACTGTTCCAACGAAATATAAGTGCTGCTGTTGTTTTTCCCTCTTTTTTAAGGTCCGCTTCCAAATACAACAGACTGTAGACCATTTTTCATAGAAGGATATAAAAGCAGCAGAATAACAAAGAATAGATTAAAGAGATGATACGCTTTGGGTATTAAATACAATTCCAATTTGTGCAATTTTATACTCAAGTCTGTAACAGGAGGTGTATGTGCATAAAGTTTTCTTTATGCAGGCAGCTGCATTAGAAACACATCTGCAACAAAACAACAACACTGCACATGCTAAAGCGTTTCAACGCAAAACAACAAAACAACTGGGAAAGAGAGGATTTTCAATGGAGGGTTTTGCACAGAAAAATAAAATAAAATAAAATAAAATACATACAACAAATAAAATTAAATTAAATAAATTCTACTAAGAGGATTATCTATGCTTTTATTTAAACGTATTTAAGAAACTATTACATTTAGCACGAATATTTTCATGCAGTCTTATTGCAAATATGTACAATAATGCGATTTGGTATTGAATATATAAAACAAGTTTCTCAACTAATTAATTCTTGGCAAAGAAGAGCAAAATCAAGACAAGAAATATTAAGCGAATCTTCTTCCAATGAAATACTTGCCAACATCAAGCAAATATTTAAGCAAAATTTGGGGTTCAGTGGCAAAAGATCAGAGGACCCTGCCAGTCAGTTCAAGATATTTAACAAAATCAAAGTAGCAGATATTTTTGGCAGCATTTTGAAGAAGAAGAATTGCACAACAATTAATTTGATATAATTTTATGAGGACATGGACCAAGACATGCACATAGGCTTAAACATGGACATAACATAGATATAGACACAGCCATAGACATGGACATAGACATTGACACCGACACAGTCATAAACATAGATATAAGAACAGACATATTTGGACATAGACATAGAATTAGACATGGACATAACATAGACCTAGACACAGACATAGCATAGACATGGACGTGGATATTGACACAGACAGAGACATAAACATGGAAATTGACAAGGATATTGACACACACAGAGTCATAAACATAGACATAAGAACAGACACATTTGGAAATAGACATAGAATTAGACATGGACATAACATAGACCTAGACACAGAGATAGATACAGACATGGACATAGACATGGATAGAAATAATGACATGGACATAGCATAGACATGGACGTGGATATTGACACGGACAGAGATATAAACATAGACACAGACATGGACATAGACATAGAAATTGGCATGGACATTGACACCGACACAGTCATAAACATAGACATAAGAACAGACACATTTGGACATAGACATAGAATTAGACATGGACATAACATAGACATAGACATAGATACAGAGATGGGCATAGACATGGACACAAATAATGACATGGACATAGCATAGACATGGACATTGACACAGAGATGGACATAGACATGGAGATAGACACAGACGCCAACAGAGATAAAAACGTAGCCAGAGACATTGACAATAATTAGACATGGACATAACATAGACATAGACACACACATAGACATAGACACAAAAATGGACATAGACATAGAACATAGACATTGACACAGACACAGAGAGATGAACATAAACATAGACATTGACATACTCGTATTTATGGAAATAGACACAGATAATGACATAGACATGAACATAAATACAGTCATAGATATAGACAGAACCATAGACATAGATAATGACATAGACATACACATACAGCTCAATATTAATATTTTGCACTCCATATTAATGAAGGAGTTTAACATGATTTCATTTTATAAAATAAAAAATATTCAAGGGAAAATGTTAAATCGCCAATATTTTCCATAAAAATAGTTGTCTTAAGATTGTATTATAACAGTCTTATTTATAAAAACTATTTTACACATTTTAAACGGTTGAACAGCAACCGTTTCTTTCTTAGCTGAAGCCACAACTGCGGCAAAATTAAAGTTGTTTAGGCAGGATGAAACTTAATAAAAAAAAGTTATTAATTAAAGAAAATGTAAAATGGAAATCAGTGTAGCAGTCAATATAAAAATTTAAAGTTAAATATATGAGAGAGTAGCGACCGAAATAAAGGATTAAGTGTTTTGAATCAAGTGGAAGATGTTGCAAGTATATGAGTAATTATTTCCAGTTAGCGAATATAAAGAAAATAATCAAGCCGCATCACAATGGAATCAGTTTTGTATTGTTACAGCTCTCGTACACTATTTCCTTATAAAAATTTTATAAATAAAAACTGTCATCATAAAAGTGCACGCATGAGTAATGAAAGTTCAAGAGCAGCGGGTTTCGAAAACAGCGCCATTCATAATTCATTTATGTTTTTTTTTTTTTTTTTTTGTCGAAGACAAACTAAGTAGTTGTCGCAAAATTTTCTTGCTACTATTGAGCCCCCCCGGGGGGCACAATAGACAACTTGGTTAGTCATAACGCCTCGTTGCAGTGCTTTCTGGGGAAAATATCAGAAAATCAGGTGGAAGGATACCTGGGTCCCGTCATATAATGGATCAAAAATCAATAGTAGGTGGCAAACCTACATTGGTTTACCCTGCGAGGCATAACCAGTTTCCTTACACTGGTACCACAGGATCTGGTTGAGCACCACAGATAAGACTTTGGTTGATTCTACGGCCAGACATTGGTTGAGGTCTCTTAATGAGTCCACGTGGTGGCTGTGGTTTAATACCAAGAGTCGCTGGTTGAGATGTCAGATAAGGGTTGATGTTCCGGCATATGTACTATTTTGGACATTGACCCAGCTGATGGCAGTCTGTATGGGCTGCTGCGAATCAGCAGATGTTAACAAAACGTTAACAAGGGTTTAAGATAGGTCCGAACACCTTAGCAAGGTGTATGAAGTTGGTATATATGGCGATACTAAATGATTAAGATTGCAACCTGTGTCCTCGAGGGAAACTCAGGTGGCCCCTGAGGGCGACAGGGGTGGTGGTGAACATTAATTTCACCCGGTGTTGAGACCACCGTCGGATAGGCCATAATGATAGGGGCCGACGATAATCTTAGACACGAGTTGCTACTATTGAGCGATGTCGTTGACCAGTGCTGTGTCTTCGACTACAATTAACACGATCTTGCGCAAATGCAGCTCATAAAAATTCGTCACTAAATTCATTCACCACTGAGTTTTCGGGATCGAAAACATCTGGTCTGTACTTCTGTCAGGATTCTGTAGTTTTTATTGTTTTTTTTTTTTTTCTTTCTTTCATTTCATAGACAAACAATTGACAAGTTCATTTTTTCATTAAAATTTTTCATTTGCAATTTTTTACTAACTTTTTGTATCCACTCAACAAAAAACTTTGACTAAAGATATTTTATTTTGCCATTTTCATCTTATTTTCAATTACAACTTGTTTTAATTTTTTATGTTGTATATTTTTTCAAAGTTTGTAGTTTTTTTATTTATCAAAAAAGGCATACGCACACGCACACACACATGCAACTTGCATGCATGTCCGGACCAAAGCAAAGCTTTTAACCGCATGAAACTCATAATTTTTGTAATTAAATTATGTGGTTGTCTTCATGAGTTGGTAGTTTAGCTTGTTGTTGCAAAACATTATAAGGTTTAATAAAAATATCTTTTAGTGCTAATTGAAAATTATGATCTTCGCTGCTGCATTTCGTTGTTCAAAAACAGTTTTCTTTTTTCATAACATGTGCAACATTTTTAGCTTAAAAAAAACTTGACAGTTACAAGACGAAAAAAATGTATATAATTTTTGTTTTGCTGTTTCCTTAAATTATAAAAGTGCATGGAAGCAGGAAAGGAAGTCTTAGTTTGCGGATAATGATATTATCTATTTTTATACACTTTTTATTTGCTTCACTTGTATGCAACTCTGCTTTTCGATTGTGCTTCCATGCGTATACTTAATATTATTAATAGTGTTACTCATGCGAAATCTTGTACTCGCACAAAGTTGTTGGTGTGGTTCATGTTCTTATCTTCTCTTATTGTGTCAGCATTTTTACACGCTTTCGAAGCACATTTAACTAAAATATAAAAATATATATAGTTTGAAAAAAGTAAGTTGTGAACTTTGTAAAAAATAGACCTTAAAAGTTAAAAATTAGTTTTGAAACAAACATGAAATATTAATAATAATAATAATAAATCAAAATACAAGTGTTGTTGTGAAAAAAGTGTGAGCTGTTTGTGATCTATTTTTGTATATTAAGCGGTCGAGTTTTTTTAAAATAATATTTGTATTACGGTTCATTAGCGTTTCAAGTTTATTTTAAAATTTATTTTAAGCCTTTTAGCTCGATAGTTTTATAAAGCGTGTCCTTAATTTTTTTCAAACTCGTGTAACTATTTTTGCGATTAAGAATTACAATTCATTGGTCAACTTATATCTGATATTTGTAGTGTTGGACTAGACTGGTACCCGTCATACTAACACCAACAGCCACCCCTGACTTTGATATTGTATTTAAAATTTATTTCATTCATTGCACATTTATTATATTAAATTTACACAAATAACTAATTAGCATGATGTCCACGTGTCGATATCATTTTATATGCAAGTAAAACCTTTAATTGTCAAACAGCACGGCGCTTTAACAATTGAGTATCAGAAGTAGAAAGTTTCATTTAACATGCATTTCAACATAATTGTAAATGACAAACAACACTCAATGACGCCATCGAAAAACAATCGAAGGCATCTGCTTCTACATGTCATGAATATAAAGAAAAAAGTTAATAATAAATACAATTATAATAATAAGAATAATAATAATAATAATAATAATAATAATAATAATAATAATAATAATAATAATAATAATAATAATAATAATAAGAACAATAATAATAATAATAATAATAATAATAATAATGAAAATAATGAGCATTTAATAATAATAAATTTAGTAATAATAATGAAAATAAATTTAATAATAAAAATATAGTACTAAAAATATTAATAATAATATACATAATAACAAATATAATAATAATAAATATAATAATAAATATAATTATAAAAATAATAATAAATTTTTCATAGAAAGAACAAGCCAGAAATACGTATTTCAATCGTGCTAATCGCATCTTTTTAATTTTTCAATGACAACAGAAATTCGCTGGCAACCAAACGTTTGTTGTTGACAAATCTCAGTAAATATCAACTTGCAGTTGCAGTTGTCTCGAGCAATTGATACTCCCACCCACTCCAATCGTTCTATTTTGCTTTTGAAAATGAATTAAGAATAAAAATTAATTTGAAATATTGATTTCTGAAAGGCATGAGAAATATTTCAAAACAAAATGGGGAAGTCAAATAACACAGCAGAGCAGAACAGTTGTTTTAGTAACCCGACACTGTCATCATCAGCACTCAAGTGCTTGTTTTACTCCAAATTTTTAATGATATTTTTTTTCATTATAATTATTTTTTGACTGTTTTTTTTATTATTATTATTTGAAAACTTTTTAAAAGCATAAAACAGTGAATCTTATTTTTTGTGTATATATATTTTAAAATATATCAGTTGCTTCTTCGTTTTGTTGTCCAACTTAAAATAATTTATATTTTCTCTACGCACTGAGTTCTCATTTCTTTCATTTAAGTTTATTTAAAGTTAATAATTAAGTTTGCGATTTATTCTTGTGGTCACGGCAGTAAACTTATTTTCTTTTCTCTTTTTCTTCATTATAATTAAGGCGGGAGTAAAGGAGAAATTGCAAATTAAGAAGTAAAAGTTCATTCATAATTCAGCTTGTTATTTTTATTATTTTTTTTTTTTGCCGCTGAAGCACATCCGAGTGTAATCAGGAAACACCACAATAAAAGGTCGATTTAATAACAAGAGGCAGGGACGTGACAAGTAATACGTGGCTATTTTTCAAAGAAATATTTTATTTCAAACTATTTACTGAGATGTTGTTAATAATTTGTTAATGTTGATTCGCTTGTGAAGTATTTGGATACGCTACATTTAATTGGTTTTCACACGAAATCACCAGAAAATCTCTCAGCCTACACATGGACTCTCACAAAACAATTGAGAATTATAAGGTACAAGCATTCAAGGTCTTGAAATTTCCCTAAACTATTTTTCCGACTTTTATATTAAGCCAAAGTCTACTGATGATTTGCGGTGGCAGGTCGGCCCCTTAATGGATTAATTACACTAACATTTTTTCTCTTTATCTGATTTTTTATAACTTTAGTTTTTACTTATGTTACGCGAAAAACTCTCAGCTACATGAATTCTTAAGTACTGCCCTCAAATCCTATTGAAAAAAGTTTTATAATGTCACAGTTCTCACTACATCTCTTGTATTTAACGCAAATCCCTTTGAGCAATTTCGTATTAACCATAAGAAAATTGAGGTGGAAAATAAAAATAAATAAAATAAATTGTTGTCAAGGAAGTGAGTGAGTGCGAAGAGTGGCATATAAAAGTTGTGGCAATCACATGTCAAAACATGTGTACACGAACGTAATTAATGATTAAACATTATAAAATGTCATACATCGAGGCAGCAAAGAATATAAAAAGTGAATGTATAGCAAAACTACAACAACAACAACAAAGTGTACAAAGAGAAATCAAAAAAGGGAAACATTTTACATACGAATCACAAGAATTAAGAGAATTCTTTCAATTACTTGAGTGTCCTAAAAAAAAGGGACTACCAGTCAATATTATCAAACTGAGATATTTCATACGATACGAGACTCGAATTTTCATTCATAAAATATTAATGGCATATTTTTGAACTACACAAGAAAAGCTCAGATTAACAAAAAGCTAAGCGCCATAATTTTTATTTTATTTATGAACCAAAGAAAGAGAGAACACTTTTGATTCTCTTTGCAGTCTCTCTAATTGTCGACTGTCTTTAAGCGGCTGGCCACACTGCGCAAGAATTTTGTCAGGACAACCTCAATTATGAACAATCAAAAATTTTACAACAACTGGAAAAACTATGGGTAACGTTCAACACATTTCGGATATCACCGACCAAAATTGATAGATTTTTTCTTCAAAATAATATATTTCAAACCCACCGCATTCGATATCGAACGCAATTTCAATTTGAAAACCGAATTTCGATGGATATCGAATTCTTCACAATGCAAGTTCCCATATAAAGCTATAAACGTCTTATAAACGGAAAACACTTTTTTATAAATAAAGCAGGAGGTAAACTACGGCACTCGATGTCGATCGAAATGTGTATTAAAATTTAAATTTAATGCGATATCGAATGCCAGAATTTACATTCTACTTTATTTTTTTATTTATAAAAAGGTTATAAGAAATATTATAAAAGGACACTCAACTTTGCCCAATCCCCACAAACAGATGCAGCATTCAACTGGTGCGCTTTGCTCATTTTGGGTCCTATCGAGAGAACTATTCACAATGAGTCCACTGGTATCAGTAAAAGAACGACCAATGCGAGATCTGCCGAAGACATCAGCGCTATCTGTGATAGCGTACAGAAGAATCCAAGCCATCACTGTCAATGGCGAGCGCTATAGATCAATGATTATCAACATTTTCACCTGAAAAGAGATATCAACGACGTGTGTAATCAACAGGAGGGCGTTCGTGCCATCGTGCGGAGGAGATGTGAACTTGGCGGTACCAGCCCATTCAACACTCCCTACTTTTAGGCTCCTCTTCACTGCACTTTAACTACACACTTAAAAAAAAACTACATAAATTTACTCCTAACATCTAATGCCTCTCATTTTATGGGTTATAAATCTTGCATTAATTTTATTAGCATGTTAACCCACTTTGGGTTAAAGTAAAGTTGCAATAATGAAAAGCTGTTCATCCGCCCCATAGAATTCCACTTTCAACTAACGTTAAGTTTTAAAAGTCGCCCTAAATTGTATTTTAGTGAGAAGTTGTAATAACCAAAATCGTTTTAAGTTACGTTATTGCTGAGTACAGCTGAAATTTATTTTGCACCAGATACTGTCAATGCAAGTTGAAATTCGAGATGATTTGGATATTTTTGAATCATTTTTTTGTTTGTTTGTAATTTTGGCTTTAAGTACATTTTTCACTATAACCATTAACTTTTATGCACATCATATTTGTAAACGTAATCAAGCTTAAATGAGACATTTAAAATCCCTGAAAGGCAGGACAGAACAGAACAGGACAGGACGGGAAGGGACAGAATGCAACAAGCCAACATAAAAACAAACATGAACAGACAAAAACAAAACGTGATCAAACCGGAATATCTGTTAAAGTTTAAAAATACTTCTTGCTAAATTAATAAGGGAAAAGCAATTTTTATATTTGCTCAATACAAATTTATGTTAAATAATATATTATCAAGCGGAAAAGTCGCGCTGAAAAGAAAAGCTAAACTAAAAAAATCAACTTGACATTATAAAGGTTTGTGGGTTAATTGGTCACACATCACTCACTATCTATGGCTGGGAACGTGTCAACTAGAATAAAAAGGTCACTTATTCTCCCCTCCCATTTCTCTTTTTCCGTTTTTTATTAGGCTGTTGGTATCAGATTTTTTTCAAAATATCTAAATCACACTTTCGTATTTTCTCGTCACAACTTTTTTAGTTTAGTTGGCGCTATTAATTTTCCTTGTGAAAAGGAGAACCACTTATTCAGAGACTTGCAACAAAAACAAAAGAAAAATTCCAAGAACCCTTAACAGCTGCCACTCTTCTATTCATCTATTTTTTTGCATATACTTTTTTGTCTTCTTGCAATGCTGTGGATTTTATATACATACGAGCATATATTTGTGTGTATGCGTGTGTGCGTGTGTGTTTGCCCATACAAACCAAAGCATTCAGGCAGCCAACCACTTACTTACCTAAAATAGAACATGAATAGCCTTTCATAAGCATCTTGTAGTTGCATAATTTTCACTATGGCAACACTTCCTCTTTCTTTATTCAAAACTTGTAACGATTCATTTGAGTGTTTGTAGCCTTAAGCCACGCACACACCCACATTCACTACATTATTGCATGGAATCTCACATACACGTCCATTGAGGACATGAATGGTTTTGTTTGTACATGCACGCGAATGCATGTAAAAGCTTATGGTGATTTATTTTGAGGTATTCAAAGAAATTCATTTTATAGTGACTATCCTCCACACAAACTGCTCCCAGAAGGGGATCCTGAAAAGCGACCCTGCTATACGAGGTCTTTTCCACAAGGTAACACCCTACATATGCAGTGCATTGCGTTGGAACTGGGAAAAGAGAAGATAGTATTCAGAGAGCAGATGAACACGGATCAGAGGGTAGATAATTTCGTTGTAACTATTTTTACTTCGCCAGTAAATAGTTTTGCTACTGACGGAGGAGGGTGCTGTCTTCTGCTCTTTTAATACAAGACGATGTTAATCGCTGTGCATAATTTTCAGCGAACAAAGCCATGCCTTCGTCATTGAGATAAGTCGACAGTGAAAATCGACACCGTATTCATGACTCAGGATCTGGGGCATCGTAGTCTCGTGTCCTACTACTTCAGCCAACAGCACGCTCAAATTTTCGAAGCTAAGAGTGTTCGGCGATTTTTTGCCTTCGAATTGAAATCAATTTCAGCTAGGACAATCAACACTTGTCACAGCCAATCTCTATCAAATTTAAGGAGGTTTTGTATGATTAGCGCTGAAACTAGCAACGAATATAAAGTGGCCGATCGTTTTGCTACTAAATGCTGTCTTTTATCTGGGGATTCCATCCGCCCACATTTTTTAATTAAATTTTTAACTCTTATTTTGTTATGACTCTATTCTTTGAAGCGCAGCAGTGGTTTTTTTTAAACTATTCCAAAATATTAAGACATCAAAACAACATGACTTAAGAGCACATCTCTCGCATGGCCACAAACAGAAAGAAATAAATACAATTTGCGACTCGAATATTTTTGAAGCACAACTTCCCCAGGAATACCTCGAATATGTGGAATGAAATAAATTCTATCTTAAGTTCTTTAACAAATTTCGCTTACGAACAGTAAACATGTTTTTCATCGTACAAAAATTATTCAAAAGCTGTTATCTACGAAAACAACTAAAGTTATCTAAATAGACTTCGCTATCTAATTATTCTCCACTAAATTTAGATTCTTTACTTTAAGCTTATTTGATCAACTGCTTTTTTGTTGTACACTTTTGACAAAATAAGTTGGCTCGTATCAATAGAACAAATACTAAATTAAGATATCACACCACTAGATCATGGCATGTTATTAGCTAACGTTTTACCAAGTAACTTTCCATAGAATTAAGCAAAACAAGAATTTTTAAATACAGTGGCAACTCGAAACAGTTGATAAATTTTTTTGCGTCTTAGATTTAGATTTTTTTTAATTACTACTCTGGATGCCCCATAATTCAAGGCCAATCGTTATCATTATCATTAAGATTTTCAAAGAATAGGCTCTCTGCTGGAAATCTAATCAGATTTGATGATGATTTCATATACTTTTACAATTTTTTTATGTCGTCTGAAAAGAAAATAATAAAAGTTTTGTTTGCAGCTCAACCTGAAAAAAGCTCGACTAAGAAATTTATACCTTATCGTTGCCAAAAGTGTCCGAACTGCCGCTATTAACAACGAAAATTGGTTGTTTTAAATTAAGAAACGGTCCAAAAATGCAACTAAAAATGCAATTTTTGAAGTGGGTCACTGATGCTAAAACACAATTAAAATTTCAATTATTGCAAATTTTGACAGCGCAAATAAACATTTTTTGAGGCGAATTTTCTTATGGATTTCTGGTGTTAATTGACGTCTTAATACGCTTTTTATTGCATTCACTTTTAATTTATTTGAATGTTCTATGTAGCTCTCCTTTTGCATTGTGCTTCACCGCGGCATTGCACTGGCACAAGCTTGTTGGTGTGGTGTGGTTGATGTTATAAAAAATAAAACTTATTTTCGATTTATCTGATCTTTTAATAAACGCAAAAAGTTTTTTTTTACATAAAAATCTCAGTAATTGTGTGTCGATTAGCTGCGAATTATTTAGAAAGAATTAAATTTAATTATTGAATTGTTATTATATTTGCCGTTGTCGTATTTTCTTATTCAAAATCGGCATACGAGTGGATATAAAAAATATGTTTATGCAAAATTCTATCAACTCAAGTTAAGTTGTCTTATGAAACAGCCACAGCCACGTTCGTATCTACGAGATCTGTTCTTATCATTCATTTTGAACTTATTTATTATTCAACTATATTATTATTCATAATAAAGAAATATTTAGTTGCTCACAGCCAATCGTAGTACAACAAGTCAAAATACATCAAAATCCGCGGATATAAAAGCCGTTAATATTTTCAAATTGGGAGCATTCAATATTTCAACGTTGCTGAAGAAATTAAAAAATAAAGTGCGTAAAAATGAAAATCCACGTTTCCATAATAGTATTCGTATTAACTATATCGCTGGCTTCTGCATTACGTCAATTCGGTAAATTCATTATCAATTCTTTCTAAAATTGTTTCCGTATTGACACAAGTTTTCAGTTCCAAGTGAGAAATGCACAGCCCCTGCGAAACCAGTCGAAAGTGGAGGTGGTGTCCTGCAATTGAAGGCTTTCACATTCTTTAATGGGAAGTGCACGGAGTACCGTGCTTCTACATTTTTGGAAAAAGGTATCCATAACCAGTTCAAAGATGAAAAATCATGCAAAGCGTCTTGCATTAACCCCGCGCCAATAAAACATGGTAAGACAACTCGATTCGTAATTTAAAACAAAATGTTCGCTTCCTGACTCCAATCCACGAATATTTTTATTGGTGAAGTATCCATCTTTTGAGTATAAATATTTTCAGAAAAAGTAACAAGAGATTCTGATGTTGTCCACTTTCCTGTTTTTATGTGAAATTTTTCGGAACGCGATTTAAGAACGAGTGTTTGACAAATTATGCAGTTCAGATCGCACTACAGTATTTTGTGGCATCGCATGTTTTCTGTCGTTTAGAAAGATAAAGTTAAAGTTTGCCAGGCGCGAAAAGGATACACGTTGATACTGTACAAGGACACACTGTTGTGTTGGTTGCGTTGAGTTCAGATAGTTCCAAATTTTCTGTTTTTCTTTTTTTTTCAAACTGGAGAATATAGTCTAAAAAATAAATTCGTATGTAAAAACTATTTGATTGTCAGTAATTTTGAACATGCGAACAAAAAAAAACATTCTTTTGAGGAGTTTTATTTTTCCGTCCACAGCGTTGAATCTCGCTTTATATAAAGCGAATTTTATTTTCTGATGGGAAAAGCAAAACTACTTAAATGAGTTTAAAATAAAACTCCTTGAACGAGCCCTATTTTATTTCAAATCTCAAAATACCTGTTACGGTCTCTGCTTTAAAAGACGGTGTTCGTACCCACTCTCATGTTAGATATCCCTTAACGAAAATAAAGCCGTGTTCGAACCACTCCAAACAATATATTTTATTTTCAACTATTTACTTTATTCGTAGATGATCGATGTAAAAAGCCGCCATATCCGATACAACATCCCAAGCTCATAGCAGGGGTTTCTTCTTGCTTTTACACATACGTTCCTCACAAGGGCTGCATATCTTACGTCTCTAAAAATATATTGATAACTAAGAGAGTTAAATACCATTATAACCGATTCATGACATTCGACGAATGTAAAAGATTCTGCATGTAGCGAGTTGAAAAACCTGTTGGTAAGTTTTCGGGAAAACTTAACAAAAATTTTATTTCATCGAAATAATTGTAAATCGTGTTACTTTAATTCAAAAATACTGAAACTAAATAAAAATATTTTTGACGTTTATCAAATAACGCAGCATATTCTCAACTCTAATTTTAATTTTAAAAAATCTTTAAAGAAATAAATTAGTTGAAACAACAAAAACATACGCTGGCAATTTATTTAAAAACAAAACTCTTTTTTAGCCAAGTACTTTCTGTTGGTAGAATGGGTGAGAATATTACACACACACATGCACATTTTTTGACAATCTCTGTTTATTTCATCTACAAACTGAGTTTATTCTACAGCGACATTGACGTCAATTGTTTCTAATATTTTAATGGCGCGATATAATCTGAGCAGTAGAAAGAAACAAAACGCTTAACCTGAAAAATATAACACTCGTATCTTTATGGAAGTAAAAACAACTTCAGTGGGGGTATTCCAGAAGTGTCTGAATTGCCACTATTAACATCGAAAAGTTGTTGTTTTAAATTTAAGAATCACTCGAAATATGTTATTAAAATTGAAATTCTGAAGCGGGTCGTTGAAACACCGAAACGAAATTGCCAATTTCAAACAGCGCAAATAAACATTTTTTGAGGCGAATTTTCTTATGGATTTCTGGTGTTAATTGACGTCTTAATACGCTTTTTATTGCATTCACTTTTAATTTATTTGAATGTTGTACGTAGCTCTCCTTTTGCATTGTGCTTCACCGCCGCATTGCACTGGCACAAGCTTGTTGGTGTGGTTGATGTTCTAATCTTCTCACAAAGTGTGAGTATTTTTACACGCTTTCGAAGCACATGAAAATAAGTAAAATATTGATTTCAAAACTTGTAGCTTTTTTAGAAAATGAAAATAAAAAGCTAAAGATAAATATTAAAATAAACTTAAAACGATTATGAACGAAAACACCAGTATTATTGGGAAAAAAGTGTGCTCCCTTAACACCCTATTTTCCGTATATCGAGCCCGCAACGCTTTTTTTTCACAATAATTCTTTAATTGTTTTAAGTTAATTTTATTATTTGTTTGCAACTTTTTAGTTAGATTTTCTTTAGCCAAGTTGTAGTAAATAAATAAAATAATATATTGAAAAACTTTAAAAAAAGTACCGATATAGCGATATGACTAAGGTAGCGCTGATATATTCACATCGCAATAGACGGCCTTCTTACTTTAAATCATATAACCATAAAAGTTCAACATTGACCAATTCGTTCACAGACATAAGAAAATGTTTATTCCCGCTTATCTTATAAACCACGAAATGAAGAAAAAGGATAAATTCCAACAGCATTTTTGCCTTCATATCCTTCTCTCAGGTTACAAATTTATTGTTTATTTATTTATTAATTTGTTTTCGAAATTTCCGGAAGGGAACATGTATTGCAAAAAGCCGTCGCACCTTTTTTAACTGAAAATTTACAAAGTCCAACCTTAAATCTCTATTTTATCTGTTGGAAGACAAGTTGGGAACTTGAATATTTTATTCAAATAAAATTACTCTTCGCTTATCCTTTTTATGTATTTTGATTGAAACAAATGATTGCAAATAAAGAGGAGTAGTACTCCATATGTGTATCATACACACACACACACACACATACACAACCGCACATAAGCAAACACTTCTACTCTGCTTACAATTCAATTCCTGCATATTTGTCTTCCTATTTAAGTCCTTAAAAAGTAAACAATGCATATCAAATGCTTTCAACCCGTACGATTTTGCGAATGAAATCAACCAACACAATTTACAAAAAGATTTTTTTGCATTAAGAACATTTTTTTTTTTTCATTTTTGCAACGGCAACTTGCAACAACTGCACAAAATGTTTAAATGTGTAGCAAACCTTCTTCTAGTTTTCCTTTTATGATTTCTTTTTTCTAATGCTTATTTGATTTGCTTTTATATGCAACCATCAGTTTTCGAATGAATTTGCATTCATGATTTTGATTCAATAGCTTCGCTTTTTTCTTCTTATTTTACTGTTGATCATTGTTTCTGTTGAACGGGTTGTTGGTTCTAATAGTTTTTTTTTTTCTATCCCTTTTGCCAAGATAACTTATTGTCTCGTTTGAGAAAACTGTCGTTAAACATGGTAACATCATACATCATTATTGCAACATGAGCAGATGTAAGAAACAAAGAAACAAAAAATTAAAATAAAAAATAAAGGGAAAGATATACACACTTAAATCAACCGGAAACAAATTACAGAACGTATTTCACCAATTTTAGGCAGTCTTTTAGTTCAGTTCCCTGTTCTGCTTCATGTCCTTCTGTCTAATGCATGCCGGTCTAAAACTTGAATTTCGAGTTTTTTCTAGCATTCAAGAATATATTTCATATGGAATCAGGAGGAGAAAACTTGATTCGTATGGCATGAGGAGACTGATAAACCTGTGGTGATACCTTATATTAAATGCCTTTTTCGTACAACTAATAATAAATATGAATTTCTATTACTATTTTTTACTACTATGTAGATTAAAAAGTTGTTCCTTTTTCTCCTGATGAGTTAATATCACGCTTTTAGTTTTGAGAAAAAGAATATTATTAGATAAATGAATTATTATTAAATAATTTCGTCTTTTAATTCGAACACGCCCACAAACCCATGCAGTCAGATCTTTTATATTATCAACTCTTGGTCTTTTATGCAGACGCTTCTTCTCAGTTGCTTATGCCTGCCTATTTTGGCAATTGAGAAATTTTTATGCATATTTTCACATATTTAATTTAATACATCGAACTAAAGACATAAACTTGGACAGCAAACGGCATTTAAGCCTTCTTTCGAAGATGAGTGTAAATTTTTAGCTGCATGAAATCGGAAAACTGGTTATCAATATTAAAACTCAGTCATATAAACTGCGCTCTACTCACTCCTAAACTTCAAAATGCATTTGCTCAACTACTCACACAAAACGTATCTTTTGAAATCTGTTAAAAGCAGGGACCGTAAGAAACAGCTACTTTTTAAGACTTTAATCAACAAAATAAAACGCAAAGCGACGTGAAACGTGCACATGCCTTCAGTAACTCAACTTTATAAACTCTTTTCTGAGCTTAACTTATTCCTCAGAAAATAAAATTTATTTCCTGACTTTTATTTTTGTATCAGAAAATGAAAGTTGTTTCCTGATTTATAGTTATTCATGAGAAAAACAAAATGTTTCTTATATTTATTTATACCTTAGAAAATAAAAGTTATTTCTTGATTTATTTATAGTTATTCAATAGAAAAAGCAATTATTTTTTTATATTTATTTATTAATCAGAAAATAAAAGTTATTTCTCGACTTTTATTATAAAACGAACAGATTTTTAATTAAGCGATTAATCCACACAATTTTATTCGAATTATTCGCAAGCAGAAATTAAAACATTTGAAATTACTTCAACAGTTAATCTTTCAATGTCAGTCGACTGATCGAACAACAGTTTATGGTTTGAATGCCCAAGTAAGCGATCATTCGAACCCAAATGAGCAACTTCTTCTTTAGAATTTTCCAAAACAATTTTTTATGAAAACATTTAAAACAGATAAAAGAAAAATGTCGCTATTGAAAGTGAAAATTTAATACTATTTGGGACTAGAATATTTTTGAAGCACAACTTCCTCAGGAATACCTCGAATATGTGGAATGAAATAAATTCTATCTTAAAATCTTTAACAAATTTCTGTTAAGAACCGTAAACATATTTTTCATCATACAAAAATTATTCAAAAGCTGTTATCTACGAAAACAACTAAAGTTATCTAAATAGACTTCGCTATCTAATTATTCTCCACTAAATTTAGATTCTTTACTTTAAGCTTATTTGATCAACTGCTTTTTTGTTGTACACTTTTGACAAAATAAGTTGGCTCGTGTCAATAGAACAAATACTAAATTAAGATATCACACCACTAGATCATGGCATGTTATTAGCTAACGTTTTACCAAGTAACTTTCCATAGAATTAAGAAAAACAAGAATTTTTAAATACAGTGGAAACTCGAAACAGTTGATAAATTTTTTAGCGTCTTAGATTTAGATTTTTTTTAAATGACTACTCTGGATGCCCCATAATTCAAGGCCAATCGTTATCATTATCATTAAGATTTTCAAAGAATAGGCTCTCTGCTGGAAATCTAATCAGATTTGATGATGATTTCATATACTTTTACAATTTTTTTATGTCGTCTGAAAAGAAAATAATAAAAGTTTTGTTTGCAGCTCAACCTGAAAAAAGCTCGACTAAGAAATTTATACCTTATCGTTGCCAAAAGTGTCCGAACTGCCGCTATTAACAACGAAAATTGGTTGTTTTAAATTAAGAAACGGTCCAAAAATGCAATTCAAAATGCAATTTTTGAAGTGGGTCACTGATGCTAAAACACAATTAAAATTTCAATTATTGCAAATTTTGACAGCGCAAATAAACATTTTTTGAGGCGAATTTTCTTATGGATTTCTGGTGTTAATTGACGTCTTAATACGCTTTTTATTGCATTCACTTTTAATTTATTTGAATGTTCTATGTAGCTCTCCTTTTGCATTATGCTTCACCGCCGCATTGCACTGGCACAAGCTTGTTGGTGTGGTTGATGTTATAAAAAATAAAACTTATTTTCGATTTATCTGATCCTTTAATAAACGCGAAAAGATCTTTTTACATAAAAATCTCAATAATTGTGTGTCGATTAGCTGCGAATTATTTAGAAAAAATTTAATTTAATTATTGAATTGTTATTATATTTGCCGCTGTCATATTTTCTTATTCAAAATCGGCATACGAGTGGATACAAAAAATATGTTTATGCAAAATTCTATCAACTCAAGTTAAGCTGTCTTATGAAACAGCCACACCCACGTTCGTATCTACGAGAACTGTTCTTATCATTCATTTTCAACTTATTTATTTTTCAACTATATTATTATTCATAATAAAGAAATATTTAGTTGCTCACAGCCAATCGTAGTACAACACGTCAAAACACATCAAAGTCCGCGGATATAAAAGCCGTTAATATTTTCAAATTGGGAGCATTCAATATTTTAACGTTGCTGAAGAAGTTAAAAAACAGTGCATAAATGAAACTCCTCGCTTCCATAATAATATTCGTATTAACTATATCGCTGGCTTCTGCACTACGTCTATTTGGTAAATGCATTATATATTCTTTCTAAAATTGTTTCCGTATTGACACAAGTTTTCAGTTCCAAGTGAGAAATGCACAGCCCCTGCGAAACCAGTCGAAAGTGGAGGTGGTGTCCTGCAATTGATGGCTTTCACATTCATTCATGGGAAGTGCAGGAAGTACCGCGCTTCTACATTTTTGGAAAAAGGTATCCATAACCAGTTCAGAGATGAAAAATCATGCCAAAAGGCTTGCATTCACCGCGCACCAATAAAACATGGTAAGACAACTCGATTCGTAATTTAAAACAAAATGTTCGCTTCCTGACTCCAATCCACGAATAATTTAATTGGTGAAGTAACCACTTTTTGAGTAAAAATATTTTCATAAAATGTTACAAGAGATTCTGTTGTTTTCCAGTTTCCTGGTTTTATGTGAGATTTTTCGGAACGCGATTTAAGAACGAGTGTTTGACAAATTATGCACTTCAGATCGCACTACAGTATTTTGTGGCATCGCATGTTTTCTGTCGTTTAGAACGTTAAAGTTAAAGTCTGCCAGGCGCGAAAAGGACACAATATTGTGTATTTTAGATTTCAGTAATTTTGAACATGCGAACGAAAAATAACATTCTTTTGAGGAGTTTTATTTTTCCGTCCACTGCGTGGAATCTCGCTTTATATAAAGCGAATTTTATTTTCTGATGGGAAAAGCAAAACTACTTAAATGAGTTTAAAATAAAACTCCTTGAAAGAGCCTTATTTTATTTCAAATCTCAAAATACCTGTTACGGTGTTCTATACCCACTCTCATGTTAGATATCCTTTAACGAAAATGAAGTTTCGAACCACTCCAAACAATACATTTTATTTTTAACTACATATTTACTTTGCTCGCAGATCCTCGATGTCAACAGCCGTCATATCCGATACAACATCCCAAGCTCAAAACAGGGGTTTCTTCTTACTTTTATACATACGTTCCTCACAAGGGCTGCAAATCTTACGTCTCTAAAAATATATTGTTAACTAAGAGAGTTAAACACCATTATAACCGATTCATAACATTGGACGAATGTAAAACATTGTGCATGTAGCGAGTTGAAAAACCTGTTGGTAAGTTTTCGGGAAAACTTAACAAAAATTTTATTTCTTTGAAATAATTGTAAATCGTGTTACTTTAATTCAAAAATACTGAAACTAAATATAAATATTTTTTCAGAAAATGCTAAGACATAAAAGCTTACAATTTCAAATTTTGGCAGAATTTAGTTTTATAATATATTTTCAAGAATTTATATGGAAAACAAATAAATTCTAAACAGTTTTCCAGTTGAAATAAAATGATAAAAAAAATAAACTTTTTTTATTCTATCATTTCGCTTTTAATTAAAATTTACTTTTTTCCGAATATCTTAGGAAAAGGATAATACAAGATGACAAAAATAAAAATGAAACTGAACTGCAGCAAAGAGAAGAAAAATCCTTGGAAACAAAGGCGGTATTATGTGGCATGACGTTTATAACAATAACCCAACATATTCTCCACTCTAATTTCCATTCAATTAAGAATTTTGTAAATTTTCTTTGTACAAATAAAAATTCATATAAAATGAGCCGTATTCATAAAACATTATTTGGACTTGAGGAGTGCTTTAAATAATTTTTTTTTTTAATTTTTTTTTTTTTTTTTTTTTTGCGAAAATTATGTTTTAAGGCGCATTATTTTTTACGAAAACTACCTGTCGTTTTAATAATCTGAATGAATTTGACAAGATCAGTGTTTCAAAAGCCAATTTATTTGCAACCAAAAGAGAAGGACGGAACTGGGATTGTCTTGTAAGTAGAAACGCTGATAGTAGGAAAGTGAATAGATATTAGATTTTTATTTAAAAATATATATTTTTTATTATTCATTTTCATAAGCGACTTAGTTAAGTGGCAACAGTAAATTTTACAAATTTCACAAAGATTTTTGTGCGATATGTCAACTCATAACCTTATTGTCACAGTTCTACGGAAGTAGTAGTACATGGGCCACTATTTCGTTTCTAAATTCACTGAAATTATATAAATATTTTTTAGACTGACCAAACGCTTCTGTTACTCTTATATACACATGACTGAGTCATAAGACGGTACCGATTATCCAAGAGTCGATGTTTCTATTATTGATTATATTTATAAATAAATTTCTTTTCATTTCAATTTAGATTGAACAGAGTGGACAGTTGTTTTTATGCCATCATTAAACTCGCCCGGCTATTATGTACCTACCTATTCCATACAGATAAGTGAGAGTAAAATTGGTTTGCTTTTGATCAATTGAGATGTTTGCATATTCGCCGTTTCAAACAAATAAGTTTCCGGAGTTGGTTTGTGCAGCTGTTTTCCCCTTTTAAATCAACTGTGTGTGCTACGAGTGCAAGAGTAAAAGTTCCTGCAATCGCAATATTATTTTTTGTTAAAAATACTGCAAATTGTGATAACTATTATTGATAAAATAATATTTTAGCTAAAAGCCACTAAAATGTTACGCGAATCAAAAAAATATTTATTCTCTTGCATTTTCGTTTATTTTTCATGACGCTGAAATGTCAAACTAAAATAATAAAGAAATTATAAAAATAAAACTTCGAAACATGCATTCGTCAGCGTTGATGTACATCTCTGTCATCATTGATGACCACATGTTGGCAATACATAAGATTTGTGCATATGTGTTAGTAAAGAATTGTTTGTGTATTAGTTTCAGTCATTCACTTCTTGTGTCAGCAAATCAATGTTCAAATTTGAGAAAAGCTTTTCATTTAATCAAACGTTAGTTCATATTATTTATGAAAACGAATTAAAATAATTAACTTTTGACTCATTCGCGCCAACGAATAAAAATTCACTCGATATAAGTTTCGTTTTAGCACCGTTTGCCCTAAAATTATTTCTTTGTACATCATTATTTCCACGAAATTATTTCAAGATAAGTGCGTTTTAATTTTGATTACCTTCGAAAATGTTACATTTAAGTTGAAGGTTTTGTGCGATAAGAGTTTGTGAAAAAGCTTCCGCGATATTTTGTGCTCTGAAGGCATTCGGGTGATAAACCAAGAACTTGAAACATTTATGATCTTTACAGAACACTGACTTCCGTCAATTTACCCGTATTTATTTACTCATTTACAGATAAAATATTTTTGTCGGAAGGTCAGCAAATTATTATCTTTCAACCAACTATTTTTATACCCAATCCGTGGGTATAAAAGCCGTTAATATTTTAGATTCAGGAACATTTAAACTTTTAACGTTGCTGAAAGTGTTAAAAAATAAAGTGCGTAAAAATGAAACTCCTCGCTTCCATAATAATATTCGTATTAACTATATCGCTGGCTTCTGCATTACGTCAATTCGGTAAATTCATTATCAATTCTTACTAAAATTGTTTTTGTATTGACACAAGTTTTCAGTTCCAAGTCCCAAATGTAGTGCCCCTGTGAAACCAAACAAAAAAGGAAGTGGTGTCCTGCAATTGAAGGCTTTCACATTCATTAATGGGAAGTGCACGGATTACCGCGCTTCTACATTTTTGGAAAAAGGTATCCATAACCAGTTCAAAGATGAAAAATCATGCAAAAAGGCTTGCATTAACCCCGCGCCAATAAAACATGGTAAGACAACTCGATTCGTAATTTAAAACAAAATGTTCTCTTCCTGACTCCAATTCACGAATAATTTAATTGGTGAAGTATCCATCTTTTGAGTATAAATATTTTTATAAAATGTTACAAGAGATTCTGTTGTTTTCCACTTTCCTGGTTTTATGTGAGATTTTTCGGAACGCGATTAAAAACGAGTGTTTGATAAATTATGCAGTTCAGATCGCACTACAGTACTTTGTGGCATCGCATGTTTTCTGTCGTTTCGAAAGTTAAAGTCTGCCAGGCGCGAAAAGGACACAATGTTGTGTATTTTAGATTTTCAGTAATTTTGAACATGCGAACAAAAAAAAACATTCTTTTGAGGAGTTTTATTTTTCTGTCCACTGCGTTGAATCTCGCTTTATATAAAGCGAATTTTATTTTCTGATGGGAAAAACAAAACTACTTAAATGAGTTTAAAATAAAACTCCTTGAACGAGCCCTATTTTATTTCAAATCTCAAAATACCTGTTAAGGTCTCTGCTTTAAAAGACGGTGTTCGTACCCACTCTCATGTTAGATATCCCTTAACGAAAATAAAGCCGTGTTCGAACCACTCTGAACAATATATTTTATTTTCAACTATTTACTTTGCAACATCCCAAGCTCAAAACAGGGGTTTCTTCTAAAAATATATTGATAACTAAGAGAGTTAAATACCATTATAACCGATTCATGACATTCGACGAATGTAAACGATTGTACATGTAGCGAGTTGAAAAACCTGTTGGTAAGTTTTCGGGAAAACTTAACAAAAATTTTATTTCATCGAAATAATTGTAAATCGTGTTACTTTAATTCAAAAATACTGAAACTAAATATAAATATTTTTGACGTTTATCAAATAACGCAGCATATTCTCAACTCTAATTTTAATTTTAAAAAATCTTTAAAGAAATAAATTCGTTGAAACAACAAAAACATACGCTGGCAATTTATTTAAAAACAAAACTCTTTTTTAGCCAAGTACTTTTTGTTGGTAGAATGGGTGAGAATATTACACACACACATGCACATTTTTTGACAATCTCTGTTTATTTCATCTACAAACTGAGTTTATTCTACAGCGACATTGACGTCAATTGTTTCTAATATTTTAATGGCGCGATATAATCTGAGCAGTAGAAAGAAACAAAACGCTTAACCTGAAAAATATAACACTCGTATCTTTATGGAAGTAAAAACAACTTCAGTGGGGGTATTCCAGAGGTGTCTGAATTGCCACTATTAACATCGAAAAGTTGTTGTTTTAAATTAAGAATCACTCGAAATATGTTATTAAAATTGAAATTCTGAAGCGGGTCGTTGAAACACCGAAACGAAATTGCCAATTTCAAACAGCGCAAATAAACATCTTTTGAGGCGAGTTTTCTTATGGATTTCTGGTGTTAATTGACGTCTTAATACGCTTTTTATTGCATTCACTTTTAATTTATTTGAATGTTGTACGTAGCTCTCCTTTTGCATTGTGCTTCACCGCGGCATTGCACTGGCACAAGCTTGTTGGTGTGGTTGATGTTATAAAAAATAAAACTTATTTTCGATTTATCTGATCCTTTAATAAACGCAAAAACTTTTTTTTTTACATAAAAATCTCAGTAATTGTGTGTCGATTAGCTGCGAATTATTTAGAAAGAATTAAATTTAATTATTGAATTGTTATTATATTTGCCGTTGTCGTATTTTCTTATTCAAAATCGGCATACGAGTAGATATAAAAAATATGTTTATGCAAAATTCTATCAACTCAAGTTAAGTTGTCTTATGAAACAGCCACAGCCACGTTCGTGTCTACGAGATCTGTTCTTATCATTCATTTTCAACTTATTTATTATTCAACTATATTATTATTCATAATAAAGAAATATTTAGTTGCTCACAGCCAATCGTAGTACAACAAGTCAAAATACATCAAAATCCGCGGAAATAAAAGCCGTTAAATTTTCAAATTGGGAGCATTCAATATTTTAACGTTGCTGAAGAAGTTAAAAAATAAAGTGCGTAAAAATGAAAATCCACGCTTCCATAATAGTATTCGTATTAATTATATCGCTGGCTTCTGCATTACGTCAATTCGGTAAATTCATTATCAATTCTTACTAAAATTGTTTCTGTATTGACACAAGTTTTCAGTTCCAAGTCCCAAATGTAGTGCCCCTGTGAAACCAAACGGAAAAGGAAGTGGTGTCCTGCGACTTAAAGCTTTCACATTCATTAATGGGAAGTGCACGGAGTACCGCGCTTCTACATTTTTGGAAACAGGTATCCATAACCAGTTCAAAGATGAAAAATCATGCAAAGCGTCTTGCATTAACCGCGCACCAATAAAACATGGTAAGACAACTCGATTCGTAATTTATAACAAAATGTTCTCTTCCTGACTCCAATCCACGAATAATTTAATTGGTGAAGTAACCATCTTTTGAGTAAAAATATTTTCATAAAATGTTACAAGAGATTCTGTTGTTTTCCACTTTCCTGGTTTTATGTGAGATTTTTCGGAACGCGATTTAAAAACGAGTGTTTGATAAATTATGCAGTTCAGATCGCACTACAGTACTTTGTGGCATCGCATGTTTTCTGTCGTTTCGAAAGTTAAAGTCTGCCAGGCGCGAAAAGGACACAATGTTGTGTATTTTAGATTTTCAGTAATTTTGAACATGCGAACAAAAAAAAACATTCTTTTGAGGAGTTTTATTTTTCTGTCCACTGCGTTGAATCTCGCTTTATATAAAGCGAATTTTATTTTCTGATGGGAAAAACAAAACTACTTAAATGAGTTTAAAATAAAACTCCTTGAACGAGCCCTATTTTATTTCAAATCTCAAAATACCTGTTAAGGTCTCTGCTTTAAAAGACGGTGTTCGTACCCACTCTCATGTTAGATATCCCTTAACGAAAATAAAGCCGTGTTCGAACCACTCTGAACAATATATTTTATTTTCAACTATTTACTTTGCAACATCCCAAGCTCAAAACAGGGGTTTCTTCTAAAAATATATTGATAACTAAGAGAGTTAAATACCATTATAACCGATTCATGACATTCGACGAATGTAAACGATTGTACATGTAGCGAGTTGAAAAACCTGTTGGTAAGTTTTCGGGAAAACTTAACAAAAATTTTATTTCATCGAAATAATTGTAAATCGTGTTACTTTAATTCAAAAATACTGAAACTAAATATAAATATTTTTGACGTTTATCAAATAACGCAGCATATTCTCAACTCTAATTTTAATTTTAAAAAATCTTTAAAGAAATAAATTCGTTGAAACAACAAAAACATACGCTGGCAATTTATTTAAAAACAAAACTCTTTTTTAGCCAAGTACTTTTTGTTGGTAGAATGGGTGAGAATATTACACACACACATGCACATTTTTTGACAATCTCTGTTTATTTCATCTACAAACTGAGTTTATTCTACAGCGACATTGACGTCAATTGTTTCTAATATTTTAATGGCGCGATATAATCTGAGCAGTAGAAAGAAACAAAACGCTTAACCTGAAAAATATAACACTCGTATCTTTATGGAAGTAAAAACAACTTCAGTGGGGGTATTCCAGAGGTGTCTGAATTGCCACTATTAACATCGAAAAGTTGTTGTTTTAAATTAAGAATCACTCGAAATATGTTATTAAAATTGAAATTCTGAAGCGGGTCGTTGAAACACCGAAACGAAATTGCCAATTTCAAACAGCGCAAATAAACATCTTTTGAGGCGAGTTTTCTTATGGATTTCTGGTGTTAATTGACGTCTTAATACGCTTTTTATTGCATTCACTTTTAATTTATTTGAATGTTGTACGTAGCTCTCCTTTTGCATTGTGCTTCACCGCGGCATTGCACTGGCACAAGCTTGTTGGTGTGGTTGATGTTATAAAAAATAAAACTTATTTTCGATTTATCTGATCCTTTAATAAACGCAAAAACTTTTTTTTTTACATAAAAATCTCAGTAATTGTGTGTCGATTAGCTGCGAATTATTTAGAAAGAATTAAATTTAATTATTGAATTGTTATTATATTTGCCGTTGTCGTATTTTCTTATTCAAAATCGGCATACGAGTAGATATAAAAAATATGTTTATGCAAAATTCTATCAACTCAAGTTAAGTTGTCTTATGAAACAGCCACAGCCACGTTCGTGTCTACGAGATCTGTTCTTATCATTCATTTTCAACTTATTTATTATTCAACTATATTATTATTCATAATAAAGAAATATTTAGTTGCTCACAGCCAATCGTAGTACAACAAGTCAAAATACATCAAAATCCGCGGAAATAAAAGCCGTTAAATTTTCAAATTGGGAGCATTCAATATTTTAACGTTGCTGAAGAAGTTAAAAAATAAAGTGCGTAAAAATGAAAATCCACGCTTCCATAATAGTATTCGTATTAATTATATCGCTGGCTTCTGCATTACGTCAATTCGGTAAATTCATTATCAATTCTTACTAAAATTGTTTCTGTATTGACACAAGTTTTCAGTTCCAAGTCCCAAATGTAGTGCCCCTGTGAAACCAAACGGAAAAGGAAGTGGTGTCCTGCGACTTAAAGCTTTCACATTCATTAATGGGAAGTGCACGGAGTACCGCGCTTCTACATTTTTGGAAACAGGTATCCATAACCAGTTCAAAGATGAAAAATCATGCAAAGCGTCTTGCATTAACCGCGCACCAATAAAACATGGTAAGACAACTCGATTCGTAATTTATAACAAAATGTTCTCTTCCTGACTCCAATCCACGAATAATTTAATTGGTGAAGTAACCATCTTTTGAGTAAAAATATTTTCATAAAATGTTACAAGAGATTCTGTTGTTTTCCACTTTCCTGGTTTTATGTGAGATTTTTCGGAACGCGATTTAAAAACGACTGTTTGATAAATTATGCAGTTCAGATCGCACTACAGTACTTTGTGGCATCGCATGTTTTCTGTCGTTTCGAAAGTTAAAGTCTGCCAGGCGCGAAAAGGACACTATGTTGTGTATTTTAGATTTTCAGTAATTTTGAACATGCGAACAAAAAAAAACATTCTTTTGAGGAGTTTTATTTTTCTGTCCACTGCGTTGAATCTCGCTTTATATAAAGCGAATTTTATTTTCTGATGGGAAAAGCAAAACTACTTAAATGAGTTTAAAATAAAACTCCTTGAACGAGCCGTATTTTATTTCAAATCTCAAAATACCTGTTACGGTGTTCTATACCCACTCTCATGTTAGGTATCCTTTAACGAAAATGAAGTTTCGAACCACTCCAAACAATATATTTTATTTTTAACTACATATTTACTTTGCTCGCAGATCCTCGATGTAAACTGCCTCCATACCCAGGAAAACTTGACAGTTCCTTCAAAGGGAGAAAAAGATTTTACACATACGATTCCGGGAAATGCCAGCATTATGGCGGTTACGCAGTTAGTTTTGGTAACCAGTTCAAGACTCGCGATGATTGCAGAAGAGTGTGCACGTAGCGAATTGGAAAACCAGTTGTTAAGTTGCACCGCGAACAAAAATATATTCTAACTTCAATAGAAGTTAAGTTTTCGGGAAAACTCAATAAACATTTTATTGCATCGAAATAATTTTTAATTGTTTTACTTTAATTCAAAAATACTGAAACTAAATATAAATATTTTTGACGTTTATCAAATAACGCAACATATTCTCCACTCTAATTTCAATTTCAAAGAATCTTTAAAGAAATAAATTAATTGAAACAACAAATATATACTTTTGTAATTTATTTAAACAAAAAACTTTTATAGCCAAGTATTTTTTGTTGGTAGAATGGGTGAGACTGTTACACACACATATAAAATATTTCTTATATTATTTTAAGTGAGACAAAAGTTTGATTAAATGAAGAGGAGGATTGAACTCCTTTTGCCAAGAGCGGTTTCATAGTTAATACGCGGTCAAGAGACCCCTCTTGTGAAAAATTCGATTGTTCTGCCATATAAATAAAACAAGAATTTATTAACCCGTAGACGAATAAGTCAAATGAGTTTTCCAATTCACAAAAACAGTCAGAAGTAAAAGTTTTAAATAACACTGCTCTGCAAAACATAACTTTTTGTTGCACCTTTAAATAAAACTATGTGCACTATATGGATTTTGATACGCTAAACTCGAATGCGTTTTCGGTTTTTTTCCATTAGGTCCAGATTTTTTTATGGGCGTGGATATTTTTTGCCCCTAAATTAGTCAGGTATGTAGACATATTTCATTCTAACTCGGGAACGAGTCATCCGATTTTAAAAAGTAAAACACCAGAAGATGTGTAACAAAATTGTTTTTATTTCGAAGATCTGTAACTATTAGATAAAGGTGCAAAGTGTTGAATAGTTGCTTTAAATTTTTTCTTAATTCCATTTTTGATCTGAAAAAAATTAATAATTTTGCACAAAAATAAATTTTTTTCTCGATTAATTTCTGAATATTTCCAAAACGATAAGAGATAAAGAAAAGCTGTATGTGACTAAAATAAAAACAATTTCGTTACACATCTTTTAGTGTTTCACTTATTAAAATCGGATGACTCGTTCCCGAGTTAGGGTGAAATGTGTCTACGTACCTGGCTAATTTAGGGACAAAAAATTGCCACGCCCATAAAAAATCTGGACCTGATGGAAAAAACCGAAAACGGACTCGAGTTTAGCGCATCGAAATCCATATAGTCCACATAGTTTTATTCAAAGGAGGATTTGACTGCTGAGCAGTGTAATTAATAATAAAGAAATTAAGATTTTTAACTTTTCATAAACAGCACACTGAGAAACTGTTCCACATAAATAAATTGATTTCTTCCATCTCATTAACAAGCGTAGAGAACGACATCTCATAAATAACCTTCTACCAAGTAAAAAAAAAAGTTTATCAAAATCTTTTTCCACGAATTAATTTGATGTTGAGTTAGTGAGTGAGTACACCCTCTTTGAAGTCGTTTACTGTGTACGATGTGGTTTGAGGTTTTACAAATAACTTAGCGAGTGAATTGCAAAAGCGTTCATGAATTAATTTTGTAGTCAAACTTTTTCTATGTCAGTTTCTTTGTTGGAAATATTTTTTTATATAGAAATTTCCAGAGCAAAAAATAGCGATTCTTTGTTACTCAGCATATGAAAAGTTATTTGTTGCAATAATAACATACAGCTGATGATAACTCGACTTAGCGTGTTTTCCCCAAACTACACAATCAGAAAAACAAAAAAAATTTATTGACATAAATTTTGGATTTAGTGTCAATAAATCGAAGGGTGTTTAAGTAATTCCAGTTGTTTTTGGGTAGTTCCTGTAGGGTCTTAACATTAAAAAATTACCTCGATCACTGCTAACCAGAACAAAAAATCAAATCGGTTAATTGGGTCGTTAGATATCAGGAATGGAAAACTTGGAAAAATTTAAGTTTTTTAAAAACCTCCGATACTAAATTTCTTTTCAGTTGCTCTCCTCGTCTGATTTTTAAGAATCGAAAAGTACATCAACCACCGCTTATCATTGATTGATTATCATTTGATTTATTGAAAAGTTGAAGCGGTTTAACTCGAAGAGCTCAAAAGCATCAAATAACGTTACGTTATCTTTCCGGCTAAAATCAGCGAGAAGTTATAGGAAGGCCATCGCTCGTTTGCCATATATTTTTATACCCTTCACAAAATAGTGAGAGTATATGTATGTTTGTCATTCCGTGTGTAATTTCTTCGATATTTATATGGGACCCCATAAAGTATATATACCCGTATTCTGGATTCTAATGAATAGCGAGAACGACGGAGCGATATCTATCTGTCCGTCAGTCTGTACGTGAAATCGGTTATCCCATTTCTTGACGCAAGATTAATACCAAAAACCCATTATTTTTTTGTACATTTTTTGTGATTCCTTCACAAAAACCATGTATGTACTTAAATATATATGTAATGCCAGACGTTGGTGAAGGGTATATAAGAATCGACATAGCCGAATATAGCAGTTTACTTGTTTTATTATTATTATTATTATTATTATTATTATTATTATTATTATTATTATTATTATTATTATTATTATTATTATTATTATTATTATTATTATTATTATTATTATTATTTTTATTATTATTATATTATTATTATTATTATTATTATTATTATTATTATTATTATTATTATTATTATTATTATTATTATTATTATTATTATTATTATTATTATTATTATGATTATTATTATTATTATTTTATTTTATTTTTGTCAAGGGACGACCCCCTACTTACGGCGCGCATTGTGCCAGAACTGGAAACTAGCTGCTGATGTTGAGAGTACTGCTGAAGACCGATTGGCAGATAGAGAGCCGGCAAATTGATTGCTTCAGGGCGCTGTATCCAGCGCTTTTGTTTTATGCCAAACTGAGCTGAAGGGTATCATTAATAATTTGCCGGCTTCTTTTAAGCTATTGGAACTTATGCTTAGAACATCAGCTTAATTGCGAAAAATCTTCCCAACTGCTGTCATCAACCATACCCTCTTTACCTCAATTACTTTAATTACTGTGCAGATGGTTTGTTTGAAATGCAGAAAATTGAACATCATATTTAACATTCAGTTTTCAGCTCGGAATACTTAATATCTAATGCAAAAAAAAAAAAACAAAAAAAAGTCATGCACAAAACTTTTATATTTTACAACTCAATAAAAACCACACACAGTTTCCTAAAAACACAAACATTAAAAAAGTTATTTTTTTTTTCTCAAAAACCTTGAACTGAATTCATTTTTCTATGCACACGCACACATCCATATACGAGTATCTGTGGCGTTTAGTTTGCAGTTTCCTCTCTACCAGGCACAAATCTCATGTGCAAGAGTTTAAAGTGTCTACAGTTGTTGCAACAAAAAATTAAAGTGTGTCATCATGTGATACGAGTCTTGTAAAGGATGCAAGTAATTCTGTATGCATGACTCAATGTTTTCATTGAAGTAGCAACAAAATAGGATGAATTTGATATAAAATATGGTTAAAAAACAGAAAAGAAAAAGAGTTTCAATTACACATGCACACACATACACACATTAATAATTAATTATAAATAATTTTTACTTAAAAACTCGGTTCTTAAAGTTTTCTTCATTTCAGCTTTGATTTAGTTGAGCAAACATTTTGTTCGAGAGCAACTGTAGCAACCAACCCATCCTGCTTCCAATAAAATAATGGCAGTAAAATTACTTTTATATTTCCTTTAATATTTGGCTCAATCTAAAACATCCAGGCTATAAGGTCTTAACAGATATATTATGTTAATGTCTTTTGTATTTACAATTGTTGCCGCGTCCCAAATGCTTTCCATCAGAGGATTACAAAACTCATTAACTGTTGGAGAATAAACGAAAACCTAAGACGGCAGTCTGACAACATGACCCTTCAACCGACAAACGAAAAACAACCACAACAATAGCCCAAATAAATGAGCAGAAAATAAATATAAAATAAAATGAAAAGTAAGAAATTATATTAAAAATTCAACAAGAAAAATATGTAAAAAAAAAAAAGATTACAAAATTTTTTAACCGCAAAAACCTCAAAACTTGTTAGAAATTTGGCACTCCATTATTTTTCACATTCTAATGAAATTTATTATTCAATTTACATGTTTTGTGCTCTTCCGTCGTCTTTCTTGTTCCGTTTTCTTTTCTTTTTTTTTTTCTTGTGGCTGGATTAGAAAATTACCTGGGATTAAGAACAGCGGGAGATTTGCTTTGGCAAAGGACACAGCAGAACAATTTAAATTTTAAAGATGAACAACAACAATAACAATATGAATATGTTATAAGAATTTGAATTTTCACGCACAATTGCAAACGCACTGCTGCACATTTCTCTGGCGATTTAAGCAAGAAAATGTGCGTGTGTATGTAATGTGAATTTCAAGCCATTTGGAGCTTAGAAAAAAAATCATTCTTCAAAGTGATTTCTTTAGAAAAACTTTTTTCCACCTGTTGGATGAACTGAATTTAATAATTATTTTTTATTGGGACACCGATTTCCTCCTCTAATTCCCGTCGGTTGTAGTTCATTTTAAAAGTAAAGCGAAGCCTATTTAGAAAGGATTATGTTAAGAGATGCTCTAGATTCTTGAAATAACAAGATCAGCTTTTGGAAGCTTCACTACACAAATAATTTTTAATTTAGGGTACTTTTCCCAAAAAGTACAATTCCAATAAGTTTTTTATTTTTCAAAAAGAACTTTCCTTTCAAAAAAAACTTTCTTATTCTAAAAAGTGCTTTAACTAAAAATAATCTTTCTAAAAAGTACTATTTTCAAATCGGTTCTTTTTTTAAGTTTTTGTTTCAAAAATAACTTTCTTATTCTAAAAAGTGCTTTAAATAAAAATAGTTTTTCCAAAAAGTACTAGTTCCGAAACGGTTGTTTTTTGTAATTTTTTCTTTCAAAAATAACTTTTCTATTCTAAAAAATGTTTTATCTAAAAATAACTGTTTTAAAAGTACTATTTCCTTAAAGTTCTTTTTCTTCAAAAAAATACTATTTTCCTAATGTTTTTCATAAAGTTCTTTTTCCACAAAAACTACTTTATTAAGAATTATGTTTTCAAGAAAGTTATTTTTCCAAAGAGAATTTTCTTCAAAAAGTACTTTTAGCATAAAGTGCTTTTTTCAAAATGTACTTTGTCCAAGTAATACTTAAAAAAATTTTTTTTTGCACGTAATAATTTCTTAAAAGAACCCTTGAAAACATCAATATGTATAAAGCGGTTTTATTTAAGAAAAACTTGATCTTTTTAAACATTTCAGTTCTTACATGTACTACAAAAAGCTGGATGTGCCAAAAAAAACTTAATTTCCCATCCCTGACAAATAATTTTTATTTTTAAATTTTTAAGAGACTTTTGAGGCTTCCTAAAGCATGAAAGAGGTGCAATTTACAAACAACCAAAAAATAATTGGTTTTTGGTATTAATTTTGCGTCGAGAAATAAGTGTAAGCTTCCCAGCTCTGAAAACGTATTCCGAATTTTTTTTCTTTTTAAGTTCATTTTTTTTTAGTTTAAGAATGTAGTCTCTAACTTTTCTGGGGGCCTGGGAAAACCGATTGCACGTACAGGCAGATGGACAGACGGACATCGCTCAATCGTCATCGCTATTCATAAGAATCCAGACTTTTTCTGGTCTCATGTTTATATCAAAGAAGTTATACACGGCATAACAAACCCCTTTCACTTTTTTGTGAAGGGTAAAAAAGAAGAAAATAATTTACCTTAAAGATGTATGCAAGTTAATATTTATATTTGCATCTTGAACAAGATACGTCTGTGAGTGTGTGTGTGTGTGTAGCAGCTGCACGCGTAGACAATTATATACTCATACAATGTTTCACATTTCTTTTGTAGCACTAGTATTTCCTTATTTTCATTTGGAATATTTTCCTTGCAGACAACGGGCAAGCAAAGCAAAACCTCTAAATAAAGATAAAAATCGAGAAAAACTTGCCATTCATAATAAAAATGTTTGTACTCGTTTAGGGGCAACTTCTTCTATTTATTTGCCGTTACGTTGCTCTGTCACATAAAGTTCATGCTGCATTGAAAGTTTGTGTCGCTAAATGCGCGCGTGAGAGTGTAACAGAGCACAAGAAGTACGTTTTCAGGGACATTTAGAAGAAAAAAACTGCAGGTTGTGGAAGTGGAAGGTACGAACGACTTGCAGCAGAGGGAAATGTTAAATGCGTTGCTACAAGTTTTACATTTCCACAACACAATTAAACAGAAGATTCACTTTTTATTATTAAATAATGGCGCTTTAAATGGTTCGGATGTTTTCTTCTTTTCGCATTTGATTTGATGAATAAACTGATATGAACTTGTAAAATTGCTTTTAAATTTGATTTACACAAGAATTTAATTAAATAAAAAAACCAGAGCACAAGCAGTTGGATGTTGGAATTTCATTAAAAATGCTTTCCCTTCATGCGTATTGAAAATCACTGGAAATTTTTATTTTATGAAACCGCAGCGCACAAGTAACTAAAATTAATGTTGTATGATTTTTTTTCTAGAAAAAGAGTGGAAAATTGTTTACACTTTTGAATAGAAAATGGCAACCCACTGTTATTTAAATATAAAGAATTTATTAGAAATTAATTCAACATCCCCTCCAAAAAATTAACTTCTATTTTAAAACTCCTCCAAACTGCCACTTTTTAGAAAAGAAGTGAAAAAAATTTTACTTATTTTCCAAAGAAGAAAACATCATAAATTGCCTTTATTACATGTTTTGCTGAAGTAGTTTTTCACCCCTTCTGTTAGTGGGTTTAGTTGGTTACTGGACTTGTTTAAAACTATTTCAAAGATATTTTTTTATAGAAAAAAGTGTGTGTTTATATAGTTTAAGCTTTTAATTTGTGTTGCCAGCAACTCCCAACCACTTATCCACTGGCAGCAAAAACTCTGCTTTCAAACTATGAACGAACAACTGAAAAGAAAGAAGTGTGACATCAACTTTTTGCCTTTCGAGCTTAAAATGTAATTAATCTCCATTAAATTAAAAACACTTTGGGAGTAGCGCAGTGCTATTCCTGGATGACAAAGAGTTTCTCTTCTCATTCATCTTTCACAAGAAGCAACAATTTCATTTTCTTTGGTGATTGACAGACAGTTGGGCTGACTGACTCGCCACCAACTGGCAGCTCTTTGAGACTCTTGGAAACATTTAATGATTCTTTGTATAGTTTAAGTTGATTTTACCATATTTGTTAAATCAAGCCCTTTGCAAGGGCTTGAATACATTTTCTGTCAGTTGAGGTGGTTGCAGGTTGCTTGTATCAAAATAATATATATATAAAAAATAATAACAACAACAAATTCGTGGTAATTTGTGTTTTCTTAAAAAGTTGTCCTGCAGTCTTGACTTGCTTTCCTTTCATTTTATAAAGGATGCAGTTGTAGCGACAAACGAAATTTCACTGTCCTGTTTTTAATTCAGAGAAGCCCTTTTTTCATAAGTTTGAACATTGAAACACACAAATTATGAGGAAAAATTATATGGCAAAAATTAAGCTGACAAATTAATGCAATTTGTTAAAAAATATGGAGCGCAGCTTTTTAAATAATGCAACTAAGGGACCGGTCACATTGGGAAAGCATTTGGTGATGCGATCATAATAGATTTATTAGAGATAAACTATTTGCATCAACATGCTCTTCGGTACGCACATTTGCTTCGCCTGGTTAATGGCCTTGGAACGAGAAGACTTTGTTTTGATATTTTGAATATTAAATGCTAAAATTCGTAATGCAAAAGTAGAGGGAAACCTTAAAATCAATGGTTGTGTCACGTCTAATTTGAGCTTAAGTCAGGACTAATTGAACCTTAAAGCCGTTATTAAGAGGTGACAAATTAGACGTGACATATTGATAACATCATTATCATACATGATATTGGAGCAGTAATCTTATGGATAGCACAATATTGAATTATAACGTGTTCAGACATACTCCTTAATTGACCGCAATTTATCATATAATAATTCAATTAATAAATTGAGCAATTAGTAGTTAATTGTATCACTAATTGCGTAAAACTCGAATTACAACCCTGGTCATACGTATGTTTATTAAGAACTGTGTTGAGTGAGCAGAAACATTTCTCAGAATGGCGAGCTAAATTTCAAAAAATATACATCCATATAAACAAAACAAACTGAATTTTCAAACAGACTAGACGGAATTCCAATAAATACACTTTGTAAAATTGTCAAGTTTTCCCATTTCTTTTTTTTTAAGCACTCATAATTTTAAATTAAAAATCGATCGCAATGACTCCAACAGCACCATATTTCTATTTATGTATGTAAGTAAAATTTCTTTTAACCCAAAATTTTAATCCATTTTTAAATTGGCAAACACGAATATTCACGAAATGATAATTGAATATGTGTGAACACTAGAATTCATTGCTCAATTACAATTAAATTGACTCAATTAAAAAATATTTGGTTTTAAGTTGAAGTGATATCGAAAGGTCACGTCTAATTTAAGCTCCAGCTGATGCTTCTACCAAAATGTTTCTCTGGCTATCTTTTCTACAATCTAATTTCTGCTGAAACTTTTCTTCGCCTGTCAATTTCTACTTTCATAACAAAATATGGTTCGTTTTCCCCAAGAAAAAATATCAAATAGTATAACGAAAAAAATAAAACCAAACGAAACTTGCTCTATTCACCTTGGGGCCACTATATGATATGGATGGCAAGAGATATATTAACATGAGCTGAGTTTCCAATTTCTTGCTTTTACAATTATTTTTTGGCTTTACACTGTCAATTGCTGCTGTCGTGATATCCCTTATAGCAAAGCGTTAAGGTCAAATACGTTAAATGTTTGTTCGTGTGAAACTACATCCGTCCATATATACTCAACCGGAGGAAAAATATCATTATTATTTGTATACATTGAAAGTAAATGCAAAAGAAAATAAATGAAAAAAGATGAAGAAGAAAGTCCGAACATGTTGAAATTTGACAGTTTGCTAAATTATAGACATTTGCAGCAAGAAAAACAAGCAACAATATAATAAAATATTTTATCCTCCTTTTTTTAGCGCAGCCCGCACAAGCAGCACTTAAACTATCGTGCCTTAATACAAAAATATTAGGTAAAAAATATGGTCGTGAGAGTGAGTGACATGAACGTTATTTGTTATGGCTGCCGCATCCCTTTCCAGGAATGTAAGGCAACACTCTTTACGAAGGGGGAATAAATAAAAATCACAAAGGGATGGCCGAGGTGCGGGGAAACACTTAAATTCTATTTTAATGCTTTTTATTTTCTTGCCATCGCAATTACTTAACATCATACGAAAAATATAACAAAAGGGGAGAAGCAACAAAAAAGGTTTTTCCCTTGTAACTAATAACGAAAGACATTAAAATGTTAAATTATAAACGGGCTTAAGTTAGAAATTAGTTAATATCGTTAAATGAGGTGTCAAGGTTTGTTAGCGTTTAAATGAATTTATTAAAATAAATTTTAACCCTCTTTCCAAAAGATTCTTAACAACACAGAAGATTTCAGATTTAAGGAGTGCTATTCTCGACAATGATTTTCCTTTTTGTTTTATTAAATTTAGACTTGCATGTGTTTTGCGTGCTATTCTATGCTTTTGAGCTGTTCGAGCTAAAACATTAATATTTTGATGAACAGGTTCCCAAAATAGTTAATATAATTGAGAGCGCCAACCGATCAGATATATAATTTGAGATTTTTTTTTAATAAATCACATTTTTCGAATGTTTTCGTTCAGGATATCTGGATCGGATTAGACGAATTTTACCCAGTATAACGGTGATCGACGTGGTTTCTTAAACCGCCGTTTTAAACTTCTCCACACGAACCACTTTAAAACATGTTTTTCTAAACATGTTAACATCAGGTTGATACAGTTTTCGGATTGTTTTTCATAATAAAATTTGCCACCTAAAAAGTGGTGACAAACACAATATACACATGAGCACTGAAGATGAAAGTGTAGCGACTTTCGAAAACAGCTGTTCTGCTCTGCTGTGTAAGTTGAATAAAATTGATGCTGACTTTCCTATGTGCCTAGGAATATTTATCATCATGTCTTTCTGAGATTTTAACAAAGTTAGAACAATTAGCCTATATAAATATTAATGTTTTTTCTAACTTTTTCCTTCAGGGTTTTCGAAAACAGGTCACTTACTCACACACACACAGAGACATACACACAAACACAGCCAGACATAACTTCCTGTGGACTAAAAACGTCGAGATCTGTTGAGAGCTCAATTTTCGCAGAAAGCGGCAAAACAAATAACTTTCCGATCTTTGAAAATGTTCCATTTTCGAATCCGTTCATATGATACCGGCTGGATCAAAGAGTGTTTTCCAAAAGAGATAAGCGATAAAAACAGCATCAAGCATTTTTGTTGAGTTAAGTTGAGATAAAACTTATTTGTTAAAAAGTGCAAAACGGCCATGATACACCATTTCGACAACCCTGCCATTCTACAGATTTTCCATTTTCTAAAATTGTTTTTTCAGTCGTGCGCAAACTATTTTAACGATAACTCGACATGCTTGTAAGAGTTAAGTGGCTGAATTAATATTTGTTCTCAATGGGCGTGGCTCAGTCCCCGATTTCAGTTTGTATGATATAAATAATATGAAAGAAAAGTTATGGGAATGCAGACAAACAATAAACCAAAATTAACTTTTTGAATGATATTTGGTTCAATTGAAATTATTCTTAAAGCATAATTACTTAATTTTTTTTAATTGTTTTTATTTATCGTTAAATTTTGCCTTAATTAATTTTTTTTTTTTTGTAATTTTGTTTTTTTAATAATTCATTTTTTTAATAATGTTTTTTTGTCTTTTATTTTACGGCATTCGATATCGATCAAAAGTTCTATACATTCATGTTTAACGATTGTTTGCATCGGCTGAATAATATGCGCTTAAAAGGGAAGGTAAAAAATCATGTTACATAACAATAACCAAGATGTATTTGCAACTAAATGATTTCGAATTAGCACAGCTAAAACTGGATAAAGCCCTCTTTAATTTTTGTTTACTTTCATGACTCCGAAATGTCAAACTAAAATAATAAAGAAATTATAAAAATAAAACTTCGAAACATGCATTCGTCAGCGTTGATGTACATCTCTGTCATCATTGATGACCACATGTTGGCAATACATAAGATTTGTGCATATGTGTTAGTAAAGAATTGTTTGTGTATTAGTTTCAGTCATTCACTTCTTGTGTCAGCAAATCAATGTTCAAATTTGAGAAAAGCTTTTCATTTAATCAAACGTTAGTTCATATTATTTATGAAAACGAATTAAATCAATTAACTTTTTTAAGTTGAAGGTTTTGTGTGACAAGAGTTTGTGAGAAATGCAGAGCCCCTGCGAAACCAGACGAAAGTGGAGGTGGTGTCCTGCGACTTAAAGTTTTCACATTCATTAATGGGAAGTGCAGGAAGTACCGCGCTTCTACATTTTTGGAAAAAGGTATCCATAACCAGTTCAGAGATGAACACTCATGCAAAAAGGCTTGCATTCACCGCGCACCAATAAAACATGGTAAGACAACTCGATTCGTAATTTAAAACAAAATGTTCGCTTCCTGACTCCAATTCACGAATAATTTTGAGTATAAATATTTTCATAAAATGTTACAAGAGATTCTGTTGTTTTCCACTTTCCTGGTTTTATGTGAGATTTTTCGGAACGCGATTTAAAAACGAGTGTTTGATAAAATATGCAGTTCAGATCGCACTACAGTATTTTGTGGCATCCCATGTCTCCTGTCGTTTAGAAAGTTAAAGTTAAAGTCTGCCAGGCACGAAAAGGTAACATCAACATCAACAATAAAATTGACATTAACATTAACGTCAACATTAATATTAACATCAACATTAATATTAACATCAACATCGACATTAACATCAATATTAACATTAATAATAGCACTATCGTTAACATCGACATCGACATAAACATCAACATTAACATGGACATTAGCATTAACATCAACATTAACATTAACATTAACATTAACATTAGCACTATCATTAACATCAACATCAGTAATAACATTAACATTAACATCAACATTAGCATCAACATTAACATTAACATCAACAATAAATTGACATTAGCATTAACGTCAAGATTAATATTAACATCAACATTAATAATAACATCAACATCAACATCGACATTAACATCAATATTAACATTAACATTGACATTGACATTGACATTAACATCAACATTAACATTAATAATAGCACTATCATTAACATCAACATCAGCATTAACATTAACATCAACATTAGCATCAGCATTAACATTAACATCAACATTAACATCAAAATGGACATTAACATTAACGTCAACATTAACATTAAAATCAATAGTTACATTAACTTTAAATAGTTAAATAGACATTAACAACATCAACATTAAATTTAACAGTACCACTAACATTAGAAACAAAGGTGTCGATAGTTTTACTGATCGAATAGAATAGTCCATGTCTAACTTGTCGCTGCGGCGATCATACACCGGATATTATATTTCAATAATAAATGCCTTGAAATTGTATACTCGATAACAATAAAAAAATCCGCTATATTTCTTGCCTACTTTTTATTGAGAACATTTTGATTTGCACAAAATGAATAACAAAAGTTGAGCAAATTATTTAGGACAGATTTAAATGAACGACATGACAATGAAAATGAAAATTATACAAAAAGCAAATAATAAAATAAGATTTATTGAGAACATTGGAAAATAATATATTGTGCAGAATATGGAAAACAAAAGCGATAAGTTATTAAATGGAAATGTTTGAATTGAATGTGGTAAAATGAGAGAGCGCGGGCGTTGAGAGGTTATTGTCAAACTCACCTTTCGCATATGTGGTGCTGCTAAATTTTTGAAAATGACGTGATCGCTTTGACTTACATGTTCTCTGGTTTAATGAAAATCATTAGATTAATTTCGCAAATATATTTTTATTTTTTATAAAATCTTCTTTTAGTTTTTAATTTCTTTCAGATATTCGTTTCTTAATATATTATTTGATTTAAACTTAATTGAGTTTAAATTAGTGTTAATATATATATATATATATATTTCTTTTTCGTTTTTATTCTTAAATATCCTTTTAAATTTACTTAACTTTGCTAAATCTTAAAATTTAACAGTACGCGGGGTTGGTTTACATTAAGTAAATATTTTATAATTTAAGTTGTTTATGTTTTCCAGCAATAAACTATTTTTCTGTTGAATTTATGTACAAACTGGTGGCAGAATCAAAAAACTCTATTAAAAGTTATAACAAATAAATTGAAAACTTTAACTCTCTGAAATTCAAGCAAAATTAATAAACGGCATAAATAATTGAAGTCATTAAATTTAAGGTCTGGAATATATTCAAATGTTAATATAATTCTTTTTTTTTTTTTTTTTTGTATTTTAATAAACGAGAAAAGATTAAGAAAATGTCCGTATTTTCAGGTTTATAATTTAAAAGGACAACTTTTATAATAATGAGGCCAAGCGAGCGTATTACAAGTTTCAACTTTCGCTTGTTGTATTTTGTATTTTTTTTTCTTAGTTTTCATTACTTCTGTTTTATAATAATTATTGTATATAGTTTAAGTTAGTAGTAGTTATTAATTATAGTAGAAGTTTTATAAATATTATTGTTCATTTATTGTTTTTTGTTTTGTGGTATTTCAATTTGCTGTTTCTTTTTTTATTATTATTCTTTAATTCATAAAGGGAATGCTAATATCTTTAATATGTAAATAATTTTTGAAATTTGAAATTTGAAACAAATACAGGCTTTTATTTAGAATTTTTTTTAAGGGTTTGTTTTTTAATTTTTACTTTTGTTTGCTTTTGGGTGTAAATTTGGAATTTTAAACTTTTGTCGTCTTTTTTATTATTTGCTTTTTGAACACTTTTTCTTTTAACATTTTTGTTTAAAGATTTTTTACAGTTGTCTTTTAGATACTAAGGCCACATTTTTAGAGAAAAATTAAAAGTTTAGTTTTAAGAGGAAATTAACACCAAAAAACTGTGATAAATAACTCAAAGACACACCAGACTATTATTGAGTGCAAGAATGTGAAAATTGTGAAAAATTGGTGGTAAAAAAAAAACTCAATTATTAGTCCCCTTTAATCTGTAACTATTTATCAACGTCACGTCAAGACAGTTATGAAACTGTCCTCCTTGTGGACGACATTCAACTACTGTTGACAGCCTGTGGCTATTCTCGAAGGTGTCGGCAGAAGTTATCACTTTCTAAAGAAAAAAAGTATCTCATTTTTGATACGGTCTTGATGTCGACAAATTGTTGCAAAATAAGAGCGTATGTTTTTTTTTTACTGTTTCTACTGGATGTTTTAAAGTTATCAAATCAATTAGTAAGCAAGTCATTTGCTTGATCAAGCAGTCCTCCCTTTTAATATTTCAATTATATTTCAAATACTTTTTTTATAAGTCAAACAAAACCAGGGATTCAATAGGAGAAAGAAATGGAATATATTGAACACCTGAAGCAGAATCTAAATGTTAAGCTGGAATATATGGAAGATTTATTTTCTTATTTACAATATAACCAATTCAGTCCATTCAAACCCACGACTACTGGACTAACAGACCAGCATTCACTGCTACCAATCAGCCAAAATGCAACTTAACCTGTAAAAATATTTCAACTGTTGCTTCGGCAACGACGCATTAAAGCTAATTGGCTGCAAGAGCTTCAGAAGTTTGCTTTGTAATTCCTAATTACACTGCATGACAATGATTCTATGAATAGCGAAATCGAGGCCACGTTAAAGCGACAATTCGTCCACGTTAATGCGACGAATTGTCGAAAAAGAATTGATAGTTGAAGAAATTCATAGGAGACACCAGTAATAGTCAATTGTTGTCGACAAGTAATAGACAGGTAACAATACTATTGACGTGACAGCGACAGCACCCGGAGAATGACTCAAAAAGGTTGTTCAATTAGAGGGATTTTCGTTTAAGCGAGCAAATGGAGGGGGAGAATATAAAAATTATTGTTTAATTTCCAGAGGAAAAAGGGAAATCACAATCGGTCAACATCGCAGAGCTAATTCAAGCACATAATTTTGATCGTTTCAATTTATTATCCTGTAATTTCAGAAATACTTGTTCTTATCTGATTTTTATTATTATCCTGTTGAAAGAAATAATGTTTTTTTTCATAATTATTTGTCATAATCTGATTTAATTTTTTTTTGCATTTATAAAATTTCAGATTTGACTGTTATTTACATATTTTACGATAAACTAAATAAAATATTTCTGTTATTTATTTCTTGTTAATGAACAATGGATTCAGTTACCGTTTTGAAGTTAAAGATAAACACAAAAGAAAATTATTAAAAATTAAAAATAGAAAAAAAACATCATACAAAATTTACGCAACAAATAACAAATAAAAGTGATATAATAATTAATTCTAAGGAATTTATAAAAGTCGAAATATGAATATAAAAATCAGATAACAACAATTATTTTTGACAAAAGAAATTCAAGCCAGAATATGACGAAAATTTCTGACAAAAAAGCAAATAAAAATCAGATAATAACAATTATTTCAGCAAAAAAAATATAAATAAGAACCAAAATAAAACAAATATTTCCGACAAAACCCAACTAAGAATCAGAATGGCATAAAATATTAATCAGAATATGAGAAAAATAAAAAAAATATCAGATAATGATAATTATTTCTGTAAAAGAAAGAAAGAAAGAACTATATTTCTGTAAAAATATATATTTCTGAAAACCAAGTAATAATAATTACTTCGGAGAATATATATAGAAATCAGAATATGACAATTATTTCATAAAAAAAATAAATAAATGTGAGATAACATTTATTTCTGACCAATAAATAATATTAATATCATAAAATAACAATTATTTGAAAAGAATAAATTATCTTTATAATGAATTAAAGGATTTTTTTCTTTCAATTAAACAACGTGCGTTTGCCAGAATTCGACTGTGTACAAATATGACAAAAACATTGCCACTGGTACACATTGTGTATTGTTGCGATGGCACAAAATGACACAACACGTAGTCAGCTGAAGTTAATAATTTTTGTGGCAAAGGAAAAGGAATGGTTGCTTTTTTATTACTATTTTTTAAAGACAAATACGTAACATTAAAACTTAGAAAAATCTGCAAAATCTGCAAAAATACCAGACTATTTTATGATTCCTGAAGAAGTTAACCGACGGTTAGCGAATTATCGAATATTAAATATTAATGAAAAAGAACCTCAAAACTCAAACAGATCTATTAATTATCAAGACTATTTTATTTAAATATTATGAAACCTTTATGAAAAGCTTATAAAACAGAGCGTATTTGCGTCGAAAGCAACATAAAAAGTAAATCAATAATTAATCCAGCATGTCTGTCTTTGTATTAAGTTTTTCAAAATAGGACAAAATGAAAAGGGAGAGTATTTGGAAGGATATATTTTAGACTAAAGAGAAACGTATAGGGGTAGTTTAAGATTCAATGTATCTATGCGCTATACAAAATACATAATTATGTAAGACTTACATACAAATAATTTACATTATTTACAGACAGAAACACACCTAACACGAGTCTATATAATATAAGCACTTGAGAAAATTACCATTTTAAATGGTTCTTCGAAAACAAAAAAACAAAAAGGAAATAAAAATTAAATACGTCGTTGATTCTTGTTTTGTAGATTCCATAACTACTATTTTCTTTCCAAATATCATATCTACGAGTATCAGTAGTTGTAGCCAGGAGTGGTGGTGGAGGTTGTGGTGACTTAAGCTGCTCTTTCCTTACACTGGGACACAAGTGGTACTTCTGTGCCGCTGTTGGCTACAGCAATTTAATTTTGACACGAATAGAATCTGGATTCATTTTAGTGCTGAAAATTTTCATTAGAATATCAGTTAAGCGTAGGAGATTACTGAGGCACTCCCCTCTAAAGTTGTTTTTGTTGTTGTTATGCCTTGTCATCATAGTCCTTGTTATTGTCTTTTGAATTTTGTACAATGAGCATAAGATAATGATCGTTATCATTATAATAATATTAATTGTTGTATAATAATTTAAAGTACGAATTGTAGTCATAGTAGTAGTTGTTTTTATTGTTGTTGTTGTTATACGAAATGTTGTTAGTGTCCATATTGTTCGTAATGGGAACTTTGGTTGCAGTTCTCGTCATTCATCCCACAAACATTGTTGTTTTTGTCTAACATAATACGAGAATTGTGAACATTTGCGACATGTCTTAATGCCACAACGATAATTCGTTTGTGCTGCAGCCAATGTATCGCCATTGGTCTTACCTTTACAATATTTTAGGCCGCAGGGATACCAACCAATGCAGGTTTCTAAGGTACAAATGCAGGGTGCCCAGAGACTACTGACTTCGTTGCAACGTGACGATAAAGTAGGGGGAAATTTTTCGGTGGCTGATTCAAGACTTGAGATAGATGAGCCTAGAAAAGGAGCCAACGGCACGCACACAAAAAAGTGGAGAATATATAAATATAAAGCGTTCATTGTGGAACTCTTAACAACGCATGGAAGTGATCAAGGATTTGGAAATGTAAATTACACAATAAAAAAAAGAATAACAAACAAAAAAAGGAATGTGGAGCTGAAAGTTTTTTTATCATGAAATGAACAGTCAACTAGTTGCAGTAAATAAGAAAAGAAAACAAAATTTACTTACCCGGCAGCTCTGACCATGCCTTCAAATCGACATCTCTCACGTAAGTGGCATCTACCGCCTCACCGCATATGCTCGTCAAATGCCTTGTTATAGGCTGTGATCGATTGAGATGCACCCACGAGGTCATGGTAAATGTTTCTTTACCCTTATCCTCTTCGGGCGTACGTATGGTGCTGGGATTCTTTTGTCGCAACTTAGCCATGGCATCAGATGATATAAAATCGCCCTTTTGGAATTTCGTTACAAAACACATGACTTGATACAGATTTTGGCCACGTTCTTCTTCGCCCAAAACCAGTGCTTTGAGTATGCGTACTTCCTGAAAGGAGCAGTTGGTTGGACAATAGAAACACTTCTTCACAAATATTATTTTAAAAAAATGACGATTCGGTTTAACAAAAAATAATTTTATTCAATTAATGGCCATTATTGCAACGTTGTGTTTGTGAGAAGTAGGACATTAATAGACAACCAACCAGTTTCTCATTGTTGCAATTATACTTTTATCCACCGGGTTTGTGAACTTACTTAAGGTTTAAACAGAAGGTTTATACCGTTTAAGTTGCCATCAACACACAAATAGATGAAGTAAATAGGGAACTGTATGGCTTAGTTTAAGGAGCAGACACATATATTTTTCTTCATTAAGCATTAAACACAATCACGACAGCAGACTACTGACTACAACTTGTCAAAAATAGAATACATGTGCGTATATAAGAATGATGATTTTTACTACTACAGAGAACATGGCAACGGCTTGTTGCCCATTCTATTTTTGTGGTTGTAGCCAAATTAAACTAATTTCTATTTTACTGAGCAACAATGAGTAAATGCAATGTTGCCAGCATAATATAAATAGACTCAATTATTGTAAACTTGAAAATATGCTGTCTTATTATACAAGAAGAAACAACAAACTATATTTCCACGCTAATGAAATGTTTTATTATCATATATTGTGGACTTTAAATATATTTTATTGGAATAACACTATTTAAGAGTATTCCATACATGAAAGTGTCTACACTGGCATATGAAGAGAATTCTACTACAAGCAACAAGACATGGTTATTGATTTGGTGGTGTCGTTTCAAAAATAATTAAGTAGCTGATTACGAGGAAACGGTTGTGGCCAACGGCTTTTGTAGTCGGTGTTCGTGTAACCTGCCGTCGTTATTGTGTTTATTGCTTTAGATTTAAGCAGTCATGGGTATACTGAAGAAGCGCCTTAAAGTAGTTAATGAAGTGTGGTGTGGTACTGGCAAATTATATTTTAATCGGAAGTTCTCGACTCTACGTCAATTTATTTCACACATGTATTTCTAATAATGGCCTTAAAGTTGATAAAAAAATATATGTATATATATATATATATATATATATATATATATATATTTCGCAACGTGTTTTTTTAAACCCAGTAAGACATGAGAAACATTCCCATGTGCCGGGGAAAGTTATTATCAAATTTAATTAGTCAACTTAAACACCAGAGTGCAGGTGATCTCTTGAGCCAAACTCAAAATGTGTTCTTTTTTTTCAATAGTAACAGTTTCTAATTAAATACTTACATTTCGAAAATCAATTATTTGCGTTATTAAAGTGCCATCAGTTTTTTGAAATTCCAATGTTATCAAGTCTTCACTAACATTTGAGGTTATGCTCTCCTGTATTACTTCGCCACCCTGTAGAAATGAAAATTAAAAAAAAAACGTACACAATTACTACTTAATTTCAATTCGATTCTTTTTCTCTTTCCAGTGGCATAAATATACAATTTAACCTTTAAGCAATTTCAATTATGCGAAAAGAAAAGTTGAAAAAGTAGCTCTAATTAAGTAGGAGCTATACTTTAAGCGCTCAACAAAGTTGCAACAGCAACAACGCTACTAAAAATTCGTGGTAGCGGAGAAGAGCCAAATATATGTAATTGAAATAGCGGCACGAGTACTAATTTAGTATAAAAGTGCTTATTGCCGTAAGAGTGGAGCGAAATATTTCAGCTATGGAAAATGCATTTCAGTGGAAGAATATCTGAAGTGAGCTGCCGCAGTCTGATATACGAAACTAAAACTGCACTTGCAAAACCATGAATTGTGTGCAACATATTCAGGAGGAATTACACTCCCACACTTGCACAGAAACACATACACATACTATACACACACCACAACACATGCTGGGTGTACTGCAGGAAATAAACTGCAATTTTGTAAATAAAACTATAGATGCTCTTCACATGCAACATAATCATTTTAAATGCTTTACGTGCACTTTGCAAACTTAACCCACTCCGTATTCCAATTAGTTCTGATTAAAAATTTTAATATATTGTCGTATGTGTATTTCGCATTTGTTATTATTATAAGTTTGCATAAACCAGGTCAGGCATATGTAGATAAATGCCAGTATTTTCCAAAAATATATTCATGAAAGAGGTTAAGCATTTGATAGACAGAGAACTGACAAACAGATATTTTCCTTGCAGTCGTACAATCTGCATTTAAATGTTTAACTTGCAACCATAAAATGAACTACACTGCATTATAATTATGTTGAATCGGTTCTAACAATAATGGCCGACTCAATGATGTTTGTTTGTTGATTTGTTACAAACTGAGGAAGAAAAACAGTGAAGCCAAAACCAAATGGCGAGCTCATGTTAACACTGACATCTACAGACATGTCGACAACAGAAATACAGAGATTTTAAGAGACCAGTTCATGACAGAAATTGATTAGAGTTCAAGACGTTGGCTGAGAAAATCTGCTTATAGTAACTAAAATCCTACTGGTTTTGCGTGGCTCTGAATGATTTTTGTTAATAATAAATGCCCCACGCGGTATGAAATTATCTCGCTATCTGAGGAATTATTTAATTATTATTATTAATATAATAAATATTCTTTCTGTTACAACATATTTTCCTTGCGCATTAATTTTTATTTTATTCGTATAACACTTTCGGTCATTACGAATATTATGTGATACCATACTACCTGCTACGCCGTTAGAGTAAATGGTGTCTTTTATGCATCGGAAAATTTTAACGTACTCGCTCAAAAAAGTACCTTCTAAAAAAATTGTATTGATATAACAATTCTTTCACAAATTATATTTTAAGAAAGCGCCTTCTTCAATTCAATAAACATAATTTAACACACAAAAAAGTACCGAAATGGGCAACTTTTAAAAAGCACCGAAACATATTCGGTATTATCTTTCAGAAGAATAAAGCGCGCTGAAAAGCTTTCTGCTATCTGCTATAGTTTGGAAAATGTATGAAGGGCAAAAAAAAATCTATTACCAAATTTGATGTTTATCTCTTTTTATCCCCTTAAAAGTACATGTACCAAAAAAAAAAGCACCCAGCACATGCCGAGCTTTTTTTTAGCAATTTCTGCATGCTTCTGCTGTTTCGAGTCTATCTACCGCAGTTTCCAACATATAACATTTCCAAGTTTACCTCTTTTTATACCTACGCTGCGGAATGCTCTTCTCAATGCATTTGAATTTCCGAAAATCCCTTTTTAGTGGATCTATACGACGAGAGCAGAACCAATATATGCATATATATATACATATATATATATATATATATATATATATATATATATAAATATATATAAATAAATTTTGAAAATTTTAGCTTAAGTGTTCTGGGCTGAGCGATAATAAGTTACTCAACAACGATATATCTTTGCTTCTGCTTAATAAATTCTGGAATTATATTACAAAAACACTGTATTTTACAGTTCCGTGATTGGACCAAAGACAATCAATAACTTTTACAAAATTCAAGACTCATAGATATCGATTGAAATTTCAATAAAATTTTCAATACTTTCGAAAAATTTCACTTCTTTTGCGACCACATTGCTTAACAAGCAAAAGAATAAATTTAATTTAAATAATTTTGGGTCGTTGATGAACTCTGCGAACCATTTAAATAAACAAATTTTTGGTAATTCGAGTCTCATGCGTTTAATTGTGGCAAAACACCCAGCAAAAGAATGCAACAAAGCAGACCGACGTTACGTATCAATAATTTGCCAGTATTTTCAATATTGCAAACGAAATTAATAAAAATGAAGTGGGGAGAAAAAAGATAAGAATTGAAAATATATGCTAACAAAACAGCCAATCGATGGTTGTTGCCAAATGTTGCACAAGAGGGCAATTGTGAAGCGCTTCCTGTAACAAATGATAAACGGATGTGGGCCAGTTGGAAACTCAAGAGACACGAGTCATTAAAGCGTTTACGTTTTTAAATATTTTTAGCTGCTTCTTGGTTTACTACACTATCTCTGTTTGTTTGTGTGTGCATGTGTATTTTAAGGCAAACAGTTTTCTGACAATAAGTCTAATTTGGCGTGTTGGTGTACCGAAACACGTGTAGGTGTAAAAGCCAGGTGTTAACAAAATGCACAGCAAACTAAATATAAACTGTTAAAGGCATTTGCATTTATTTATCCATTAAAAAAATCTACAAACTTAAACTGTTGAAAAGAGATTAAAAAAGCGAACATTTAACCAACGAAAAAACATACACACACGTACAACATGTGCACTTTTCAACAACTTTTCATACAGGAAAATTAAAGCAGCAACACGCGCTAAGCCATACAAAAGAACGAAAGAACGAGAGCACGAAAGCAGAGCTGAGCAGAAGTAGAGAAAACAATTAACGGTGCTTTAAGCTTTAACTTTTTCTTTTTCTTTTTTAATAAAACTGTGTAAAGATCTTAAATCTGTTTTAGTTTTAAGTTCAAAGTTTTTAGTTATCAACTTAAATTGTTTTATATGGGACTACGGCAAGACATGGATAATTGAATATTCAATTCAAACTTTTTACTGAATTTTCAAGCATCATAAAGCTCTACGAAAACTTTCCTGTTGACATTAAATGTTAAATCTGCGCATGAATAATACTTCTCGTCACGTCCTACCATCCAACTGCTACAAAAAAAACTGGCAAAATGTAAAAAATTAATATTCCAAATGGTTTTGTAATTAGAGACAGAAGAAGTAGGCAAAATTCTACGAGTGTTAAGAGGGTATTAAGTTTGGATGTATCATTTCGAATTCAAGAGCAAACTGGTTTCGAAATGATCACATTAAATTTAAATTTATTCCCTTTTTAATGTCAGTAATTTTTATTCATCTCTGTTTTGCCACATTGAATTCAAACAAATTTTAAATACTTTTTTATGCAGCGTATTTAATTCGGAAAGACATGACGCACATGCCAAAGAACAATTTAATTATCCAACTTTGCATTGCAAAGCAAAACAGCTGTTTTCAAAAGCCGCTACACTTGCAGCTCGTATGCAAAGTATTTTTCTCTTTTTTCTTATCAAATGAATTAGTTGAATGTCACAACAATTTTTATTTTATGCAAATCATACATACGAAATAGTATAGGAGAGCTGCCTCAATAGAAAACCCATGGTAACACACTTTAAATCCCCGTGTAGCCGTTTCAGCTACTGAACTTTAGACAGCTGTTGAGTTGACTGTCATTTAGCCAATCAACAATACGTGCAAATATTGAAATTTATTGATCAAAATTGAGATTATGTTTGCGCTACAAGCCGCGCACATTTTACAGTCGCCATAATCGTCGTAGCACGAGAGAATTATATTTTAGTCCCCTGATTCAACACACAATCGGGCAATACCCGTACGTCATAAGCGTACGGCAGCAGTCCTTGAGAGTACACGGGAAAACCCGAGGTTGTTGGCCATGTCAAGGCCTAAAAACAACGCTGTAACTCATTTTTTATAGCAAAAATTTTGTGATGACTCTCATTCAAATAGCCTCTATTTTTTAGTTTTATAAAACCTACTTTTTTATAGCAAACACGGCAAAAATTTCCCGGCGATCTGATAAATTCTCAACTGCTGAAGAACAGGAGAACAGAAGTGTTCTCTTTTTATATTGCCTTGGCGTGTTTTAGCGGAAGTATTTTTCTATACAATTTTTGCTTCCTATCGGCTGTTCTTTTGATTGCATGAGTGCTTAAAATTTTAATACAAGACGGTAAATATTGTTCGAATGAAAATGTTTGTATTGCTGTGGGCTGATCCGGATTTTCCGGACCTGCTCTAGTACAGGAATAATCGATACTCATGCAGTAAAAAGCGCCTCTCTGCTCTCTATTTTACATTATATGATTCTACATTCACAACAAATTCATAGATATTGTTCGTTTACCACAATTTCAAATTAAAATAAATTTAGTTATAATCTCAAATTTTTATTTTTATTATATTTTATAGTTAGCAAAAAAAATTATACAGCTGTAGTTATTTTAAGATTTTATCGTTATCTTCATAGTGAATAGAGTGTTCAAAAGCATTAGATAAAAAGCAAATGAGCAAGGAAAATAAAGTGTTTGCGTTAAAAATTAACATTAAAACAACATAAAGAAATCACAAACGTAAGAGGCAGCAAGAAAAAACAGAACCAAAATATTTTTGCCGCATTGTGTACAGAAACAAAAAATGTATATATATTTTCACGTGGCATATTGAGGCAATACCTCTGTGTGCTCTAACAACAAATTGCTGTTTTTTTATTTTATTTTAAATATTCTCTATACGTATTCTATATACATATATATATATATATATATATATATATAAAGAAACTTTGAGTAAGTAAACAACAAAAATAACAAGAAGAACAAAATGTACTCGTATATACCCCAATACATCTCTACTCTTCGCTTCACTTGGTAGATATTAAAAGAGTGTATTTGATATTAAAATAGTGTATTTGAAATTCGGCTCAGCCGGATATCATGTAGTTAATTATTTGAAACTATTTAACTACAAACAAATTATAGTACATTTGAGAGACATCACGAACAATACAAGAGAACAAACACGATGATAAAAAGATGGCAGTAAAATTAATAATAGAATATTAAGGCAACGAGGAAAATAACAGGGGGATCGTTTTTGCATATAAAATTTGTTATTTTTTAGTTGTTTTTGCTGTGGTGATTTTGTTTTTGTTTTTCTTTGTTTGCCAAATTTTTACAGGAAGTTTGCTTGACCTCCAATTAAGTGAAATAAAATCAACAATTTCATTTAACACTTAATGCCGCTTTCTTTTAAAGTTCAAAAACTTTGCTCTTTAATTCACAAAATGCGCCTACATTTTGATTCTTTACTAAAATCTGCTTTTTTTTAAATTCCTTTAGTTCCCTTGCTAATTCGGATAATTTTTTATTTTGTTATTTTATATAATTATTATTATTATTATTTTTTACTAAAATTTTTGAATGTTTTTATAATTTTTGTGTTTATTTAATCAAACCTTAGTTTGAGTCCATATTATTTAAAAAAACGCATAAAACTTTTGACTCATTCGTGCCAACGAATAAAAATTCACTCGGTATAAGTTTCGTTTTAGCACCGTTTGCCCTAAAATTATTTCTTTGTACATCATTATTTCCACGAAATTATTTCAAGATAAGTGCGTTTTAATTTTGATTACCTTCGAAAATGTTACATTTAAGTTGAAGGTTTTGTGCGATAAGAGTTTGTGAAAAAGCTTCCGCGATATTTTGTGCTCTGAAGGCATTCGGGTGATAAACCAAGAACTTGAAACATTTATGATCTTTACAGAACACTGACTTCCGTCAATTTACCCGTATTTATTTACTCATTTACAGATAAAATATTTTTGTCTGAAGGTCAGCAAATTATTATCTTTCAACCAACTATTTTTATAATCAATCCGCTAATATTTTCGATTTGGGAACATTTGAAAGTGTTAATTGGGATGGTTCATTAAATATGAATATGGATTACAATTTCAATTATCGCTTGTCTTACCTCTTCTGTGAGAAGGAGAGATTAAAACATATTTTATATTGAAGTATAACGTTTTATTTCAAATAAAATATTTAAATTTAAAAATATTAAATTAAAAGCTTTTTACGATAAGACATAAGATTTATATGTTTGGCCTTGTCGCACTACTTTCGTAGTATGGAAGCTTTTTGAACGATAAAAGATAGTACAAAAAAGCGCATAATAAAAATAATTATATTCGTTATATAGAACACTTGCGTCAATTCTAACACAATTATTTAATTAAAAAAGATAAAATCGTTGTTTCGCCAATTCATAAAATTATTGTTGTAGAGCAAGAATTTCTATACTCAATCCTGAGGTATATGAACTGCTGATATTTTCGATTTAAGAACAGTTAAAACTTAAACGTTACTAACAGTGTTAAGAGAAAAGTTTGTTCAAAATGAACATTTTTGCTTTCCTTATAATAACAATATCGCTGGCTTCTGCAGTATGTGGACGGGGTAGATAAACAATAAATTTTATTTTAAACTGTTTGCATTGTAACATATTTTCGCTCTCAGATAGAAGATGCGAAATGGAGCCATGGCCGGAAATAGTCCCAAAAGGCGCCTTTGGCAGCAGAGAGTATTTCACATTCGTCTCAGGGCAGTGCGAACCTTACATCGCCGCTGAGTGGGTTGATGGTAATCAGTTCAGTTCCCGCGATGAATGTAACGATTTGTGCAAGCCACGCGGTGAGTTGTATTTTGAGAATTTATTGACAACTCCACTACACACGCCATGTATTATTAACTTTTTATATTGCATTGTAACATATTTTCACTCTCAGATATAAATAAAAAGGAGCCAAATCCGGAAAGAGTCAAACACGGCAAAAAATATTACAACGCCGATGAGTCTGTTTCTGGTGGCCCCAAAAAATCTAACAACTTCCGCGGTAAGTTGTATTTTAAGAGCTTTTTATCCAACTTCATTGCACACGCCATGTATTATTAACTTTTTATATTGCATTGTAACATATTTTCACTCTCAGATATATATAAAAAGGAGCCAAATCCGAAAAGAGTCAAAGACGACACCACCGGCAGCAAAAAATACCACAACGCCGCTGAGTCTGTTTCTGGTGGCAATCAGTTCAAGAGCTTAAAAAAATCTAATAATTTCCGCGGTAAGTTTTATTTCTAACTCCATTGCACGCGCCATGTATTATTAACTTTTTATAATTCGTGTTAAAGTCATGCCATTTCCAAATAGTCGAAACTTGTATTAACTCACTGGATATCGTTCCGTCCAACAATTTTATTTAACACAAATACAGAATTTCCCCTACTTTCGCACAGATAATCAAAGATATAATACTTTTTTCAGTTTTTATCTCTAAAAACTAAAGAGAATAACTATTTAATTGTAATATTTTTGTGACAGCAATTCAAAGAAAGTTGACTTTCAAAAATATATATAAACGATTTTTGTTTCATATCAGATAACTTATGAAATAAGAATATGACTTCGTTACAACTCAAATAAGTCTACAACTGTGAGAGATAAAAATCTTTATTCTTCAATGATTGACTGCTGCACTGATGAAATCACTATCGATGGTTGACAGTTACAAAAGTTAGAAGCTGAAAAATATTTCAACACTCACTTTCGTTGTAGCACCTCGTCTTTTCTATTCAAAAGAGTAGTTTTGATTAAAATCCGTTCAGTGGAGCAACAGATGCGGACTTTTAAAAATTTTTTGTAATTTCTTGTTACTGTACACTAGTCAAGTGTTACCTTTAAAAGCTGACGAAACAATTTGTTTCGGTTCGATGGAAAGTGTGACTTTTTCACTTGTAGTTGGCCAAAATTAAAAAATCTCTTATAATTGACATTTGCCACACGCGCTATATATTGTCTATAACGAAATGCATAAATAATCACTTCTTTCACGCTTAGATCCAAGATGTGAAATGAGCACATATCCGGGAAACATTAAACACCAGTATAGAGGTACCCACACCTACTATACATTCGATTCAGGATCATGCAAGTCCTACAACGGCGCTGGATTTGTTGAAGGTATTAACATGTTCTGGACTTACTCTGATTGTGTAAAGACATGCATCCGGTAGGTTTTTTTGAATTAAATTATAAATCCTGGAAGCAGCCATTTTATTTGACTGTTAATTAATATATTCTTTTTTGGAAGTCTTAGGAAAAAGTAATCGTGTACTTGATGACAAAATTAAACTGAAAGAAATTTAAATGGTCGTAACGACGATATTATGTAGAATTGCCATTCATCAAATAACACAAAATATATTCTCTGCACTTATTTTAATTCCATTAAAAATTTTGTAAAATTTTTTAATACAAATAAAACCTCGTGAGCGCACAATTTTTTAATGAAACTTATAAATCTAAATTACTTTTGATCCGGGGAACAATTAAAGTCCAAAAAACATAGCATGAAGACCTGGTAAGTCGCTAGCCACTGTCAGCGGTTGTTGGAGTTTCGCACAGCCGATCTGTTGTTGACAATATTATTTATGGTGCATAATGGTTGCAACTTTTCTGCTAAAATTCAGCTGCAAAGCAGGTTTTTTGTTGCAACTGAAACAAAGTTCAAACTTTGAAATTCGAAAGCCTTTTTCGTAAGCCTCATTATTTCACACAATATTACAAACAACGATCGCTTTTTTTTATAATATTTATAAAAGAATTGATGGACTTTGACGAGGAATGGAATGGACATAGAAAGAAAAATTAAATTTTTATTTTTTTAAGAAATTTTTTTTACGAATACTTCAACGATTGTTTTTATTATTTTTTTTTTTCTTACTTTTATTTTATTTTTTGAATTTTTTTATGTTAGGAAAAAAGGACATATACTTAAGTATAAAATTCAAACCATAAAAGTTTGACTTAATGTATAATGGAACAAAAAATTCAGAAAAATGGGACATGAAGAAAATAATCAAATGGTAACACAGGTATCATAACACACAAGTGTTAACATCAGGTTGATACAGTTCTCGGATTGTTTTTCACAATAAAATTTGTGTAAATAGAAAACTGTTATCACATTCAACTAAGCCACCTAAACAGTGGTGATAAACACAATATACACATGAGCACTGAAGATGAAAGTGTAGCGACTTTCGAAAACAGCTGTTCTGCTCTGCTGTGTAAGTTGAATAAAACTGATGTTGACTTCCTTTGTGCCTAGGAATATTTATCATCATGTCTTTCTGAGATTTTAACTAAGTTAGAACAATTAGCCTATATAAATATTAATATAGGAATGAAACCCATTTTAGTTTAGAAATCAAAGAATTAAACAAGAATCCCCAAACATATAAATTGACCTATAATTTTGCCAGTGTCTACGCAAAATGAACAAAAGTTATCAATAAACCTGCCTTAAACTTGAATTTCGGCATAAAACCATAAAGTCATTCAATTCATTAGGAATAACTCGCAATAACACTAAAAGCTTCAATATATTAAGTAAAAATATAATTTTTTATACCGCCAGCAAATGACAAACTTATTCATTCGAAGGTGAATGCAGGCACAAAAAGAAATACGTATTTAGAAGCTTTACTGTCACTGTAAGCAACAAACAATAGATGAAGAATGAGAATATTTATAGCAAAAGGATGTGGAAATGATGCAAAGTCACTCCATTTTCTTTTGCAATTTTCACAAAACCGTAACCGTCTTCAGTTCGTTACACTTGAAAGAATTTATTGATGTAAAACAATTGAAAGAGACAACAAAAACAATCTCATTGTGAATTTCGCTTTCGAAATAACTGAATGTTGTATAGAAGTTAATACAGGGTGACACAAACGAAAAGAACACTTTGAAGGGCAGCATATTTTTAGGAGCATTCTGCTATAACAGAAGTCCACAAACCGCTTTCCCATACAGCACAATGGGCCATAACCGCAAAAAAAATTTATATGAAGGAACAGTTCTTCGGAAAAAAAAAATATATATATATATATTGAGGAAAACTGTTTTTTGGAAGGAACGAAATAAAATTAAAAATTGTTTGATTCAAAATTTAATCAACGAAAAGTTTGGGAAAAAAGAATCAGCACGATTAAATTAAATGCAAAGCGACAATTCGCAAAAATTAATAATTTATAAAAAAATACATATTCTTATTCAAGAGGTAGTCAAACAGCTCTCGCATGCTACTCTATTTTTTATATAATACACTGCAACTCTATGAAAGCTTTTAAGAATCTTACAAAATAAATATTAAAACAAAAGGAAATAAAAATTACTGCAATAGAACAGCTTTTTTGTAGCTTTTGTCTAAGACGTTGCAAGAAAAAAAGTGTGGCCAAAAACAAACAAAAAACTCATTCACATGCCCATGAATAAATGCTGGAAAATGGAAAGTGTACAACAGCATTAAAATATAAAACAGAACAAAATATTAATAGACGAAGGCAGCAGAGAAAAAAGGTCATTAAAACAATAGCGAAATACAAATAAAAATAATAATGATAAACATGTACAACAAACACAACAACAAAGTAAGTGTCCATGAACTAAATTGTGAAATAAAAACTAAATGGGAAATGTAGTAAAACTAAGAAGAAAGCGTAAAAAAAATTACACAAGAAAAAAGGGTAAAAGAGTAAAAGAATAGAGCACAAGCATTGGCAGCTGTGGCTGTCTGTGGCATCAACATAAACAACATTACAACAACAACGAGAAGGAATCAGCCAAACATGATAAAAAATATATATATTTAAAGAAAGGAAAACTTGCGCTCTTCTATTTTCTTTAAGTGGATTTTACACACAAAGAAAGTGGAAATCGTTAAGAAAATAATAAAAAGAAATATTAATATTAAAAAAGAAGAAACTTATTTATAAAAACCAACAACGACATAAAGGAAAATTTTTATTTATTATGTACGTGAATTATGCGAGTGTATTTATTTATTTGTTGGCAATTCGTGTAAACACACAGGCAATACAACCAATTCAAAATTTATTTTTCTTTTCGAACAAAAGTTTGCAAAACTTTTGTAATGAAATATTTTCAAGTTATTTTTTTTTCTTCTTTGTCCTTTCTTCTTATTTATTTATTTATTTATTTACTTGCTATTTTTCGTTTTTTTATTTAATTTATTTCTTATTTCTTTGCGATTCCCAAACTAATTCAGTTTTTACTCAGTGTACTTAAAATTTGTGCATGTAAACCAATTCCAATAAGACAAAAAGCGTAAAGGGATCTAGGAGTGCAATTGATTAGACAGACTTGTGCGGTTTGGCTTTTAGTGTGTAATTTGATTTCTTGGATTACGAGATATTTTTCCCGGTTTTTAGCAAAAATTGAGGCACCACTTCCTAGAAAGCTTCTTTGATGGTTCAGTTAGTCGTGACATACCCAGAACACCGTAACCTTAAACGATAATGCAGCCCCAACCGATCTTTTGGGTAATACTGTTTTCAATTATATTTGACATAACCATAACCATAGAAGTCGAATACGTGTTGGCTTCAAGCTATGGCGTTATAGTTACGATGTTATGGATAAGTCACGACTAATTGAACCACGTCGATTGCCGCAAGACTTCGAAGTGCTAATTAATTATGGTTTTCGATTATTTTATTTGACTCGCAAATCTGTAGAAATCCCAGCTCATCAAGTGACTCATTCATGCTCATCAAGTGGCTCATTCATTCAAAGTTAATAAAAGTTTGAAAGTCAATATTATAGTGTTTGTCCAATTCTATTTAGACTGTCTTTTTATTTACATTTTATTATTAAAATTTTTTTAACTTTTATTTTTAAGTTCTTTTCATTTTAAGTTTCTTATTTTCAAGTTTTAAATTTTTTGCTTTTCTTTTTCATATTAAATTTTTTAAGTTCTTTTTAATTTTAATTTTTTATATCTTTTATTTTTATTTTCTTTCATTTGTTTTATTTTTTTATTATTTCTTTTTATATTTGGGTTTTTATTAAACATGACTGCGTACATTATTGTAAGAACTTGTGGGTATACCCCCCTCAATATGTAAAGTCGTCAGAATGCACCCCGATATTGTAGCTTGCATTAAATCGGCATATACAAAAGTGCCGCGGATCCGGAAATTGCGTTTGACAGTGTGAGATGCCCTTAAAACGACTGTATAGTTGTCGAACTTATTTGTATTAAATTCGATTTTGTACTAACCGAAGTTTAAATGATGACTATAAAAATATTCTAAATAATCAACTTTTGATAAAAATCGAATTTAATACAAATTTTAAAAAAATATATATAAATTTGAACCTGAACCTGAATTTTCGTGTTAGTATTTATTTTTTAATAATCAATTTTCTTTTATTTTTAAGTCTTTCATTTATAATACTTTTAATTACTTCCATATATTTGTTTAATTTAAATTTTTTCTAAGAAACACACCGAAGTCTAGGGGGGAGCCATGACTTATCTTTGGACTGAGAGTCTAGTATTGGTACTCATCAGCTTAGCGTGAACGAAAATAAAAAAAAATACTTTTTGGTAGCCTATTCACCTGGACTAGAATATATAACGCTGCTAAGATATTATCAAAGAGCACACTTCTTTCAAGTAATCTGAAGTGATCAGACGTACCTACTTTAAATTTATTCTCATGGTGAGCGCATGTTGAAAGAATTTTTATGAAAAAGTAATTAAAATAATAATAATGACAATATAAACAACAACACTTATAACAAATATATAATCATAATCACAACAACACAGCTGGACCAAAACAATAACTTTAAATTTAGCAAAATTTAAATGAATTCACTTTCAAAATCTCCTTAACAGATATTCTCCACACATTGTTTTTTGTTCATCTTAAATTATTCATTTAATACGAATGTTTTTGTTTTATATTCATAAAATATCTCAACTCAAAAAAGATAACAAACTGGCACAAAAGGCCACATAAATAATAAGTGTTGCTCGCTGCCAAGAGAAAGGAGGACAAATACAAGTTCATCAAAATAATAAAACAAACATAAAACAAAGTACGTAGTTGGAAAAGAAAGAAGAAAGCAAAATCTCTGAAAAGCATTCATCATATTTAAAAGGGTTTCACGGTTCAAGAGCACACGATAGGACGAAAAATCGCCCCAAAGAAATCAACAAACAAATTCTTTACAAAAATATATAAGAAAATATATTTCAACTTACAAATGCATTAAATATTTTTATTTAAAAAAAAGCTTTACCTTGTGGAAATGCCCCTCAAAACTTTTCTTTAATGAATAAATGCATGAATAAATGAATGACAAGATGAATGAACAAGTACGCACTCTTACACACTTGTACACATACACATATTCATGTATAAACACACTATTACTGTGTGTATGTGCATGAAGGGATGATTAATTTGAAAACTACAACAACAAAATAACACTATAAATACAAAATTTAGCAACAACAAGAACAGCACGAGAGCAAACAGCATTATGGCGTTTGACTCTTTAATAAATCTTGGAAAATGTTTGCTTACATTGTTGAACTTTGTGTGGCACATACAAGCACAAGCGCACACACACATCCGACACACCAAAACACACATAAAAACACATAAGCACAAATACACTTGCTGTAATATTCATGTGCATTCCTCATTGTGCTTGAATTCATGTGTTCTTGCGTGTTATTAATGCACCTAAAAGTATGCTACTTGAATTATATATTTATAAAGTTTACTTCGTCTTCTTCTTCTTCTTATTTTTGTTCTCTTGAGTACTGGAAAATATTCATTCAACACGCATCACATTATGCCATACTTCAGCAGCACAGCACAAGATCGGGCGGACAATATTTAAGCATCCACTCGCATGAGTGAATGAAAACTTAAAAAAGGTGAATTGTTGTTACAAAAGCTCTATTGTGAAGGAGGAAAAAAAAACAATTAAAAAAAGAAAAAACAAACTAACACAGTGAAACCTGTTTATAATCGCCGTTTGCGGTGCTTTTCCTCGGCTATGAGAGGTGTGCGCTCACAAGAGACACCATGATAACGCACCTAAGGTCCCAGTCTCGCCACTTTTTTGTCCAAATGCAACAAAAGGAAATTTCACAAGAAACTTTAACTCTTCAAATGTTTGTATTTGTCAAACTCATATATAAGTTCAACTTTTTGATTAAATTATAGCATATTTTTGGTGTCGAATTTGTAGATATGAATACAGCAACCTCTTTTAAATATCTGTATCAATAGGAAAATCAGTTTTGATATGACAACTTTTGTTTCAAATTGAAACTTTCGTCCAAATGGAATTATTACTAACAGACTATTTTTTTTTTAAACAAGATGAATAATTAAATAATCAAATGAAGACATCAATTTCGTTTTCAAGCCACACAGCACAGAATAATGTCATTACTACATGTATGGACTTGTTTATTACCACGGGAATAGAATAGAAACCAATTGCAGAAGAGAACTGTTGCCCTACTAAACTGTTGTACAACCCCACCAAGAAAACGCTCTCGACGTCGCTTGATTATTTTGAAAACATAATATTTCGGGCAGATATTGTGAGCCCCATTTTTTTAGAATTTCATGTCTAACTATGAAAATAGAAATTAAAAAAAATCATCCGATTGTGCGAGTTTTCACTGTATACTAAAGCAGAGATCGCACTGCAAATGATTAATACCCGCTTAATGTGCCTTTCAGATGTTTAACTGAAAACAATATGAATGAATCAAAAATTACTCATACACCCTTTTGTGAGAAATATTTCAACTGACAGGGGTCAGTTAAACACAAGCAACGTGCACTGCGGACACTGACTCAAAACGTCTAGAATATATATAATTAAGGACTCGTTTTAGTTGTTAACTGATCTTCCCAGGAAGCGGTATTAATTGCTGAAAACATATTCGCATTCTTCAGTAAGTGAAAGCGGAGCAACACGGAATATTACAACCCATACAAAAACGTCTTCTAACAAAAGAAAATTGTTTTCTTATTTACAAAGAATCGATCTTCGATTGAAAGTTGTTTCGAATCTGAGAAAACTACCTTAAAAAACAAAATTCTATCGATAAATTTACTTCATTTAAAGATCGATCGCATATTTTGCCAGAGCATACGATCGCGTTTTATTTTAGCAGCGTTTTTTCTCAATCTCTCACTTTTCTGTGCTCGTTTCCATAAAAAATTTACCACAATTTTATTTAATTTCATACATTTTGCAAACACAAAAACAGGCGAAAGTAAAAAATGTTTGAGAGTTTTTAGTGTTCCTGCCGTCAATTTCGTTAAAGTTGCGAACTTGTTCTGTGTCAACATAAAACCGATCACAAAATCGATCAAAATGAAATTTCGAATTCAACACCATTCTGCATAATTTCTGTGACAGGCCTGCTAATTTCTGCTTCTCGGCTTAAATTATAAATAAAAATGTATCAGAGCCAGTCTCTATAAGGCTGGTTGCTTCTCTTTAACATACGCACATCAGTTACACATTCCTAACGAAATAGTTTTCATATCTGAGCGTATGAGTAATTTTCATGTATTACAAAAAGTACTCATACGGCTGCATATGCAAATTATGTGAATATCATAATCGTCGTTATTACGATAACAGGGCAACAAAATCTAGATACTTACTGGTTGTTGTCCATGCTGCTTTTGTGTATGGATATTTTAAATCCCAGTGATGCCAGCTTTTGGATTATTAAAAGCACTGTGGCCATACATATGTATACGAGGTAAAAACGGCTAAGAAATTTTAAATTTTTGGGTGCAAAAGTGACAAGTAGTAAGAATAGGTATATAACCATTTCCCAATCTCTTTCTATGTTATTGTTTTACCATCCATATGATGGCCATAATTAGCTATAAGGCTGCAACAAAATTTGTTATCAAAAATGTTTAAGAATTTTTTGCTTGCGAAGGAATATTTTCACTAACAGTTTTGAAATCCAATCATGATAAGGAAATCAATCATCAGATTTTTAAATTCAGTTTGTGTCAGAAGCGTTTGCGAATAGTACTCAAAACTAAAATTATATTAAACGAAGTACGTGAAAAATATGAGCATTCATATTTAAAGATATATAGTAAAATTATTCAGCTGCAAATATTTGAATTGTCAAAAAATGCTACAAAACACTGTAAGAAATTGTGAAATACACTATAAATACACGTTTTGGAAAAGAGGGTACATATTCAACAATATTTCGGGTATTTGGAGAAGAGAAAGGTTCCAAGGCTCCAAGGCGCATAGGACGCATATATGAAACATGATATACAAACACTATTTCCATATAGACATTTCTTATTTTTTCTATTGCTAAATGAAATTTTGACTGATAATTTTTTATAGGACTGTATTTTTAAATTTCTTTTTTTTTAATCAGGCTTATTTCATTTTTCCTACATTTGCTATCTGCCCCTAATGTCGATATCAGTATCCTGCTACTGCTACCAGAGTTTCCGAAGCGCTTCTAAATAAATCTTAGGCTGCAGCAAAAAAAAATACGATAAGAATTTTGACTTTAGAATATAGATTGCGTATATAGTACGACGGCTATTTGGTAATTCCATGACTTTTGGAATTTTCATGGCGACAACTTTAAATGCAACTCTGCTGCCATTAACTGTCATCTAGCAAAAGCCTGCTGTCAACATATAGGAAATTTGAAATAACGGCCAATGTAACATAATTAAACGTAGTTATTTTTCTTGCGTAAAATATAAAATGGTACAATTAAAAGCCAACACCGATTTAGATCAACCTATTAAAAATGTATTTATAAATTTCAAGTTTTGGCTTCTCACCTGTAATACACCGGTAAATTTCTATTGAGGATAAATAAACAATACTAAATTGAAATGTTTATTAAAAATTAGCATGACGGGTAAAAATAAAACGCAACGCCATTTATGAAGATAAAACATCACAACGAACAGAACATAAAAATGGCTAAAGGTGAAAGATATATTGTGAGTATACGAACTTCTTTTTTTGTTTTGTTGAAACTGTGCGAATATAAAAACTAAAATAAGCAGGAGTAGAAATTGTTCACCATCCAACATGGGGAAAATAACAATGAATAGTTTTAAAAGCGTTAAATACGGTTGAGTTTGAGTGAGATGTTTTCTATATGCGTCAAGTGTTTGGGAGTGTGTGTGGACGTGTAGAGGGAATAAGTATTTTTGAAATCATTGTAGTCATTGAGCACGTTGGTTTATTTTATTGAAGTGGGAAACAATGAGCTGAGTTACAAGTTCAAGGACAATTGTGCGTTATTGGCTGTTAAGGACTTCTGCTACTTATTTGAGTACACGGGGTCATTTGTATATGTATATATATATATATATATATATATATGTATATATATATATATGTATATATATATACATATATATGTACATATATACATATATATATATATATATATATATATATATATGTATATGTATATATATATATATATATATATATATATATATATATACTAGGTGCGCCCCGCGGTTTTACCCGCATAAGTCTACATACCGTGGCAATATCGGATTAAAAGTAGGCTATGTGTTGAGAGAGTATGGCTATTAATAATCACGATTTCATGTTCAAATTTAAAGATAAGAATTATAAAACTGCGTTATATAAATATAAAACTGCGTTATCAGAGGATATATTGCAAGAATTGATACCTACTAACGGCAAATATTATATTCACAAATTTCACAAAAAAAAAGAAAAAAATCAATTCAATAGGCATATTCTCCTTTATCATAAAAAAGACTTCGACCCCACATCAATGCTACTATTTGACGACAACTCATTACAACAACAACACAAATGCCTCATGGAATACTACGACATTTTCAATACTAATTCATTTGTTGTCGCCAACTATCATGCAATTGATAACTCATTTGCTGTCCAATTGACGTGACATCGATGACATTTCTGATGCTCTCTTTATGAATTTGTAAATAGCCGAACGTGGTAAGATTTTCATGTTTACACAGAAAAACAAGCGAAAAAAATAGCATGAATAATACAAGAACACAACTGCGACGAACGGTGAATTTGTCATCAAGACATCGCATAATTATTACCGTGTGACCACGCTTCGTTTCAGATGTTTTGTCCTACAGAATTCAAAATACATAGAAAATATTTATATTGAACTAATAAATTGTCATTATTTATGAATTTTTCTTTTTTTAAATAATATAGAATAATTAGTTATATTAGCATTTAGTATTTGCTGGCCATCAAAGCAAAAGAGGTACATCTACGATTTAGCTGTAAGAGTTCTTAGTTTTATATAATTCTGTTTTTTTTTAAATTATAAACCACGAAATTTTTTGTTTGTATTAATTACATTAAAATGTTTCGGACAAAGCAGCTTTTTTTAATTTTGTTATGTGAAGAACATTCTTTTTATATCTGCTGTCACTTCATCAAGGACTAGTTTTACACATGAACTTGCAAAAATAATCCATTCTGCTGTGGTAAAATTTATAGAAAACGGTTATTGTTTTTTCAAAATTTCTAAAGCCCAATATTGCACTTCTTCTGTGGATTTAATCGCAAAATTATTAGTTTCTAACTGTTTATTTTAGAAATAATTTGAGAAATTTTCAAATATATAAACCTTAAAAAGCTTCCTGGTCGGAACCTGTCCTAATTAAGTTGTTGTGAATGCTGCTTAAAAAGTTAAACGTATGTAACAACAACATAAATTTTTTATCAAGAAAATTTTAATAAACATTTTAAATCTGATGAAAAATATTCATTTGAGATTGTATTCAACATGTAATAATTCATAATTTATATAAAAATGTATGAACATAAGAATTTCAAAGTTTTCCATTTTCATATAAATGCGTGTGAATATATACGTATGTGTATGTGATATTTATTTTAATACTTGCTGCACTATGGGAAACGTATTAACTTCCAAACGTTTGTGCAAAAAGGCTGATAAAATATTTCGGTTTGGTTTTTAAAACTTGTGCTATATAAAAAAAAAATTTGTGTCTTTTTTAATAAATTTTCCTTCATTCCTATTTCAGCAAACAATTAACTTAATTCCAAAATAACTGTTTATGTACGGATTCATTAAGGTCTGGTTCTGCTGTATCTTAATTTTTAATAAGTTTTATTTCAACATAAATGAAAACATAATCTAAGGCCAATTTGAGTTTCTAGCCATGACGGTTGGAGCCGTTTGTATTTTCTTCTTAAGAAGACCGAAATCAAAGTTGAATGACGGGAAATCATTCATAATCCAAACAAATCACAAACAAAATAACCGTCAGAGCACGGCGACAACAGAACTTCGAAGGAATGCCGAATATTGTTTCAATATATATTTTTCCAATGGGATGTGGAGCTACCATGTGATGTAAATATATATTTTGGTGTTAATACACATAAAAAGGGCTACTCGTATTTAGAAATGCATATTACATTCCATTTGTAATAATTTAACATTATTTGTGTCAGACAATTACAACGCCAGTACACAAAATATATATCCGATTTTATTTAATTTATTTGTATAATACTCATCTTTAGTAGTATTAATACTAATAAAGAAACTGAACTAAAACTATTCTATGCATTTTGTTTTTTCATATCTATTGAATATGTTGCTCGCATAGTGGCAACTTGTAATTATATATACATATTTTGACTCCTACAGTTGGTTAGGAAAGTAATTTACAATTAAAACATGTATCATATTGATTTATATCTCGTTTAATGTATTCGAATTCCAGTGCAGTAACTGTAGTAAACAATAAGAAATAACTTACCTGATTTTGTACATTTATAAGTAGTTGTCCGCAGCATGTCTGGAGCAGTAAATTGATCAATAAAAATATAATGAAATTGTATTTTACTCTCAGACGATATTTGAATAAATTACGACACTTTGTGCCGGCATTTGTAAGGAAACAACAATAAAGTTTATCCAGACTTATTGTTGTAGTTTTCGATGTGCTTGATGTCGATGTCGATGCTGGTCTTGTGGGCAGTGGGGCAGAAAACGTTGTGGATGATGAGGAAGATGATTTTACCCGGAGAATGTTTGTGGTGTCATGAAAACATGCTGTCAAAAGCATTTTTTTGTCAAGGCAAAATGAAATCAAACAATATATAGATTCTCAGAAACACTCAAGAAGACAAACAACAATAAAATTAACAAATTTTGGAGTCAGATGCGGATTCGAGATTATAATTTTCTAATACACAAAAAATAGCAATACCACCCGGAATGGATGCAAAAGATAAAAACAATTCACCTTGAAAACTCGTATATTTAATTATAACAAAAGCTTTTTACTTCACTTAAGCTAATAAACTAGAGGGTAACTTATTTTTTTTATAATTTTTCCATTTCAATAGATATAAATATGGTGAAATTTCGCAGCACATTAAACATTATATATATTATATATACGGCACGCAAATTTTTCTTTTGCACTAACGCACATAAATCTGTATACTTGAGATTTAAGCTGGCTTAAGCTATAAATTTCATGTTGATATTACTGCGCAATTTTTTCACATTTTATTTGGTTATAAAATTTATAGATTTATTTCATCTACCGATTTCTTTTTTTCAACAAACTACCGCACAACACTTTTCAAACCGCCATATTGTAAACGACTGATTTGCGAGAGAGATTGTCAAGTTTTTTCGTAGCCGATGTTCGATGTTTTGCAAAAAAAAGGTTTGTTTATTTCGAAAATTGCACGGAGTTGTTGTTGTCGGTGTGTTTACTTACTAGTACAGCTGGTATATATGCTTACGAAACACAGTATGGAATCATTTGTTCAGCTATTTGAAGCAGACTAGTACACTGGTACAAAATTTAGTTATTATATTCGAATTCAAACAGATATTGCGTAGCGTCATGTACGTAGTTCATGCACAACACTATCACAGCGCTGAGGTATGCCACTGCAATAAACAAGCCGTTTTTTGTAATATATTTTCAATTCTGTCTAAAATATTTTTCTGTGCGCATATCTTGTGGTTAGGTATTACAAAACATTATGTGTACACATAAGTTATATTGAATACGAAGCACCTTAAGAAACTTTCAGACTGTTCAACTGCTAAGATTTGGAACTTGTTTGCCAGAAGCCTTATAGACAGGGCTGATTCCATTGCACATATGAATATTCGATGGACTTGTCCGTGTAGGTTGTGTATAATAGAATTCGCATAGAGTCTATTCTGATATATATTAAAGGTTATCTTAGTAAATTATCCTAAAATGCTAACAACAGCTATCATATTGTTGAAGAAACTGCTTCACCACAATTTTTATTGCTAAGCCGTGTTTCTATCTAACAGTTTTTCATCCCATTCAAAAAAATTATTACTGAGATTAGCGCTGTAACAATTCTTTTAACTAATAATATGAGTTGGTAAAAATAAAAAAATTAAAAATAATATATATATATATATATATATATATATATATATATATGAATCGGATATAAAACGACTTTATCATGTCAAATAAACCCTACCACTGTCTTTCGATTATCTGGCATCTCGGTTCTTACGTACTATGTATCAACAGCTGATAACACTTTTCGAACATGCTAATGACGTGTACGTGACAGTTGGCACCAATCTCTATTTTTTTACTAAAATAAAGAAAAATGTTTTCATTCCCTTTAATTAATTAAAATATTTAGATTGTTATATGTACAGAAGAAAACAATAAGTAATAAAACGTTTAAATCAAAGTGAAAGTATATAAACATAATGCTGACGCTCAGAGAAAGGCAAATAAGTAAGATAAACGGGAAAATAATAATTGAAAATAATAAAAATGTATTTTCTTAGATGCCATTAAGCAAATGCTTAATTTAAATGTACAACAGCCAAAAATTTTAGCGGCAGAACCAGTTTGGAAAATTTTGATATACGACAGAGTGGGCCAAGACATCATATCGCCTATAATCTCCATTAAAGAGTTGAGAGAACTGGGCGTAACTTTACATGTGTAAATCAATATCAATGTGTGTCTAAATAATTTCAAATAATATGTAAGTTTTTATAATTGTAGTCAGCTGCATTCAGATCGCGATTCTATCCCAGATGTTCCAGCCATATATTTCTGTATACCTACAGATGAAAATCTAGATCGTATACAACAAGATTTTACTAATGGTCTTTACGATATCTACCACCTAAACTTTTTGGCTCCTATATCAAGGCAAAAAATTGAAGATTTAGCTGCTGCTGCCTTACAGGCTGGCTGTGTGGCTAATATTCATCGTGTGTATGATCAGTATGTGAATTTTATTAGCTTAGAAGATGATTTCTTTATATTGAAACATCAAAAATGTGACCAATTATCTTACTACACAATTAATCGTGCCAATACACGAGATGATGAAATGGAAGCTCTTATGGATTCAATAGTTGATTCCTTATTTGCTGTTTTTGTAACACTTGGTAATGTACCCATTATTAGATGTCCCAGAAACAGTGCTGCTGAAATGGTGGCTCGTAAACTAGAAAAGAAATTACGTGAAAACCTTTGGGATGCTCGCTCAAATTTATTTCATATGGATGCCACTCAGGCTGCTGGTGGTGTTTTTAGTTTTCAACGCCCTGTTTTGTTGTTGCTAGACCGAAATATGGACTTAGCAACACCTCTACATCACACATGGTCTTATCAGGCTCTAGTTCATGACGTTTTGGATTTGGGTTTAAATTTGGTGTACATAGAAGATGATGCACCAACAGGTGGTAAGTTCTTAAGTGGGTTCTTTTTAATGACAACTTTTTACTATATATTTTGTGTGATACCAGGAACCCGCAAAAAACCTAAACCTTGTGATTTGGATCGCAACGACCGCTTTTGGAGCAATCACAAAGGCAGTCCTTTTCCCACTGTAGCTGAAGCTATACAAGAGGAATTAGAATCCTATCGTAGTTCAGAGGACGAAATAAAACGTCTAAAAACTACTATGGGTATTGATGGAGAAAATGAAGTGGCCTTTTCAATGGTGAATGATACCACAGCTCGCCTTACTAATGCAGTTAACTCATTGCCGCAATTGATGGAAAAGAAACGTTTAATTGACATGCACACCAAAATTGCGACTGCTATTTTAAATTGTATCAAACAAAGGCGCTTGGACTCCTTCTTTGAGCTGGAGGAGAAAATTATGTCGAAGCAAACTTTAGACAAGCCTCTTATGGAACTGTTTAAGGACTCTGAATTTGGTACAGCTGAAGACAAGTTAAGACTTTTTATTATATTCTATATATGTTCGCCGAACGTTGCCGATTTTGAATTTGAGCGTTACAAAGAGTGCTTACAAGAAGCTGGCTGTGATTTATCATCATTGGCGTATATACAACGTTGGAAGGGTATAATGAATCGTAGCCCAAGCATACAGCAAGCTATACAGTACGAGGGAGGTGGTACTAGAACTGTTTCAATGTTTTCGAAATTAGTATCGCAGGGTTCATCGTTTGTCATGGAGGGTGTTAAGAATTTGGTGGTGAAAAAACATGTAATTATTAATTTTATTCTTATATAAACGCTAGTTTAAATAATACAGAATGTCATGTTTCTAGCTATAGAAATTAAAATTTTTTTAAGTGCTTTGAAACTTGTGATCAAATTAAAAATCCTAAGTTAATTTTTTTCGTATCAAATTTTAGAGTCTTCCTGTTACAAAAATAAGCGAACAAATAATGGAGTGCCGTAGTAATCCCGAAACCGATGATTATCTCTACCTGGATCCTAAACTTTTGAAAGGCGGTGATGTAATGCCCAAAAATCGCGCTCCCTTCCAGGATGCTGTGGTATTTGTAGTAGGCGGTGGTAATTATATCGAATATCAGAATTTAGTTGACTTTATACGCCAAAAACAAACGGCCAATGTTACCAAACGCATTATTTATGGCTCGTCGACCCTAACAAATGCTAAACAGTTTCTTAAAGAGCTGTCTGCTTTGGGTAAGGAAATACAAGGACCTATCTTAAGTTAGGATCTTGTACGTTTAGCTAAAATTTTACGTTTGAAGTGCTGTTGAACAGTATGACATATAACGTGGCGTCTTTGAATTTATATATAATCAATATAAATACACGTAAGAAGTTTTCTAGTAGCAGACATTGACATAATATTGTAACTTGAACTTGTTTTAAGTAAAATATTTATGTGCTTTGTGTGTTTATAAGATATGAAAAAAGATATTTTAATATTAAAAAATATGTAAAATAAAAGATATTAAATAAAGGGAATAAATATGAGTGATTTGAAAACAGCAATTTATTTGGAAATAAAATAGAAATAAATGTTGCAAATATAATTGACATTTTCTCGCTAAAAGAGGCTCTATAGACACTTAGTCACAAAACTCTACATGCGGTTTAAATTTTCAATAAATGATAATTTTTAAAAGAAATACAGCAAAATTTTTAAACAATTCCTGAGGATTTAAACGAGTATATATGACTGAATAAAATACTACATTGTTGAGGCCTTTGAGACAATTTAGGAAATATTTTTATAGCTTGCACGGCCTTCTTTTGGTTCGAAAACTTCTTTGAGCCTTTTAGACATCGAATAAACTAGATTTGTTGTTGTTTCTGCAGAAATATTTTCCCATTCTTCCTTTGTAATAACTTTCAACTGGGAAATGGACGAAGCCCTCCTATTTTTAAGTATCTGTTTCAAATGTTCGATGAAATTTAGGTCGGGATTGTGGAGGATGAGGAAGCTTTGATTTTACGTTGTAAAGCTGCTATTTTTCGTTTTTCATGATATCTATATAGGTACGACTGTCCAAATTTGAAAATTTTAATTTTATGACTTCAAACGCAACCCCACATCATTACCGAACCACTACTATGTTGTACGGTACCGCATAATGCAGTTCCCCTCTTTCACCAAGCTCTTACTCTTCCGTCGTTTCCAATTAGGTTAAACTTATCATCTGTAAAAGCCTTTTATCAAGCCGTCCCGTTCTTATAGCTTCTATGTCTTTTGTAAGAAATGTTAAGAATAGTTTGAACAGTAGACTTTGACAAACTTTCGATTTCATCCACCTTTCCCAGAGATTTGCTTTCATTTAGCAACTTGATTACTGATTTTCAAACTCCAGTCGGTATTACCCATCTTTTCTCCACTGTAATTCCGTTGTTTTATTTTTAATACCAAATTTGGAACAAAATCTCACAGACAGAGCTATTATGAAAGTAAATTATGTCAAAACTACATATAACAACAACATTCTACAAAAGTGTACGTCTTGTGTACACTTTTGCATAGCCTCCTTAGTTGTTTTTATTTTATTTATTTATTTAGTAGTATTTAAAAATACTTTCGTGTCTCTTAAGATTAGCTACTTAATATTAAATTTAAAATTAAGCAAAGCTTTATGTTGAATTATTTCTGACAAATGTTATAATTATTCTATTAAATTTATTAAAATTCTCCTAATTTCTTGCTTCGTTTGGTAGCATATAACAAAAAATTCAAACTTACCAACAAAATAAACATGTTTTTTAACTTTCTTAGCATTGTTGTATACAGTACACCCTGTTATATATGTACCAGTTATAATATTGAAAAAATTTACTGTATGGATATATTAAATAAAGATTAGTATGAAAAGTTTTGCGACTAAGTGTATCACCCTTTTGTTTGTTTATTAAAACGCAGTATGTTCTTAAAACTTTTTTCAACATCACGAAATAAATTAGTGCGGCAAGAAATACTTACAACAAAGTAATAATTAAATCACAATTTGGATTTATATATAAGATATCAATTTAGAAATTGATATACATATGTATGTATGTGTTAAAATAATAGAAAATTTGTGCATAGTGATTCCGTTTCGGAATATTTAGTGTTTCTGATGTATTGAAAAAGAAAAATAATTAAATTTGCATGTAAGCCATTAAAACATGTATGTGTGTATGTAGTATATAGAAAAGTTTCCACACCTCTGTGGGCAATTCTTAAAGTCATTTTGTGTGTTGAAAATAAAAAGTAAATGTGTTTTTATGTAAAATCCAAAAAGTCTAGAGATATCTAGAACTGTGTTTTTAAGTGAAGTTTAATTTAAAGGCAGAAAACAAGACATGCCGGTATCCAGGTTAGTAAAATTTATATGCGCCTTCCCGGTGCAATTGATTGTAACGTGAGAGACACTTGCTGTCTTATAAGTAGTTCTTATTAATAGCAAAGTTATTTCTTGTATGTACATACATAAGTACATACATATATATGTATGTGTATAGCTGTCACTGCATTTGCTTGCCGCAAAAGAAAGTGTTAATAGGTATGTTCTCAGAACACCTAAATTAAAATGGATTTAAACTTTTCATATGTTCCCTCATTGTTACTTTCGGACAATATCGAATATTATAATAATAATAATTCATGCTAGAGAACCTGCGATACATTCTCATCCAATAGGACTGTCTCAGTAAAACCGCCATGTATGTGTATATCTTAACAACTTGGCCTTTATATTATCTTCGATTATTTATTGTATCTTTAATTAAACTTTACTATAATGATGCATATACATAAATGAAAAGTATGACCTCCTTTACCACTGGACAGTTGGCAGTGATGGAATAGTTTAACAGTGACACTTTCTTATTTCTGGCATATATTAACTTTCCGCACTTAATTTGAGTGTTTGTTTTAATGCCAATTATAATTGAAATAAATAAATTTGTATGAAAGTAGCTTAGGTAATAAATTATTATTATTATTTTTATTTATTAAGTCTTATGGATATAAATTGTTTTTGATGTATTTTCATATATTCATATATATTCAATAAGGATTTGTTCATTTAGTTTATACTGTCTTTAATTGATACCTAACCAGCTTTTAAAAGATATAGCCTATCTTAGCTAGATCGTCCGCAACTTTATGAAGCATCCGAATGGGACGTTTTACCGTCTCTGTGCAACTGTTAATGGTGTGACTATGGCAAAAGAAAATTAAAATCTTCCTAGAATTTTTATTACAGTTGACTGTTAATTGTTATGTGTATAGTTACTATTATTAGCAAATATTACTATTATTATTATTAATTGTTGAGACTAATTTCATTTTACTGATGACGGTTTCAATTATGCACAGCTGAAAAGTACAAAAAATAATCCGAAAATTATTGCATATCCTATGGTGTGTACAACTATTGTGACTGATTCTTTGCTACGTAAAAGGTTGTCGAATGAGATAGGTGTTATGAAGGCAATCAAATAGGTTCGAGAGTCACAAGAAACTGCTTTGGAAACACAAGTTTTCATTCCAGCTATTGTGAATGATTGTTTACTGAGTGAAAGGTTGTTGAAAAAGATAGGTGTTATGACGGCATTTAAATGGTTTGAGAGTCACAAGAAAATGTATTTTGGATATTTTATTTCTGTATTGAAGTTAGCGTGGCTCAAAACCGTATAGAGGATTTTTTTTAGTAGTCTGTAGTACAGGGATGTTCTAACAATAACAGATAATTACATTTGAAGAAAATAAGTGCTGCCACAACTTGTGGATTATTTAATATTACTCGCACCCTTTACTTTTTTATATATGCTGAAAGTTGAAAACTCTTAATTGAAATATTAAAATAATCGATTTCGGACAAAAAGCTCTTCAAGCCAATTGGCAAAATATACGATGCACAGAGGGGAATTTTGAAAGAAAAATTAATAGAAAAAAATTCAGTTTTTAAACTGATTAAATTTTATAAAATTGTATTAAATATTACGCAGCATTTAAAGAGATGTTGCTGAGCTTAAGTTTTAAATTTGAATGTTACACATTTGAAAAATTGTTAACGAAAATGAGCTATAAAATTTTAATTTTAAGTGCACTCGAAATCTGCTTTTATGTTAGAGGAAAATGCTGTAATTAATGTGACGGAAGGAATAATAAGTGAATATTTTTTTCTAAGATCACTGCAATCCCAAAGAAAATATTAAAATCCCAAAACTGAAATTCCCAAAGAGTTTTTTAAAATCCCAGTATCAAAATCTCAAGAAAATTTTAAAATTCCAGAAATATATTTTTTATTGTTTTTCCATTATAATTTTTTTTTAAATTTAATTATTAAGGCCCATGTAACTCTTTCGGAAGTACTTAAAAGCTCTTTGGGCTTTAAGTTGAAATAAGAAATTTTCTAATTATAACCTTGTGATTTGAGAAAATAGGCCTTAAGCTTCAAAATTGTAATAAATCTATTCTTAACACCTGAATAATTAAAAATATTTTTTTTGTGACATTTCTAATAAATTATTTTAAAATAGTTGTCAATATGGTTTTGCGCAAAACTGTTTATTGCTAAAAATAATTACTGCAGTTTTTTCGAGAAGACTAACCCAAAATTTTAACTAAAACATTTTACGACTTTTGTCTTCTTCTTAATGTAAAAAGTAAAGTTTCAGTTAAGGCAAATATCAAATTTAATATTTTCTAAATGATCTTCACAAAATCATACATATAGAGGATTATTTTCAGCAGTTGGATAAGAAAATATGCCAGCAAAGAACTTGTTATTTTGTCAGCTTAAAACTGTCAGTTTGTGATTGACCTGAACTTTAAATAATCACGGGAATGAAAGAAACTACGGATATACAAACATAAACTCAACAACAACTCCTTAAATACAGTTCCAAATATTGCTTATATCGTTTTAAACGCTTACAAACTTATGAATTATATCCAATTTTTGTACGAATTCCCCACTGTGCAGTGCAAAAATATTGCGTTCGTGACTGAGGAAATTCCCATGTACTCGTTATTAATAGGCCAATTTCTTTACATAAATAAAACTCTTTTTCTATTTATAAATATTTAAATGAGCGTAAATTTTGCATTAAATGTCTGGACAGCATGGCCAGCATTTTCTGCATATCACAATATGGGAATTATAATCATGTCTTATCACGCCTTTATGTGATTTAATACTTTTATACCACAATTAACATCTGGCACATAAATTTATCGATTGAAAAACTTAAGGAAACATTTAAAATAGTTGTTGCATAGACGTGTAACCAGCATGTAAAGGATTGAATAACTGAGTGTATGTCAGTTGCTGACTGACTGACTGACTGACTGACTGCAGAAGTGACAAGGTGCTAAAATAGGGCATAATTGCGACAGCTTGACTTCGAAATATCAGCGACGTATACAACAACAACAAGCAAATGTCCGTGTAATATTTGTAATTACTTACAGAAAATATAAATTTTATTTCTTTTTATTAAAAATATTTGCAAGTAGTTTTAGGTTCACTGCAGTACACTGTCATGGCTGCCATGTTACGTGTTGCAATGTTGGCTTTTTTGCTGCAAACACTTCCACTCACATACACACATTCGCTCAGTTGGTCACTCATCATCATGCTCTTGCATGCATGTGTATCATGTATTCTTCTGTGTTTAATGAATTATTTCCATGCATTGTTTTGCACCTTTCGCTTAAATATTTTTCTATAAAGTTCTCCTACATATTTGCGATGTAGATCCTCGTTTTTATTTCACAGTATACCCACTACGAGTACACTCGTACCATATCGCATAGTTTAAGTTCAAGTTTGTGGCTGACAGTTTGATTGACAATAATGGTGACGCGTTAAAAATAAACTGAAAAACTAAACTAAATGATGTTTTACGTTGTTGCTTTTTATAGCTGAATTAAAACAAAAATTTATGGATTAATGATTTTGACTGGCACAAAACAGAGCCTCTAAAAGCTATTGAATACTTTTGCGGAATGGAATTAAAAAGAATGTATTCGATTTTAGATATTCTGATAAATTGTTTGTATCCCATTTAGCAATTGTGGCGGGAAAATACGTTTACGAATGTCTGGGAACCAGAATTTGAAAAGTTGATACATTTTTACAGGTTTTTTTTTCTGGTGCGATTGCTTATTCAAAAGTTCTATGGTACACCAATTAATTCATGCGTTGCAACTACAAATCTTTTTCAGTTTAAGTTTTTTATATGGAATTTCCCTGCCTTATCATTCTGATTGACCCACGGTGGCAACTCCTCTTTTTTACTTTAAAACAACTACCACTAACTTCGCTTTGTTTTTTACAACAACACCAACATACTCTTAATTTAAATGGAAGTAATTTATGAACTCCCAAATGGTTTATAAAAATCTTTGCATAAAATGACAGATTCGAAACTTTTCAAAAGTAACAAATAAATCTAATTTAAAAAATAATAATTAATTATAGAATAAATTATAAAAAATTTATTTAAATATCATTTATTTAAACGATTGAATCTAGCAGTTTTTCCTACTTGCTTGTGCTCAAGTAAAAGGGAAGGACATCTAAAAATTGTGTCAATTTTTTTTTATCCAAATGATACCGAAAAAGTACTTTTTGATCATTTTCAATAAACAACACTGAATTAGTTAAGATCGCGAGCTCGACTCAGCATGCAGTCGTGAATATGTTAACGATATTTTCTAATCTGTTTGATTGTGTTCGTCCTCTAGCACTGGTCGCCGCATCCTTTTCCGTCACCGGCAGACTAAGAATTAAAAATGCTACAACAAGTTCTCTATCTTTTTAGTTCCGGCTATACACTGCGTATATAACGTGTACTGCAATCAAATATTGACGAACCCATTTAATTGGAAATGTGTATCGTAGATGATTTGAGGAATCAACTTCAAATATTTTAGGAAATCATAGTGAAATGTTTTCCTCTCCCGTTTCCCAAGTCTTCTCAACAAAATAATGAAAAGAAATAGGAAAAAACAAACTAAAATTAAATAGTTTTCATTTATTTAAACTACTTCATATGTTTTGGGTCATTCCATTCCATTCTTTTACAGCTCTGATAATTGGTCCCCTATGATTTGCTGTAACAAACTGAGCACAATGACAATTTTTTTTTTATTTTGTTCCTTTTAAGGCAGTATTTACACTTCAGTTCTACTAATTTTTTTTCTTTTTATTTTATATATATTTTGTCATTTGCCACTTTATATGTTTCTGCAAATAAAAAAAAAACTAAACAATAAAATAAAAAAAGAAAATAGGAAAATGTAAGACACTCGTACGCAGCTCATTTTATGGAGTTAAACATAATCACTGACAATTTAAACACGTTGGTATGAGGTGTTAAGAAAATGTTTCTTCTATTTTTTTAATAACACCGTTTCCACTAAACATGTCACAACATGTAATGACATGATGTTCTTCTCGTTGGCCAGAGTGAGTGTAAACAAAAAGAGGAAATATTTGTGTGTAACAAAAAGTTAAAAAAGGTAAATTAAATGTTTAAACTATTTTAAGAAATTATAGTGAAACAATTAGTACTCCCAGTTACATACACTCTCGATCATTTTATAAGAACCACTTCAATTGATTCAGATATAATTTTTATTGAATAAAACAGAATGACCCAAAATAGCCGAAGGAATTCAAACTGCTTATATCAAGTCAAAGTTCCTGCGTCAAAAGTCTACTTGGTTTTTCTCTCGCCTAAGCACGGACTTGGAAAATGAAGTAAAAATATGTAGAACAAATAATGTTCGCCAAATTAAGTGGCTGTAATCAACTAATCGACAGTGTACGAGTATTTGATGCTACGGAATTGAGCTCAAATGTTTTGAATCCTTCAGTAAAGAGTTCTGTTAAATTAAGGAGACGGCAACAAAATAATTGTTAAGTTGTTGAAATTATTTAGTCTGTTGACTTTATATATTCGAGATTTGACATTTTTGTCTTAAGCATATAAGGACTTGTATTTATTAGCTCTTTATTAAAAGGGTTCAAGTATTTACCGATAGTCTGATAAAAAATCTCTGAAGTAAAAGCTTCAAAACAAATCCACAGACATACAAAAGTCAAACTAAACAAAAGCTTTTATTAAAATTTCAAATATTAAAGGTATTTCACAAGAATTATTTAATGCTTATAAGCTGCTTATAAGACAAATTCCGCATAGAAGAATTGTTTTATAAACAGCTTATAAACATAAAATATTTTTAGTGAATAAGGCCTTAAATGTTTTAATTATATAATTGTTCACTTCACAAAATTGTCTCAATTTAGTTTCAATCATTTAATTTATTAATACACGATTAAAAATTGGGCTACTTTCGATTAAATATTAAGAACGTTAATTTAAATCAATTAAATATTTCAGCCACCTAAAAAGTCATAAGAAAATAATGCACTCGAGTACTGATGGGAAAGTGCAGTGGCTTTCGAAAATAGCGCTGTTCTGCTCTGCGATGTGAGCTGAAAATTAAATTAAATCCTTTTATTATTTGACATGTCTTTCGAACACCTGCCTATTGATTATTATTTATTATTTATTTTTATGTATGTCATCAGGCAGGGGAATATTTTAATTGTTGGATTAATATGCAAAAATTTCATAAATGAATTTTTATTAACAAAAAAAAAAAAAAAATATATATATATATATATATATATATATATATATATTTCATTTGAACTTAATTTTCCAACAATTTTAATCAACACTTTTATCTCAAGCAATTTGTTAACTAATTGATTTCAAATTAGCATTCCCATACCTGGTTGGAGTAACCACATAGAATTTAAATTTTTCTGTTAATGAACCGCACGAATAAAGAAATATATTTTGGAACTCTTAAAGTGAATGGTACGTTGAAGTTTGTATGTTTTTAATTAAATTTCAATATAATATTTTGAACATTCTGGCCAGCATCAGCTTTGTTGTTGTAATCCTGGCATATGTAACCGTGCAAACTCTTGCAAGCTTTTACGGTGCCGTCCCTAGTCAGGACACAGTTGTTGGGATTATTCGACTGCACAATTTGGGGTTGTTTGACACCATCCAATTTGATATTTAAAAAGTCCGCTGCTAACATGGAGCCCAACAGTTTGTTAATATCTTTCAAATCCACATTGTCGTTGGCTTTCAGCCAAAATTCTGGCTTACGATCTGTAACACACAGAACGCATTATAGTTTTAACGAAGAATAAAAGAAGATCACTTACCGAAACTCTGCGTTATGTACTGCAGCAATAACTCATCTTCCTGGTAGGCTTTAAGAGTAATCAAACCCATATTTTTCTTCTGACACTCGTCGTACGCTTGCTGCCATGTGAACTGTTGGAAAGTGCAACAAATTTAGTGTAAATATTCAATATTCCATTCCTAACAAAAACTGGAATACAAAAGCAATTTCTTAAAAAGTAATTTTTAAATTCACAATCCTGAACTTCAGTCTGATTATTTTTAATATAAATTTCAATATCTTTTTTTACATTTTCTTGCTCCTCAATATAATAAGTGTTGTTGTCGGTCTTAAACCATTTTGTTAAGGGTGTCCCGGATACCGCTCTGTAATTCAAAAATATTACGGCCACAATTGCAAATATGCAAACTAGTTTCATGACGACTGTTTGTTGAATGATTAAAACAATTGCCAAAATTCTAAACAACTCAGAAAATTTTTAAGTTTTTCTTATCGAAACTGTGTGGTTTTAGTTGAAGAAAAACAACATCGCCTTTGGTGTAGCTAAAAACAAACAAAATACAAGTAATAACAGTGGGAACACGCTGTAGCTCCACCCTACTTGAGATTGTATTCTGTATTCTGATCAATCATTTAGAAAGCTACTGCAGGCTAAATTGCACTTGGCTGAACGGGTTAACGTGGTCTATGGAATATATCAAATGAATTTTCAATTTATTAAGAAAATATATATTTAAAATCGTTTTCTGGCTTGTTTCCTTCCAAGTAGTCGCCATCAGATATAATACTTTTGTGCCAGCGTTTACTTTCATAGTCCTCGAAGCAGTTTCGATAGGCCATTTATTTGATATGTCGTTGAACTCCCTCTCTCCCTCTCTCTCTCTCTCTCTCTCTCTCTACGTATCTCTCTCCTCAATCATCACAAAACGTCATCCATTCATGTAGTCTTCATTCTGGGAAAGTTGTTCATACGGTGATTAAATTTGAAACGAACTTCGCTACCACACACTTTATGACAATAAATTTCTGTCATGTCATCTGTCATGAACCAACCGATATGCCGAAATACTTAGTGACTTATCTACTACTGATTGAACAATTCTCAATAAAGTCTGGTTTTCATTTTCGCAATATTTTAATAGGTCATGGATCTGCTAGAGCGTCCAGGTTGACTCATTAATCATCACACATGATTAAATTGTTTCCGTATGAGAATTTCGTGAAGTGAAACTAAACGATTGGCGTGAAAAGAAATAACAAGTTTCTTTAAATATCATACAAAATAATGAATAAAAATTTCCACAAAATTAGTTAAATGTTACAATTGCAATTGACCTGCTGGGAGCTGCAACACGTCATTATGATGAAATCGAATTTGAAAAACATTTCAAAAATATTTTTAAAAACACAAATTTCCTTTGAACTACTAAAAATCAGTAACTTTTTCTAACCGCACCACCACTTGTCGTTGAAAAGCTTTCGATGTCGTAGTGCCAACTAAACAGAAACTCTTTATCTCGCATTCGCATCGTACATTATTCGTTCGTGCGCAACAGTGTTTCAAGCGGAGTGGTTTTGCGATAGTTTAATCTCAAAAATATAAGAGTAATTTTAATATATTTTGAATTAATTATTCAATACAATTAAAAAGTGGTTGAATTTCTTAGTATGTGATTTTTTCATATTCATCCCCATGCGATTAATGATTATACACAATCGCGCATGTCGTCACATGAAACGTAAAACGATGCAGTTGAAAATTTTCAAATGTCACAAGCGAAAGAAAATATAATATGAAATTATTCAAATTATTAGAGGTCGCGTTGTTTTCTTCTGGATTATAACATCACCGACCAGGGCAGTATTTTAAAACCTTAAAAGACAATCATCTATTGAAACCATAATTTGGAATATTATTTTTGTTATGAGATAAGCATTGAGGGTATGACCCCTACATATGAATTATAGGAAATAGAAAAGAAGAACTAGGAAACAGGGAATACTGTTGAAAGTTTAAATGAAAAAACAAACATGAGAAGATAGAGAATTTGTTTAAGACAAATTCGCCACTGAATTGATGCTGTAGCACCAATGAGGAGGGCGCTCTTTAGTACCATCAATCGCTGTCGGCGACCAGAACTATGCCTTCGCCATTGAAACGGATCAGTATTAATTAATACAACCATGAACTAATGCAGATCAGAAAAATGTGGTGCCATTGTGTCTACACTGAGTGGGGATACGAACCCGGGATCTTAGACTCTGTGGTCTTAGTGTTAACTACTTCAGCCAACAGCACCCACGGCACTCAGTTACATGGTTTCACATTTCCTATGACGATATACGAATATGTTTTTGTATATAGAAATTCGATACATGCAATCTTAGGCCCGCAAGATCAATGAGGATCATTAAATGAATTAACTTATTGCAACTATAGAGGGCATTGGCAACACTGAGACTAAATATGTGCTGCTGCCAAGTATTGCTACAATTCTCGTAAACTCTTTTTTCATGAAATTTGCCTTATATAAAAAACTGATGACAAATCCAACTAAGTAACTCAATAACTGGCGAGAAATGAAACTATATTTGAGTACTGATGATGACAAAAGTGTAGAGGCTTCCGAAAACAGCCGTCAAGTTGGATAATTTATATTAGCAAAGATGTTCACTCGTTCCTTGTTGTCTCTCTGAATATAAAAATAAATTTTGATTGTTACGAAAATTGGAAATTTTCAAAAATCGTTTGATTCAATCAAAAGTTGTAGCAGTTTGAAAACCAAAATGGTTGTGTTTCATCACACTTTCAGTAGACTTAATCATGAAACAGCACAACAAGGCGCATTACGACAGCGTTAAGTTGCAGGAGGGTCAAATAGTTTCGAAATTGTTCATTTCGAATTGTTTTATATTTGTTAATAGCAAACAAAATTCATAACTTCAAAAAAGTTTTTAAAAAAGATTTGACATCTCTGATTTTGCTTCTGAATTGTATCTTATAAATCCGACTTGCAGCACACAAATTTCAACAGTTTCACGTTGGCATTGAATATGATTTTTTCAAGATTTTGCTGCATTTTATTTGTGGTCTGGTCGATATATCCAGTACAAAGCAAAGTGTTTACAACATTAAACGATAATTCCTATTATATAGAGGATAATTATGCGGTAAGCAATTATTTCGATTATAAGAAACTTTTTGGGGGAAAAAGAAAAATTCAAATTCAATTTATTTGATATTTTAGTACACGTGGTATGATGCTCATCTCGAGTGCAGTGCCAGGGAAATGGCTCTTCTAACCCTCGACAGCAAAGAGAAATTTGATGATATCTACCAACTATTAAAAAGTGAAAAATTGTAGGTTCATTTTACGTTGTAGTTGGGATTGAACATTTCGTTAATTTAATATAATTTTTTGTGTGCAGTGATGATAAACCTCCGCATCTTTGGGTTGGAGCGATCGGCATTAATCGAAAATTTGCCTGGACCTTAACGGGAAGACCTATAATTCCTTCGCTGTGGTGCCACATTTGTCCCAATAATCATCCAAATAATGAAAATTGTGTAGAGTTTTGGGGCAATGAAAATGGTTTGAATGACTTAAATTGTGATTCGAAAATTGGTTTCGTATGCGAAGATCGTGTTGTGAAACAAAATGATTGCGTTGAAAAGAAATCTCATGTTCTATTAAATATAATACAAAATAATGAATAAATAAAACTTGAATAATATTTAATAGAAAAACAATTTTGGAAATGGGTTTTTGTTTTTGAAGGCAATTTCTACAATTGAACGACAAACGCCGACATTGCGGAATATGCAGCAAATGTTTGATGTGATCTTGACAAATCTATGGGGCTTAAGTGCCCCTGATGGTCGAATACATAATTTTTATTTGTAGGTTGCATTCCCAAGGTGCGATAAGGCGCTTTATTTTTGTAAAAATTGAGCCTAAAGCCACAAAATAATTACTGCAGGGTAACCTCAACTTCTCACGGCATTGAAAAAAACCGCACATATTTAGAAAATTAAATTATAAATATTGAAGAGTAGAAATACTTCATGACAGTGTTAGATCTTGTCTAGCCTGCAACATGGCAACTTTTATTATTTTGCTATCACTTTTGGCTTTTTTAAATTGTTCAGTTAGAGCAGGTAATTTTTATACTTCGCCAAGCAATAAACTCTTTTACATAGAGCCTGCCTATAACGTAAGTCTTGCACCATTCTTGTTGAACCAAAATCTAAAGATCTTTACAAAGAGTTAAATATTTCCAGTACAAGTGGTTCCAGGCCCATATCGAGTGCCATAATAAAAACATGACGCTATTTACCATCGAGAATGAGGACTCATTTTATGATCTCTACAATATTTTAATAAGTGGCAAATTGTAAGATTTTTTTTTTTGTTTTTCTTAGAACTTTCATTTTAATATTTGATATCATGCAATTTCTTTAAGTACACGCAAACCTCCTCATCTTTGGATAGGCGCCATTGGAGATCAACGTAAATTTACCTGGATTTCAAATGGCAAACCTGTCGTTTGGAAATATAATCATTTTGACAATTCGGCAAATGTTGAAAATTGCCTACAAATTTTTGAGAACACAAAAGATATAACTGATCGAAATTGTGTGCAACAGTTGGGATTTGTCTGTGAGGAAAATAAGTATTCAAAACAATGCGATCAAGCGCAATTGACTGATAAACATATTGTGCTAAATATTCATCAACATGATAGCAAAAACTACTGATGACGAGTTGAGTCTGGAGTTCTTGTTCTTTTTTTGTTTTAAGTGTGTTGAAATAATTTATTTCTTGCAAAGATGATTAATACATTCCGTTGATCTTGAAGCGTGATTTATTTAGACTTTGCAATACCATTCCAGCCGATTTCGTTACAATTTTATTAGAAAATTTAAGTAAAATGGGTTTTAATTGAAATTGTGTATACAGAAAATTTATAAATATATCTCTATAGAATTAAAAAAAAAATTCAAATAAACACTGTCGGTCATATCATTGGCATCACGTAAGCTTTTGGTTTCTAATAGGCGCTTTTGAAATAATATGTCGCTTTTAAGACAACAAATAAAAGTTAATTGTAGTTTTACAATTTGGCTTCTTAAAAAAATCAAACTAAGAGCGATGCCCTTTATGCACAACCAATACACCAAAGTAATCCTGGTTACATGGACTACCTTCAAATGTTTCAACTTTGTTCCCGAAGTTTTATTAAAAAACTCAACTTTACTAATTATTTTCTATATATTTTAAAGTTATTTTAATTTTTATTTGTTCCTCAAAATATAAGAGTTATTTTATGATTTTTATTTATTCATCAGAACATAAAAGTTATTTAAGAGAGTGCTAATCGTTTGCATTTATTTTACAATATCTCTTTATTTCTTCTCATAATCATTATATATGTTTGGCACAATAGAATTATATTTTGCTTCAACTACATTTGAATACGTATAGCTATTTTCCTCGCATATAAAACCATATTTATAGTCACAATTTGCGATCATTCAGTTGGGTTGTATTTTCCCAAAAGTGTATACAATTTTCTTCTCGATTCCAGTTATCTGGATTATGAGGATCCAGCCAATTGTTAGTGAAAAGCGGTTGACTGTTAGCGATCCAAGTGAATTGCTTATTAACGCCTGCCGCACCAATCCACAAATGAGGAACCTGAAAAGAACTTTAGAAATAATGCTAATAATCATTACACTGTGCAAAGTATTTTTTTATTACAACTCAAAACCACGTTTACGATATTTTATGATCTTTTTATGGAATAAAAGATTTTTTGATTTATTAAAAGAAGTTAAAGTTAATATGGTGCAGCTGTTTCTCCTCAATTAATATTTTATTCTTTATTGTTTTTAAGAAAACTATATATTTATTTATATTTAGTTTTTGTTGCATTGTGTTATTTATAGTTAAACAAAATCTTAAGAAATATATCACTCACAAATTTTCCTCTTTTAAAATTTTCGCCACATCGTTATGTTCCTGCACAGTTTCCAGGGTTAATAAGGACATTTTCCTCAAAGAACACTGTAACAGAGCTTCGAACCAAGTAAACTATTTGGGAAATGAAAGGAAATAATTTCAAAACTTTATTTTTTCAACTTTATACCAAAATTTTTCCTTAATCAAACCTGATAGTTTTCCTCTATATAATACGTTTTATTATTTCTGGTCTTGTACCATTTTTGGGGGACCGATTTAGTTGAAATAGTTTCTGCTAAGAAAAAAAATAAATACTAGATCTAAAATGAATCTTTTCATTTTCTCGGATCATAATAAACTAAAATATGAACGAAGATTGATGTAGCTTAAGGGCTAGTTAATGAAGCGAATTCTTTTGTGAACAACACCATTTCCATTTTTTAAATGTATATATATATTTTTGAAATACTGGTGTATTTCAGTTTTTATAAAGAGGGCATGACATGAACAAGCGACAAAAATACTGTCGTTTTTGCGGACAGAATCATTTCTTAACTCCAACGAAATAAATTCGATAATTACGGTAATGATTGAATTTTATTGAATTTCTGGCCCTTTCAATAAATTTTTTTAAATATTTTTTATTTAAAGAATTGTGGTACAGATCTAATGTTATTTTCGGCCACCAATATAAATGAAATGTATGTTATTCGAAAGGTTTTTTCATTAAAATATGCACAATATAATTATTTTTTGTAAAGTCTTTCCATAAAAAATGTAAAAACTGATTTAAATTTGCTTCTTATTTTACATATTTTATTTAACGAATAAAGCGATAAACGAAAAGTTATTTGTTATGATCTAAAAAGCCAACGTTGTCCGTAATAGTTAACTTAAGCTTATGTTCCACCAACCTGTCTTAATAAAAATATTAACCGTAATTTGAAAATATATTTCAAATTGAGAGGTTATAAATTTTTCGATTTACAAAATGCTTGGAAATGCTGTAGATTTCTAAGCAGATAAGAAATTGTTGCAAACCGCAATATTTTTATTAAAAAACATGCTCTAACAATTTTGCTGTTTCCAAGCCTTATCACAGTTAATTCTAATTTTAAATGAAAAAAATTAAATAGTTTAGCCTGAGAAATATATGAATTGAACTTTCTGGATCCATTAATCCTCGCAAGCAATTAATTGAACTCACGATTTGATTACTCATTTTCGTTACTTCACTGTGATCAACTTGATTGAGCACCAACGGCTTATAATTTCAACAGCCCGCACAGTCTAGGGCACACGGGATTTTCTTCATGAACGATTTGGGGGCATGGTCATCTCTCATAGAATTCTTGGTGTTTGACCGAACTCCATCCTAACAATAAGTTTCAACATACAATTTTTTTCTCTGTACTCCAGCCTTAATATTGAGCAGTTTGATATGAAAAACACCGAAAAAGCATGACAGAATAAATGGAGCCTATACACGTACAAAAATACATCTACACTCACGCACACATGCTTACATACATAAATACAATCGTATGCATTCAGAAATTTGTTGTTGTATTTTTATGGAATTTGTTGTGTCTTGTTAAGAGTTGTTAAGATTATGATATATAACCACACGAAAGGCGGCCATTATGAACACAGCAGGAATGTGGGAATCTGAGTTTGGGATTTTTTCCTCATATTTGGGGGGCTAAACAACAAAAAAAAAAAAAAAAGAGCCATAAAGAACAGAACATTAAAACTGCAGGAGAAAAAAGCCAATGAGAACCGAGCTCTGGTCAAAATACTAACAAACCTTTATAAAATGTATTTGTGAAATGTGAGAATGTATTTGCTTATTTACTTATGTGTAAGTGCGTAAGTGTGTAAACATAATTAATGTTTGCTTTTTCATGGGAGTATTTCATATTTTCGTTGTGTTAAAACTACAACCATTCATTTGTTTCACTTAGAGAAAGAGTTCCCAAGTGAGACGTGCTGTATTTGTTGGGGCACAGTGACAAGAATGGAAAAAGTGCACGATATAAAATTGAAGATTTTAGTAAAAAAAAAACGAAATGTGCCTTCGTTTTAACTTTTTGTTTTAATATATTAAACAAAATTTGGTAGATGGCGACTAGTCAAGAAAGTACGCTTCTGTTGCATAATCGATGCAAGACGAAGCATAACCACTTCTCATATCAGCTTTCAGTGGACAATGAAAAAACTATTAGAAATGAAAATTTTCCCATATATATGCATACCTTTTAATTCTTATATGTTTCGTTAATATTGGAGAAAGATAAGATATTCAAAAGTGTAGCACAAAAAAATGCGTAACGTGTTTATGAAAGATTTTAATTAGGCGTTTCCCAATTTTTAATTAAAATAAAACAAAATGCTCACGCACTTTTTATTCTTTTCACTTTTTATTCTTTTGATGCCAATATGTGTGAAATATAACTGCCACGGCTGCTCCGGGAAGAGTACATCCACAATGTTTAAATCACACGCTCTCGGTGGTTATTTCATATTACTGCAAGTGAGATGACCATGCCCCCAATTCGCTCGTACAGAATGTCATATGTGGCTTTGAGCTGTGTGAGACGAAGGGTTGTTCTATTGAAATCAAATGTCGTTGGTGTCCAGATCATTCACTTCAGGCCAAAAGTAATTGGTATTCATCGACCTAAAATGGTCGCAATAGACAATGATGGCCTAAAATCAATACCAAACAGGGACTTTGTCAGGATGCATTGACCTCTTTTGGATCTCATGTGGATTGGTATCGTTCAAAACCAAAAACTTTTCTTGTTCACGTACTCTTTCATCCAGAAATGGGCCTAATTGCTATTTTTCGCTAAAATAATTTTATTATTTCCAAATGCTGTTGCTATAATATCTGTCCATGGTGATTTGCCAAGACAGACTGAATAAATGACAACTAATTTCACAGTTGTAGCCTCAACAACATGGCTCTCAAAGTTCGGATGTCCCTGTTGGAAAAGCCTATATAACCAATACAATACCCAAGGGTGCCGAGTATTCTATCCGGCCGAATGAATCATTTTAATTTGGTTTAGTTTGAATTTATATAAAATACCCGTACATAACTGCTGCTCTATAATCAATTTATATACACATTTTTCGTTAGTTATTTAATTATCGATTGTTTTTTTTTTTTTCATTTTGAAGATCTTAAAATTTTATTTATGATTTGTTGAAGACCACCAACGTCTCATATAGACTCACGCTCTTCAAGTGTTTGTTTGTCCGTTTACTTGTCAAAATGCATTCGTAGTTGTAGGCTGGATAAATGTGGCTTGTTAGCCAGGTTGGCTTGTTTATTTAGCTTTTTCAAAAAATACACAACAACATTCTTCATACTCGCATATGCGAGCGTATATGTATGTATGCCTCTTTGTCGATATTTGGTTGTTTTTAGGGCTGCATGATTTTAGTTAAAAATTTGGCATTCTTCGGATTGAGTTTTTTTTTCAGTAGGTTTTCAAATGACTATTTTGGTAGTAACTTTTTAATTATACAATTTATTGTCTTATATTGGGGCTCACACTGTGTTCCTCTAAAGAAATTTATTTGCACTGTCTTTCTGTTTTTAGTAGGACATATAAATAGATAATACGTCATGCTTTAACACGAGGTATATTCAAAAAATAAGGAGCATTTTTATTTCTCCCAATAAATATTTATTCATCTTTTTCTCTTTTGTTCGCCTCAAAGTAGTTCCCCTCCAGGGGCACAGTTGTGCCCGGGTTTATTCTAATCCTTGAAGCAGTGAGCCCCTAAATTCCGGCCGAGTCTCTTCATTGTGGTGAACGTGAAGAATTTGCAGAGGGTCAAGTCCGGTAAAAAAGATTTAGCAATCTCGGAATAACTATCACTGTCACACACTTCATTTCCGTAATTTCTTAAAGAATTGACTGGCATTAGCCAACCGAATATTAAGGCAATGGTTTTTCATAACATTTTCATTTTCGCAACATTTTTTTACGTCGCTGGTTTGAGGAAAAAAATGCGAGTTGTCGAAACAAAAAATTATAGTTGATTCTTAAATGGTGGTCCAATACTGCTCGCTGGCTTTGTGTGGCCAAAAGCAAGTTATGTAAGTGGTTAATAAAAGGCCACTAGTTTTGGGGACAGATAACTCTATTGATTCTGACCAGGTTAGACCTACCACACTTAGACTACAACAATGGAATAAATCTCCTTAAAAACTACCCCATATAAAATACTACTTTGTAATTACAACTTCACCAGAGCCTCTCCATAAAATACATATTCTAAACCCAAAATGACATCAATATGATCTCGATATAAGTTGGATGTTCAGATTCTATTTCTCTCTTCATTATTATTTTAATCATAATCAACACTTAATTAACAATCAGAAAACTACAAAATTATATTTCTGTCCATTCTTCAGTTTTGTATCCCTAAATGATTTTCTAAGAAATTGTTCGTTTATGCTTTTTTTCCGCCCGTTCAATTTTATCTTTTGGTGGGCCACTAAATAAAGACATAAAACTTTGGCTACGCAATCATTAACTTTGCACGCTTATGTTAATAATGACCGTCGACCTAAAGTTTTGCTTTTATATTGTTCGCAAAAATGTGTAGCAGCCTTTAGTCGTATTAACAGGCGCGTTAACTCGCATTAAGTGGCATGTTAAGTTAATCCTATAGTTTGTGTAAAATTTTTTATGCAAAATCAGTGTTGTTCTTAAATAATTAAATAATTAAATGAGCGTTAATTTATAACAAAAGACATAATAATAATTCCTCCCACGCTGTTAAATTAATGATTTTGAGTAGAAGACCATCCTGACCGACGATTGTTTAAGAGGTTACATTCACAGCAGTTTGCTTATGGAACTATCCATCCCAAGTCACGCGGAAGGAGTGAATGAGAATCATGCCGGTGAAGTGATTTCCAGCGACTTTCTGGGACTAGCAGTTTATTTTATTATTAATTTACTACTGAATTTTATGTTCTCACTGAAATTTCGTTCAATATATGAAACAATTGACTGCTAATCAATTCCTTAATTGATTTACTGTATACTTAATTGAACTCAATTAGAACATTAATTATTTAAATCTCCTAATTGCGCTATTAAAATGCATGTGTGACCATGTTATTAGGTGATGTGCACTTAAAAACCAATATAGAAATGGTTAATATCAATCAAAGAATAAAAGATGGTTTGATTCCCTAAATGCAATCTGGTCTGTTCCAGCACAACTAGTGGAAGATCTCTGATTGTTTATTTCAAGTTAAGCCACAGATATTTTTGATGTACATTTTCAAGTAAAATACTTAATTTTCTAACTTACATTGGAAGGATGCAACCAACGGCCTGGTCTGGCCTCTCTTTACATATTTCTCTTTTAAAATGCCATGAAGTGGCTTTTCTTCTTCCGATTGCCCAACTCATTGGTTATCATGTTCTTTAATATTTTGGATCTTTTGTGAGCATTTCATTCAAGCAAACAAAATCAGTTTGTGTTTATTTTCTTGATACACCTACAAAAAAAAAAAAAAAAAAAAGGAAATGTGGTATAAATAAAGGGAACAATATAAAAATGTACAGATCCAAATTTGATTGTTGTTCCAGTGCTGCAGCTGATCTGAATCTTTATTGCCCTGCGCCTACCACACACTGATTTTGATTCTTGTAGCCACCAAAAAGGTATGAACATAAAGGAGTTTTGTGTTGCTGCCACACAATGCGAGTAATAAAGCTGGTGCTGATACTGATGTTGGTGCTGCCGATGATGATGATGGTGATGTTGATGATGATTATGATGCTGGCGGTTGCTGCTGATCGTACAACAATGACGATGTAGATGATTACGGTGACTTTGTTGATATGCTGACAATGATACAATATTATGTTGTTTTCCTTCTCCCAATTCATTGGTTTAATATTGTTTTGTAGTTGTTACCCGTAGTTCTTTTTTCTTTTGTGTGTGTGTTTGAAAGGAGTATAACAATTTTAAATGTTTTTGTTTTCAGTTTGGTTGATTCTTTTTTGGGGGGCTTTTTTTCTTTTGTTGGCTTTTGTTTGAACTGCTAATTTTGCGAAAACTTCTTTGGTTCATCTTCATTTTTGTTTGAGGTCTTGTGTGTTTGGTAAAAAGCGTGTAGTGGACGAAGGATGAGAATGAAAACAATTCGCATTGTTTCTTGGGCCACCCAAAATATTATGATTAACTATATCGGCAAAGTATATTTTTGTTAATGTAAATGTTTGTAGGGCTTAAATACATGTTTGCAGCGATTTAAACTGATAGCTGTAATGAAAGGGAATATAATGTTTCTCTTTTTCTTCTTGGTTTCTGATTATTTGGTCAAAATGAATTTTCTTTTTAATTTCCCTCTTTGAGCAAATTTGTGGTACTAAAGAAAGATTGAAAACATTGTAAAAAGTAGCTACAAGAATTACATTCAAGTTTACTTTTTAGAAATAATTTTTATGAATAATTTTTGTTCTCATGACTTTATTAATCATATAGTGAATGAAAGGAATTGCTTTCAAATGACAATGTAAAAATGGCGATTAGTATGATGAGCTTTAGGTTGCAGGCTAGAAAGTGCTGTATGTCATCACAGATTTCTAATATGAACACTCGACGACATGAAGATAAAAGTCAAGAATTATTAGAATTTAGAAATTAAATTAATATAAAATATTATACAATAATAAAATATCCTATACAATTTCATTATAAAATTTGTATAAATAACAACTAATAATATATAGAACTAAGCCACTTAATAGGAGTAGCGATAATGATAGTGCAGCGGCTTTCGAAAACAGCTGTTCTGCTTTGCATTGTTAGTTAAATAATTAAAATGATGCTGAATTTCTTTGGCGTCTTGGAATATTTATCATGACTTCCTGAATTAAAACACGTTGCAAGCAATAATTTAAGCAGTATTTTGAAAAATAATGCGGTTCAATGTTTCCCTTTTTTCTAATGATTTGCCAAAAAAATAACACAGACTTCTCTTCCCAATTTTCAGTTGATTAAAATCGGTGTACATATTGTTATATAACACTTTTTTTCTGCGTGTATGAAAATATCTCCGAACATCATCTATTCAAATTAACGACAATTTAACTTGTTTTGTAAATTTGTTCTTTTTCTTATTGTTGTTGAAGCTCCCTTTTTTTGAAGTTTGTCTTGTCTGTTTATGCTGCTGACAATTAATTTTGTTCTTACAAGCCATTATCACTATCATCTGTGGTTATCTGTGGATGTGCTACTTTTTTTCTTGTGGTTTTGGTATGTGTTGCATGGACTAAAATGATGGGTTGTTATTGTAACGAGAATGAGAACAAAACTCACATGTTGCACTGGACGAAGCTCTTCATTTCGTCATTATTAAGATATACACAATACAATCCATACTTTATTACTTCGGTGGCGTTGCTTTCGAGTTACGTGCGGATAAAAATTTAAATAAATGTTACCTCACACATTAAATAAAAAAAGTCCATGTACTCGTACATATAACTTTTTGACTGCAGCAGACGAACTGAAAATAGTGTATTGCAGCAGAAACAAAAGGCTCAAATGACAGCATCATTTTGTTATCACAGACAAATCAGCGGATAAGAATAAAAAAAAAGAAAAACACTCACACAGACAACAAGAATATCAAAGGAGAGCCAAAAGTAACTAAGAAAAGGATACCTTTGCCACTGCTGCTCTGAATGGTTGAAGGTATCGTCCATTGCTTTGGTAAACACAACAGACTGCGGGGAATTAAGTTCAGATTTAGTTTAAACAATGATTTTAATGTCATTTGACATTTATTTACGAGCTCATAGTTCCAAATGCTAAATGAACTCTAATTTACATTTATGAAGCTGTTATTGTAAGATTCAACCAAAAGATATTGTTGATGGGGTGGTTTGTACCAGTATTTTCCTCAGTTATAGTACTCCGGCTACTGATGAGATCATCTGCTGTTGCTGTTGTAGCATTTATAACGTTAACGTTGTCATTAAATGAACACATCTTATTCTTTAAACGCCTTGTGATGTTGCTCCCGTTTAAATTGTTTCACTTTACCTTCTTCAGTTTGTTCTGTTTTGTAGATCATTAACTCGTGATAAGATTAACAAAGCATTCTGTTAAAGCAACAAAGAGTATATATATATATAAAGCGAACTAGCTTGAGGATGAGAGAATGATAAAGAAGAAGGCAGAAAAGAAAATATAATTCAGTTTGGTATCGTCGTAATGAAATGTGCATAAATTATGTTTCAAAAGGCCACAATGAAACGAACAAAGTTAAACAACAAACAGTTTAGACCAAAAGACTCCATTAAAATCGTATAAAAGTACACTGCAAAAATTGTGAACTTCTAAAGAATTATTTTAAAGTTTATTATGGATTTTTAAGGAAGCTTTTTCCAAGTACTAACTTAACTTGGGCGCATATATAAAGTGCATAAAAATCCACCTCAGAATGGCGAATTCATAGAGCTTTTATCTTCTAGAGCTTTCAAGCTAGATCAGTATTCTAAGAAACATTTTTGGAAAAGGTCGATTCATTTCACGCAATATTTAATGCGTATGAAAATGCAATGCAAAAAGGCGGATTTAGAGAGCGTTTTCCAAAAGCTTGATGATCTTCACGCAATATATAAAGCGTATGGAAAATAACGCTAAAAGGGGAGCATATAGATCTTTTAAACTAAAAAAAATATTCATAAGTTTTTTCCAAAAGCGTTATTCAGTTAGCAGAACAATAAAACCATACAAAAATACACTGAAAGGATATTTTAAGCTTAAGAAATGTACTAAATATTACAATATATTTACATATATAAGAAAGCTTTTTTAAAACGCCTAATTCACTTAAGACAATATGGAAAGCTGTATTTAAAAGGAAAGCCTTTGTAAAAGAACAATTAAATTAAAAATCGCGAATGAAAATTTCATAAATAACACATGACCACGGATGTTCTTCTCCAGGTCTAAAAGTTTGATATTTGCAATTCACAGATCAACCCAAATAATATATCGTTGCCTGAAATCCAAAAGGTCTTAACTGGAAAAAAAAGTTCATTATATATTGTTCGATTCATTGTGATGTAAAACAACAAAAGAAAAAAAACTAATAAAAGGAAAGAAAGTATTTTTTGTCCTTTAGGTTACAATAGAACATTTTTAAGAATATTGAAATTTTTTTTAAATATATTTGGAAATTTTTTCTTGTATGTTATGCGAATTACGAATTATGCTCAAGCTGTTGGTGTGGCTTTAAGTTTTACGCAACCATCCCTAACTACTATGAATTAAAATCTTGCGTTAATTTTGGAACACCCTTTATTTATATTCGCTTAAAAATCTCAGGAACTTGTTTCATAGTACGGCTGAGAACATTCCTAAGCTCACGATGCAGACTTAAAGCTTGTTTCTAGGCAGATCGATTGGTTGGACACATTATCTTTCTATATTATGTTTTTGATAAGTCGGTTTCAATTACATGCCACTCTGCGCTGGCTGTTACTTCAAACAAATCAAAATACGCATTTAGTATAACCTTGACCACCCAAATTATTAATGACTTGTTTTATGTCTTGAAGTTTTTTTTTTCTTAGTTATTGCAACTAATCCAGTTTAGTTTTCCGATAAAAAGAATAAAAAATCAATAGTTTATGCAATTGAGAGTAACTCGTTTTATATATGTCTGCATATATTTTGATCGGTTTGCTGTTAAGTGCACATGGTTTCAATTAATAAATGTTTGTTAGTTTTATTATCTTATCAGTTTTATGCAAATTTACTTGTTGTTGGTTTCATCATGTCAGTAAAAAATTGTTTGTGGTCTTTTATACAACAGCACGCTCGAATTGCAAGTGCTAATCAAGCGGCAATAAATATGCAAATTTTTTTATTTCTTTTTAATTTTTTCTTTTAACAATTACATTTTCAACACTTTGAAATCAAGAGTTTTGATTTATCGTCTGTAAACTTGGATGATGTCTTTCTAATGTATGATAAATAAAAAGTTAAAAATATGTTGGGAGTATTCTCGAAAGAAATTTGAGGTATTCAAATGAGTTATAAACCGGTTGAAGTAAAATCTTTCTCTCTTCAAAGCCAGCATTCACAGTATCACTATTATGCTGGTGCAAAGCCACTGTGAGCTCGACTCTAGATTAATTAAGCCAACGAGAATGAAAAAACGTTCTCGCATGATACACAAGTAGATTCGAAAAATGCAAGAAACGCCGGCACAAGTCTTTTTCATCTAAGAAAGTCTACAGTAGAAGGGACCTAAGAAAATTTAAAATTTACCATATTGTTTTAGCAGAATTCGTATAGTTAAATACTTGCTGTTCTTTTTTTTTGTTTTTTTTGTTTATTTCTTGTCCCAATGGGGCTTGTCTTCACATTCTTCCACTCTTTTCCTTTTGCCACGAGCTGCTATTTTGTTAAAAAATATATTAAAAATTTTTCCTAACATAATTTATTTTATCTTTTCTTTATAGAAACTACAGAAAATCCAGTTATTCATCAAGTGCATATAATACGATTAGGTAAGTCTTGCATGATAAGAATTTTTTTAAAAACGAATTGAAAGCTTGAATATTTACGAGGGCTCTGGATACAAAAGAAATGATTTTCTTACTAATTATTTTTTCTTAATAATTATTTTTTCAAAGTTTTGTATATCCAATCCAATTCCCTTAATAAAAAAAATTTAGCTCATGCACAAACTTTCAGCAGTCAACTGAGAATTATATGAAAATTTCTCTTGTAATTTTCAGTTAGCTTTTGGAAAGTTTGTTCATAAGTTAAGAGGTTTTGTTAATTTGGAATTACTTATAATATCGTTTCGTTTCTTTATAAGAACAAACTTAAGGCTTCATTCATAAAAAACACTTTGACTTAGTAGACTGATTTAGGCAAAATAATGTGTTTTTTATTAATAAAACTTAAGATCTATATACTGGAGTTAAGTAAATAGTACTGGAATACTATTTTAGGACGATCGATGGCAGGTACCAAAAAGTCTACGCGATTATCTAACTTCTAATTTAGAATTATGTTTTCAATCTTTGAGTAAAACGATGCTGGTCTGAATATCTATTAAATTTTATTAAAAATCTCGATTAATTTTTCCCACACTATTTGGAAAATTCTTTTTAAAATTCAGTTGCACACAAGAAATTAATTCAACATTCAAACTGATCTGGTCAACTTATATTTCATGATATCCCAGACAAAACAAAACCACTTGAAATGGCTTATTGTCAGCAACAACAGCTTCACAAAATCATTATCATGGCCCCATGATCGTCATCATATTCAAACAATGATGATTAACTGCTAAAGTAGACTTTATGTCGCTTTAAGAATTTCAAACTACCCTCTTTTCTCTTTTCTTCCGACGCCTGCCTGTTCACAGAGGTATGAAAAACATTTATTCAAATGTTTTAGCGGCTTTTGGAACAAAAACAAAAAGAACTTCCCGAATACTTGATAATCGTCAAAGCCGACATAAAGCTAAAAAACTAAGAGCATCCATCCTCAATCAAACTGCGAGCCTGAAAAGGATTCGTTTGTCTGTTTCTTTGCTGAACAAAACAATCAACTTCAAGAAATATTATGCTCCTCTTCTTCATTTTCGCTTTAAGATTTAAATGATTACAAACCAGAACCAACCAATCATTCCTGCTAACATCTTGGCCGCTACTAGACCTGGTATTTCTTTTCGTCTCTTTTTTTGTAAAAAAAACACACGCGCACACAAAATCCTTTTGTTTTAAACCTGCTGAAATTTAAATTAACAATATGCTCTTTTCTTCGCTTCTTCAAATTTGTTTTGTTATAGATCAAATTGTATTTCACGGCTCGTTTGATTTTTGAATTTTTGATTTCTTACAGTACGTTTACCGATTTATTCGGTCGTTCTTTTTCTTGCAAATACATATTTATTTTGTTGTTGCTAATTTTGCATATACTTTTATGCTTTTGTATGTTTGTGTGCGTGTGTTTGTCTTTTCAGTTCAGTTAAATATTTAATATTCTTATTGTCCCGTAATATAATCTAATAAGATAATATTTCATTTCGTCGGTAAATTTTCTTTGAGCCATTAAAATTTTTTTTATATGTGCATCTCATCTCAACACGACGATGAGAAATTTTTTTTAAAAATTATTGTTAATTTTTTGATTTTTTGCAGGATTTCTGTACATTTATTTTCATTATAAATGATTTATAAAAATCATGTTTGTTCTTGACGATCTTAAAATTTGTTCTACAAAACGAAGTTTTGGAAATGGAAGTGAAGCAGATATTAGCTGATTTTGATTTTAAATTAAGATCTGAACCGTTTAAAATGAACAGAATATTGATTTAAAAAATTTATCAGCCATTAACCACGCCGATCACTGCAAAGCGTGTCAAAATTGGTTAACCCTGAAAAATTACATATCTGATTAGCAAGTGATATCGATTCTTTTATGGCAATCGAAAAATGCACTAATCACCACTTCTCACGTGGGAATCGGTTGGTTTAGTTCGAAGAGCTCAAGAGCATGGAAAAACCAGGTTGCGATAGTAAAAACAGGAAACATTTTTTTGATAGTCTCATTTTACAACCCTGGTGGGTAATGACATTTTCTTTTCTGGGAAATATGCAAAATTTTTTTACTTCTTTTTTAAAAAGTTGTATTTTGTAAGAGTTTGGAAATAAATATTATTATTCGTAACTGATGTTGGATTAATTTCGAACAAATTCAGTATTTTTATTAAAGAGTGTAATAATTGTTACATGTTTTTCTAGAAAAGAAAACAATATTAGTTTAACCACATTTTAAAAGGATTATTAGATTCGTTTATTGTTGTTTGAAGTAGAGTAAAGCCTTCTTTTCTGCTTTTCATTACAACTAATAACTGATTGATTTATTAGCGCTGGCTAGAGGGCTAAAATTTTAGTTATTGCTTAAGTCAATTTATTCAAATATAATAACTTTTTAGGGGAAACATGAAATACAGCACTTTAAAATATCCATAAATACACACAAATACACGGCACACATATAATATGTTGAAACATTCGCTCCAACTTTATTGATAACAAAGAAAGTCCTTCGAATAAAGAAAATTTCTCACGCCTTTTTTCATCGACAAAGTTTTTATTTATTTTTATTATTACATTTTTTTTGAAGGCGGCTGGTACTACAACAATAAATTATTTGATAATAAAACCAGTCAAAAATAATAAAAAACGGCTCAAATTTCAACTAAGACATCTGTTGTTTTCCATATTTTACTAACTCCATCAGTTGTTTGTATGTTCCATTCGTATGGGATTGTAACAAAATTTATGTTTTGAGACTTAAAAGAAACAAAACAACACAAAGCTAAAATTAAAGCAACTAAACGATGGCAACAATTTTTGTTAAATGACATCATTTATGACACAAAATATACAATAACACTAATAACAGCAACAGAACATTATACAGGGATAATGCCAAAATGTTAACAGTCTTACTGACATTCCACACACAGCAAAGCGACAATAATGTTAAGAAAAAGAAGAAGTAGAAAAAATACGACCAAAAAAAAAAGTTTAATAAAGGATGATCATGATGACGCTAATATTGATGGCATGCATGCCATCTTCATTGTTTCCTGCCTTTGGCCCAGCATCATTTAGGAGAACACATGCAGTCTGGTGATATATTGATGTTCCACACTTAACAAAAAAAAAAAAAAAAAATCTTAATATACTGGCTGCTCGAAAAGAAAAAGAAACAAAACACGGAGCGAAAAAACAACTGGTCTCTGTGTGGTTTTTTAGTTTGACGATACTGAAAAATATGGACCATAAAACAATGTTAATGATTTTATGCCATTAAGACGTTGTAATAATAATAATATATTTTCTTGCGGTTTTCGTTCGGTGATAATATTTACACCCGAAAAATAAATGGGTATTCATTCTCATCATATGTTTTCTCGTTTGGCGAAAAATGCAGCGAAACGCTGAAATATATCCAGTTTGGGATTTTGAAAAATTTCTGTGGCAATTGAAGAGATCGCATTTTATTAATTCAATAAATTTGTTAAAAGTGAGCATTTTCAGCTTAAAATATTTATAAATAAAATCTTTAGTTTAAAACTTTTCAGGTCCTTTCAGTGCAAATTTGAGTAAAAAGTAAATATATCTTACAGTAAAATTGAAGCAAAAAATTTTGGAATAAAAAGAAAAAAAAACAATACATATTAATTATTGTAGCGTGCGTTACACAATAGGAACCGAAAAAATTTGTTGGCTACAAAATAACTCATTTTTAGAATTCTTTCATATGAATTTGTGTTACACAGAATTCAAATTTCAAAGTTGGCTAGTTAATTTACTTTTGTTGCGAGCGTCACAAAACTATTAGACTCCCAATAACAAAAAAATATCTATTTGTAACGTCTTAATGAGTCCGTGTACACAAATCTTTAATAATATTAAAATCAAGAAATTCTAATCACTCATTATCATCTCAAAGACTAAAACGCTTTGAAGAAACTAAATATCTTAAGGTCAGAAGGACGTGCCGCATGCGACACTAAATTGTGGCTTATAAATACCATCAACAACGCTACTTCGGCGGGCTGCAAATAAAGAGATGCAACAAGGCAAATTAAAATTTTAAACAAATTTTTCCTTAATTAACATACACTCTGCCTGCTCACCGCAGATATTAAATTCATTTTGGTTCTTCTGCTTTAATATCTACTTGTTTTTTTTTTTTTGTTGTTTTTGAACTCATTTAAAAATTCTGTTAATCAGGCTCATTCGGTGGTCAAGTTTTGTTTGCTCAATTTCATAAAAAATTCTTCAAACTTAATTTAGTTTTAGTTTCGTTTACCAGTGTGTGTAAAAACGAACGAAAACTGCAAAACAGATACAAATTTTTACCACATATCCATCGCGTTATACGTGTGTGTGTGTGTGTGTGATTCGCATGTGAGTGTGATTGTGTGTCTCAACTATTTGTGGCTTTTAAATTTAATTCGCTCCATTAACCGTAATTTAGTTATTTTTTCTGATGTTGATTTTATATCAAAGAACAAACTACACAAAAAATATAAATGAAAAACATTTTTTTTGTTTTTTTTTATAGAACATATTTAGTGCATGTTGTTGTTGCTTGTTCCTGTGTAAAGCCGCCTTTTAGGACAGAAAAAACCAAGAAAATATATATAGAGTTTTAAACATGGTCTTAATATTAAAGATACTGAAATGAAAAGCGAGCAAAAAACCATGTATTAACAAAAATGTTAAAAATGCACAATGGGACTTTGTATAATAAAATATATAAATGTGTTATGAGAGAAAAACATATTTTTCTCATCACATGGGGATTATAAAAATCGTAAGATTTCAATCAAATGTACAGAGCAAAATTTAAAATGACATTCTCGGTGTCGTGGTACTAAATAAGCGATGTAATCAAACGATGCGCATTTACGATTTCAATAAAGTTGTTAAACTTAATTTCTTTGTTGATATATTTAGGCGAAATTTTATAAAAATTTTGGTACTCCGAAAAACTATAAAAACACTCCGAAAAATTAAAATTCCCCAAAATATGGTTGAATGTAAAACAAATGCGTTGGAAGCACAAAAAAATATAAATCTCCGAAAGATTGAAAACTCCGAAAGACTGAAAGCTCCGAAAACTGAAAAATCAAGAACACCAGGAAATTAGATTATAACGGCACAGTCCAGGTTTTACAAAATGCAATAATTTGTACTCTTTTCCGAACTCCGAAGATCGTACAGTTCCGGAATATGACAAGTGGCCTATTTTCGAAAATATTTTCAATGTCTCAGAGCCCTTAATACTATTTCAAAAAAATTTAAGTTAGGAAACAATTATAAAAAAAAAATTTATTTATCAAAAGATTCGGAAGCTCATCATGTACTCGCTAAAAGTTTGAAACCTGCAAAAGCACATGTTACTCTGAAAAATTGACAATGTTAAAGATGTGCAAGACATGCTCAAAAATTAAATCCAAATTAATAAAAATTCCTTGAAATCTTAAAAAAATGTTTTCCAAATTGTTTAACAAATATCGCAAAAGCGAAATTTTAACTGAAAAATGAAATCTCTATGCCCATAGTGCAATAATGATTTGGTAAAATGATCATTGTGTCCATTGAGTATATATTTTTTTATTCTTAATTTTATTCTTTTTGTTTACATTTCGTATGATATTCCCTTTCACTCTCTCCTTTTTTTTCTTGGTCTCCTTGATTCACGATCTACTCATACTTTGGCTGGGCAGGAGGCATGTTGCGGTTCATATCATTTTGTGTTTTTGTATGTGTACTTCTGAACCTTTCAATATAATCTCTTTGTTGGTTATTATTTATGGCCTATTAGCAAATTCTGTCCGTCTATCTATCCATTCTTCAGTTTGGTGAGTTTCTTCTGCTGCAAAATTATGTCTGTCCTTTAAGGACCGCACAAGTGAAATAAAAATTTGTTTCTCTGGACTTGGCTAAAAAAATTAAATAAAATCAGTTATTATGGTTTGAATGTTTGTTGTGGTGATGTTGAGTTGCATGTTTTTCCTGTTGTTTTTATTATAAGTTAATAACTTGTATTTGGCTTTTAAGGCTGCCTTCTTGTTTCTGTTCAATTTCTTGCCCATTTTTAGTCTTTTATTTTTTTCGTTTATTTTTTGGTTCATGAGGATGTTGATGAGTTAATAAGAATCGGGTTACATTCCAACGGCAGCAACAGCCGTATTTTGTTTAATGTATTTTGTTAGTTTTTTTCCAGTAAATATTTATAATTTTTTGTCAGTGCTTTTTGACCCAACAAGATGTCTTTATAATATTAACATAATATTTAGTTCGTCGTTGTGGGCCTTTTTTGTTTGTTGTTTTTTTTTTTTCTTAATGTAAGAAACGATTTTTTAATGATTTTATTAATGTACTCGCTGCCATACACACATAGACACACACTCAAATGTATGCGTACATATACACCTTTGTTGGGCAGAAGTTTTGGCTAAAAATTTTTATGCGAAATGCTTTTAAGGGCATTCCGTGAGTGAAGATTGCTGTGTCATATGTCAAGATTCTTAAATGAATATTTGCTAAAACTCTTTAGCCAATGAAATGTTTATAGAAATAATTAGATTCACAAGATGTCCTCGGATATCCCATTTTCTTTCAATTATAATTCAAACAAAAACTAAATTTTATTAACTAAATTTTATTCACAATTGATTAATTTAGATAAGGTTTTTCATATGGTTCTTTCCAAATTTTATTTTTAGTTTCTGCGATGTTTCCAAAGCAGCACCGAAATAATTATATTTTTTTTCGTTGTTAATCGATTAAATGTCCTCTCTTCAATTAGCGTTGTTTACTCGTCTAAATCTTGTTTTGTACCATCATTAAATTGGGAAAACGATTACAAAAGCTTTTAACAAACAACCTCAACTGTCATGGCAAACAAAACTAAAATACCTGCAACAATTTTAAAGAAAAAAGATTCCATTTCCTAAATCCCTTTGGAATTTTTATTACACAAACCGTGGCGGACATCAACATGTTCTGTAGAAGATGAAGGAGAAGAAAAGCAATAAGAAAAACGTTGTACAAGTGCAAAATTTTAAGAAAAAAGAAAAGTATCATCACATTTTCACAACGAGTAGATGGGCCAGCAAAAGAAAAGTAATGCCTGTTAAAATAGAAACGTATGCAAGATTTGGTAGTAAATGGGGCTTTTTGTTAAGTGCATTCATTTCCTTTTATTCTTTGCCACTGACAAACAGCAGCGCTTTAACAACATTTTGTGTTTGCCACAAACATACATTTTTGTGAAATTTTATTTTGTTTATTTATTTTTGTTTTTTTTTTCGACAATCATACAAGCAACAACATGTTGTCAGAAAAAAATTTCAATTAATTTTTAGTTTTCCTTTTTCGCTTCATTTGCCACAGTGGTACGTTTTAAAAACAACTAAAACGTGCAATTGGCGTCTGATTGTCTCAAAAGTTATATTCATTATAAAACAACTAAACAGCAACAACAGCAACAACAACAACGTACAATATACAACATACTACATACTCTTACTAAGTTGTAACGCTCATACATGATTATAAATAAATTTTATGCTTGTAGTATGTCTAAGTCATGTGTGTACCCTGCCGTAAGAGGATCGAGTATTTAAAATATTAAAAAAAAAATTATACAAATAAAAAAAAAGTAGACGAAATACATCTGCAAAATAATAATAAAACCAAAAGCTTACCATGCCGCACTATTGCAAAATAATAATTGGCAAGAATATCAATTCAGCATCATTATAAATTTTTCCTGGAAGATACGATAACATGTTTCGATGATACTCAAATTTGCAAGTGGCTTAAAAAGTACCAGGGACATATAAACTGGAACAAAAGCTCTACAGTAAAATGTAGCAGCAGATTGAGCTGCTTTGCTGACTTGAGTCAAATATAAGTCAAAACTTCAAGAAAAAAAAAAAACGATATGACATGTGGTCACAGGGATTTGGTGAGGGGTTCCCCACATCGTTTTAGTAAATTGTTTGTACATTCAAGTAAGACCCGTGCTAATAAACAAATACATTTCAGTACCGTCAGCTCATAAAACGCTGCATTTTGCTGATCTCCATGGTTGAATTTTTTAAACTGTGAAACAAAGAAATGTCAAATCAGGCGGGGTAAAATTTTTAGAGACTTACAATTAGCAAAGTGCATTATGATTGCACCAAAGTTTATAACAATAAATAGCACATCTTTTTGTGTTACGTTTCTAGGTGTTTCATTGCCAAGTGATATTAATAAATCTTATATATTATGAACAGTATTTATGTGTAGAAATACACAAGGCAAACATTTAATATATATTTTTAGCATAAAAATATTAAAATTATATTGCAAGTTAATTTGAAAAGCCGTAAGAAAATCTTTCAGTATTTGTTTTGCATAAACGTTCTAAGTCTAAGACTAAGTGGCATTTTTTTATTGGATGGTGGGAACGTTAGTAGTGACCATATCGTCTTATAAAACGTTAAATTATGTAACTCCTTTCTTTTTTTGAATTTCACATTGAGGTACAACACTATATGAAATATTACAAGTTATAGCGACGACGTTATAGATTTATTTTTAGAATTATAATATCGGCATGATATTAGAAGCATGGAAATTTGTAGGAGCATGGCCTTCGTTATAACATAAAACAGTAGATTGAAACCAGTCTGGTACTGGGCCGCTCGAACTGTTTGCCCCTATAACAAATCATTGTTTACTTTTGCTTCTGTGTATGTACGCATGCGTGTGTTTATTGGAAATGTGCATGATACCTACATTATGAACAACTGCATCATCAAGAGATGATCATCCATTTACCTCTGATCTTGCTCTGCATCTTTAATCTCAACATATTTACATCATTATCATATTCATGATCAACATCTATAGCTGAAAGACAAACAGAATGTAATTTTAATTTTAAGATTTTGTATCTCTTAATTTTGTTTCTCTCCTCCTTTTATTTTATTGTTACGTACAACGAAGTTTGGTTTCTGGTTCATACTCGTAGCTTTTTGTTTTTGCCTTTACCTTAAAAACAGATTTCAGTTGATGCAATCATTATTCCTTTGAGGCAAAGTGCAACAACGAAGAAAAACCAACAAACGTACCAGCCATATAGTCAGCCAGCCAGCGAGCCAGCCAACGATCTGAGTCTGGAGTCTGGCTGCTGCCAGGCATATTCAACATTGAACATTAAAAACAAACAAAAAATTAAAAACTACAAACCCACATCTGTCATATGTTGGTTTAATGCAACATATGCCTTCCTGAATGTGTTGTTGTGTATTAGTGATGTCTATATGCCTGTTGCGTTGCAGCCATTTAGTCAGTTACAGTCATTGTGGAAGCAGGCGGCAATTGTACCAGCCAGTATGTTGTAACCGACAACATGGTTCGTGCGAGACTTGTAGTCGCTATGAGGCGCATATTGATCATAAATAGGGAACTTTTCTTCTCATATTTTTGTTTGTGGTTACCACTGGAACAGCTATTAGATCTACGAATATTAATGTTATCCTTGGGATAGAGATATAAAATGGTACACTATTTTTCACTTTCTTCATTGCAAGAACAGATAAAAAACATAACCTGCTGTCCATTAAGTTTATGTTCATAAAGTATTTCCAATACCAAAATTCATAAAAGTCAAGTGCGACGACTGCTCCTGCTCTACTTATCGTTTGATTTGATCGCTAATTAATAGAAGCGAAAATTTTTGTTTAATTGGTTTGGCACTTAGATAAGGCTTCTACCCACTAATTAATACAAGTTAGTTTTGCCGTTCAAAAGTTTTCGGTAACATGTTTGCACAAACAGATACAAAAGGTGTCACAAAAGCGATGATTGTCATTGTCTTTGAAAATAATATATTATTTATTATATATCAATCAAAAGCTGTAATGAACTCAAACCTTTGAGTTATTTTAGGCATTGTTTACCTTGTCACAAGCTCGGAGAAGATCCTATTCATTCATTGAGCTTTCATTCAGAGAAACGTTTTAGAAATAACAGCTCAACTTGTTACCTGCTGCGATAAACATGGAATAGAAATAATCAATAAACTTCAACTGAAATAATAACAATTCACTAGAGTTAAAGCTGGAAAATATGTTGCACAAGCGGATGTAATTTTAACAAAACAGGTGACTTGAATAATTTTCTGGCAATTAGTACGCCATACATTTTTCATAAGAAAACTATGAAGAAACTATGAAAACTTAAGAATTCGAATGTAAAAAAAATTGAGTCATCAAGAAACTAAAAGGCCATAAAAACGAAGGGCGATGCCGCAGCAAAAAAAAAAAAGGTCAACTCCTTAAGAAAATGTTTGTTAAACTCTGAGGATGTAAAATTCCAATAATAAATTAAAAACGGTTTTACATGAAAAATAAAAAAAAACTATAATTTGTTTAATTTTTTTCTTCTGGTAACTAAATGATTAATTATAAATACTAACAAACATAATTTAATGTTCTTTTGTAGTTTTAATTTGTTTGTAAGAAATATGTTTATAAGAAGAAAAAAAAAAAACAATAACAACAACATAAATTGACCTTTTTAATGATTCTAATGGCTCTATTTTCATGGTGAATGGAATTCAAATGGAGTTAAGCAATAACAACAAAAAAGGGCAACCATTAGCAGGAGATAATTTGTTCAAGTAGTAAAACAACTAAAAATATATCCATCCATCTGTCCGTCCGTCCGTCTGTGTCGGTTCATTGATACGAGTTTGGTGGCATTTAACCCAAATGGAAAACTGAATAAAAAGAAAATAAACATGAGCAGCTAATTGCTTCAGGCTAATAAAAATATAATAAATATTTATATGTGTAAGAGAATTTTTTACTTTACATCGATATAAAAACCGTTTTTTTTGTTTGTTTTTTAAAGTTGCTCTTCCTATTTTTTTCGTTAATACTTCGTTTTTGTTTTTCTAATAGATTAATTGACCTTTTCTTTTCTGTTGAGTGCGTTCGTTGTAGGGGCCCACAACCACAACACAACATCAGGTGAGATGTTTCTTTGAAACTAATAAACCATGTAAAATTTATTGGACACATATTTGGGGTGTTTTCCATATTTGTTGTTGTTAAGTTTTGATATATTATTTTTCCTTGATGGTTTTCGAAAATTAATTTTGAAGACTTGAATAAATTTACTCGCAGATAAAGTGGAAAGAGTTGTAAGACAGTTATAACATGGCACGGGCAGCATCCGTTTGTTTGGGACCACTTAAAGTAGCGATAAGTCTGGGAAAATTACAGTCCTTGAGAAGAATATTCCATAGAAATGCGAACAGTTATGAGCTGAAGTCCTGCGGAAAGTCATGCAAAATACGAATGTTATCTTTTTAAATTATAAAAAAACACTTTGTTTTCGTATTTAAATACAAAGTGTTATCATGATTTTACATCACCCTGTTTTATCTCTGATTGTTGCTTGTGGTCGGTTAATATTTTCTTTCTATTTATATATAGATTTCCCGGGGGTCGGGCTATAAGATTTTATTGCATCAAACTAGTTCAAGATCATTTTGAAGTTGCCGCAAGGTATCGTCCTTTTTCCTTTTTCCATTTCAATTTTTTTTTTAATCTTATGCCAAGCGAACCAATTTTAATTATCCTTTTGCAAATGACAGCACTAGAAGTAGTAATTCGCAATGGTAGCTTGTAAGTCCAGAGGTCTTGAGTTCTATTCGTGTTAATACTCAGCAGGTTCTGTTCGTTATTAAAAAAAATTATAAATGATAAGTGAAATTTATTCCTCGAAATAAATTTTTTCTTAAGAAAAAAAAATATTATAAAATTTTTATTAATACTATTATATATATTGTTATATTATATTAATTATGCATAATAGAGAGATACTTTAAAAAATACTGTAAGAAAATATACGACTGGGATGCCGAGAATAGGGCCTGTTTTAATGCCATCAATATCCCATTGCATGCCCGATCATGCTGCACAATTGCTCCAATATTTCTTTTCTCATAGAACAAGGTATATCTTCACAACTGCCATACTGAGAGCATTTATTTTATATGTGTAACTCTCAGGAAAAACCAAAAATTGCAATAAAAACTTTCTTTTTAATGAGCTGATTTCAATTTAATTTAAAAAAATATAAATTTATAAATGAGTTATAGGAGGGTATGCAATTTCTTTTTAATTTCCCAGCAGGCACAATACTACGTAGTCTAGTGTAGTGTGGACTCTAACATTTTTTTTATTATTGATAACAAAAAACAATGTTAAGTTTGAATGAACAAATGATATGCAACTCAATTTGCAATATTCCTTATTTATTTTCTCGCACATCTGCTCAATTTTAAGCTTTTGTTTTTTGACTCTGCAAATATTCTACCTGTTAAGGAATCTCCTGGCAATATTTCTTTCCATTTATAGTTATTTATTTTGCATTTCAAATTAATTAAAATGGCACGAATATAACGTGACAGTGTTCATTTATAATTTTTTATTACTTCAATTGTTGCAAATGTGCTTTGGAAAATTTTTTATAGGATTTTTTTTATAGTCAAACATCTGCCATGGCTTGATTGCACACATATTTTTTTTCTCGACGTCTTAACAATAATGGAACCAACTATTTATGATAGCAAACATCATTTGAAAGCATTAATATTTTTTTTTTAATTTCAACTTAAATGAAATAAAAAAAATCCCAAAAGCTCTTCCGATATCGCTGATTTCGTAATATATTAAAAGATAAATACTTTATGTGCTTGAGACAGAAGTTGTAAAATGCTTAAAAATATCCAACGCAACTGTTGTCACTGAACGTAAAGCATTTACAACAACATTATTGTTGATGCTGTTGTTGCTGTTATTGTTATTATTCATGCATTGCAGTGCATATTTGCCATTAAAGAAAACTATATATTTATATAAAAAATCCAAAATAATAATAAAATAAGAAAAGCAAAAGTTATATGTTATTAAAAATTGTTACATGAAGTATTGCGAATGACTGCAATTGCAGATACTCGTACATGCTAAATCGAATTCATGCCATATGCCAGGCATGCGAATATTTAACATTTCACTTACAGGCATTTAATGCGTTTTGAAGTTTTATTTTGATTGCAGTGAATTCAATGTAAATGCGGAATACGCTTGACGACATGTTTGGCTTTAGAAAACAAATGTTCGTTTCAAGTAACTATTGAAACGCAATAAAAATATTATTGTTATTATTATTATTATTAAAAAGATATTTATTTTAAACTCTTTTCCTGAAAGCTGTTGTTCTTCGAAAAATCTGACTGTTTGTTGGCGTTGTCAGTCCCCACTTCATTATAATGCAAGAACTGAAGCGTCAAGAAGCAGAGTAATATCTTTCCATTTTGCACTCGCCGACCAAAGACTTGTTGGGAATTTATAAAATATATTGATTTATATGATACCAGAGAATTTTAAAAATCCTGGGGCCATATTACCGCGTTGGATATCGATCAAAATTTCAATACAATTTTAATTGAAATTCGTGTTCTGAATATGGATTTTCATGGTTGTTATAAAATGTCTGCTGCCAGCAAAAAACAATGTCGTATATTTATAAAAAAAAAACTATTCGAAATAGTGGTAAAACTTTTAGACATCAATCGTTATAGTGAAGTCCCTTAAAATTTCCCTATTCCTCAACACATTAGAAAGAATGCTGTAAAATAATATCAGAAACAGTTTTCATTTATTCTGGAACAAAACGAAAACTTTATTTAAATCCGATTTGATATATTTGGAAGAGCTCTTAAGATTATCCCTTTTCATAAAATTGATCCATTTCTTCTGACCATCTTTCTTAAGTTTTTAATTTGTATTTTTGTTAATGGCTGGTCATGAAATGAGGCATAACAGCCATTTGTTTTCAATGTTTTATTTTAGCTTTCTACCTACCTCTAGTATATACGAGGTCTGTTGAACAATTATTGAAAAAAAATTTAATTATTCATTAGATTCTACTTTTTTTCCTTCAAAGAAGCCACAAATCGCCTCAGCTGGAACCACCTGATATGCCGACATGATCAGCAACTTATCTAAAGGCTTCATCGATATTTAACTTCTGGTGTCGTTTTTTTCTGTGCTCTCCCGTTGGTAAATTTTAGCCTGTTATTTGCAGTTTCAATTGACAAAAAGTAAAGATACAATCCAAGAATGTTAAACAATCCTGTTAAAGATCGGTTTTTACTGCTTAGCAGTGGTTTGTGTCATCGGTATCTAAGTTTATGTTTACCAGCTCTATTTTGCTGGCATTTACAATTAAATAATGAACAACAACAGAACAGAACAGAACAGCACATAACGGAAAAACTAACGAATTGTCCAGTTTTTATATGCGAAAAAAGCGATCAGCTGATCATTTACTACAGCATGCTACCGACTACAACGTGTCCATGTAGTCGGTAGCCTACTGCGGCGAATATGTTTAACGCTTAATTTTACCTCAATAGGAATTTGATGATTCTCCACAACAACTTTCTTCACACTCGCAACATATAACTCCGTTGTTGATCAAGAGGATCAGGCATCATTCTTTTACAACTCTCACATCCAACATAAAAAGGCTAAAAAGCTGAAGCTGTTGACATATAATAGAAGCCACAGTAAAAAACATAAAAAACAAAACGCTAATCGAATAATTCTAACCCGGGGATTAAAAAATACAGCTTATAATTTGAACACACCTCGTATGTATATGCTTGTGTTTGTATCAGTATGCGAATGCACGTATATATTTTAAGAGTTGGCTTTCATAATTATAGTCACGAAAGGAAATAAAGATTTCATTTCAGTGTAGAACGTTGGACTGAAGTAAAGCCACAAATGAATGAGTACCTTCAATAAAAAATAACAAAATAACAACCTTATAAATCGTTACGTTTGGTTTTTTTGATTTTAATAATTTTTTTCTGCTGTTATTTTTTTATATAAAATTTTTTATTTTTATTTTTTTGGGCCACCGTAGTAGAGTAACACACAGAATTCAACGTATGGGCCACTAGAGGAGTCAAACTTTTTTGAGTTTTGTTTGTTTTTTTTTTTTAAGAAAAGAAGAAGCAGAAAAATATATAAAGCAAATAAACGTGTGTCGATCACTTACCCAAAACATTAAATGAAGAAAAAGCAAAAAATAAACAAAAATTTAGGAATAAAAGAATGGCCCAGAGCAAGTGGGAGAACGAAACAAATGAAATGAAATGCAAGATTATGCCCCAATAAAAGAAAACATATCGTACTACAACAACATAAATAGTAACAACAAAAGTAGCGAGAACAAATGTGGCAGCTACGGCAAGTTGCAAAGGTTAATTAGATAATGTGACGCAAGTGAGGGACCCTTCCTCGTGGAAATATTTTCAAAATATTTCGCTAAGCTTTGACCCCCATATTAATGAACTTTAAAAAGACTTTGAATTGTATTTTATTCGATAGTTTTTATGCGAAATTTCCCTATCCTGGACTTCAAATAAATTTAATTTCTTATGAATACGGGGGAAAAGTTTGCAGGAATTTATTTATTGCTTTTGGAAACTATTTCAGACTTTTAATGGATCTCAGGGTGTTAAATGCATGTGATGAAAAATCCAACAGTGAATATAACGAGCCATAAATCGCCAAAAAATCTTAAGTGACTTTTTCATTGAAAATCAAATGCAAAAAAAACCAAAATCAAAGTCAAGTCAAGTAAAGTTGTGAAGGAAACGACAATCTTTGACTACGTTAATTTTGTCTTAAAATATAGAATTGTCTTTTTTAAGTAGAGCGCAACTATTGTCTAACCCTTTAAGAGTATCAATGAAACAGTTGAAGGATAACTTGATGAGTACAATAATTAGGAGTTTTTAAAAAAGTTTCATTAAATGTACTGATCTTTTGTGATATGAATAGAGTCATGAAATATTTTATGTAAATACAAAAATAGTTGTTTTCTTAAAGGAAATTTGCTAGAACTATCACTGCCAGGCTCACTCTATCGAAAGATTTTGCATTTGCGTGTCACATAAACGATAAGAAACCTTTTGATTTGCCAAAAATTATTGTAGGGGGTATACAATTTGCACAGACAATATATCAAATAACTAACAGCTGGCTCGTTGTGCTAAATGCACTATGGCCCGTACGTTCTTTGTAATATTAAAGACATGAAAAAATTAATCACCGAAATCATGGGGATTTGGTGGTCAGGTGTCTTCATCGTTTTAGTATTGAAACATCTCTTGTATATAATTCGCTTATAAAAAATTGTGTGAATGCAAACTGCTTTCCACTTTTTAAAGGTGATAATAAACGACTACACTTGACTGCTGATGAGAAAGTGCAGCGGCTTTCGAAAACAGCACTTTTCTATTTTGATGTGTCAGTCTTCCCCACTATCCTGTTGAGGTACGTGATATGTTGCAGTTTGCTTTTGTTGTCGGTGATCTGTTTGGCCGAAAATATCCACATTCAAAAAGAAACTCTAAATTCATAAACATATTTCCATCCAAACGCCATAGTGCAATGCCAGCAACATTATTAAGAAATTAACTAAAAGATTATAAGACTTAATATATAATTAAGTATCAGCAATGAGCTTCAATAAACACGAAAAACAAAAACAAGAAATAAACAACCACTCACGCAAGCTCTTTTACTGCGACCACATGCGCAAACAATTTTACCTTCCAGCCTTTTATATAGATCTGCGTGTGAAGATCCTATACACACACGCTCACAATCTGCATGCTTTTGCATTTTTTTGTGGCCCAGAGTGCTCGAAATTTATTGGTGTGCTGTTCTTTTTTTTGTATATTTTTCATTTCTATACCATCCAGGAAGGCGATGGCGAGTTAAGAGGAAAATTAAAAATAAACATCCAGCAAAGATTCGAACAGGCAACTGATCACTTGGCCGTGAATTTGGTCAAATTAGATGTTATAACTTCTTTATAGCGATTTTTATAGTTTTATTTCATCCAACCGTTAATCCCCGACCAAAAGTGTTGTGTTCTCATAGACACTTTGGGTGTTATTTGGTTTATTTGTGATTTGTAGTTTTGATGAAATAATTAAGTTAACTAGAGGAGGGTCGCTTTTTATCTCTGCTAAAATGATGAATATATAAATTAGAATAATGAAATATATGCGTTTCATTTGGTGGTCTTTCTCGCTGCCTGTCAGTATGTTAAGTAGCTTTAATTTGTTTCTCCAATATTTCATATATAAACCGCAAGAAGTTATCTTTCCGCGCGCTGCTTAAAAAAATCATAAATATTTATATTTAAAGATAAACCTTCAGACCACACACATGGACACACACAAACACACATACACACGTACACACAGTAGAAACCCGCAAGATATATTTCATATTAAAATTTATTGATTGAGTCATTTTTCTGCTTGTTAATACAATAAAACAAGATTTCAAGTCTTTTTAAATAGATTCTGGGAACTAGAAAATTTAATATGAAGCAGTTAAAAATTGTATGAAAAATTATTTCTGCGATAAAAAGAAGGGCTTCGTCAGGTTCCTATGATTGTTCTTATTGTTCTTTTGCTGTATGATTGCTATCGATATCCCTAATTATGGTTCGACAGCTGGGAATATAACCACGCGATTCGGTTGTAATAAAACGGCATTTTAACGCCTCGAGATTTTTTTTATAGCGCTAAACTAAAGCATTGGAAGGCAGTATGGAAGCCAACATTGACGCTGTTTGCCGAGATATATTCTGTAAAAGAAGTTACTAGTTTAATTGGTTAAATAGACCGTGTAACTTGTAGCCCCGCGCCAGAGATTTTCCCTTAATAATATTTAAAAAACAAATGCCATGACGATTTTAGTCTTGTATTATTATTTTAAGCTCTCATGCAGCTAAAAAGTTCCGATTTATTCCCAATTATAGAATATTTGATCGGACAGGTTTTCTATAATTGAGTACCGAAATTTTTGGGCTAAAATAAAAGACTATGAACGGTGCGATATGTAAGAAGCAGGTGCCATGATCGTTAAATACCGGAACGTGTTTTGGCGAAATCAAATGGCCACTAAGATCTGCGACGTGGCGCCATTGGATTTTTTTGTAGGTCTACATAAAAGGCTGTCTGCCCATGCGCATAATGTCCCAATAGAGGAGAGATTCCGTGCACGGTATGCTGGTGCACGGTAGTGCTCGAGCAGGGCAACGAAGCAAATATTTAATCAAAACCATAGATTCTTGTGTGTTTTATTTAAATTAACTTTTGAAACCTGTCGGATGTGACAGACCTCCTGTTATTTGAGACCGGTTCAATATATATAAATACAGACAGATTCCCTAGTGTGTTGGCCTCTTAATGCAACATGCGGCCATGTCAAGATTTACATTCACTTTTGGTTTATGGCACTCAATAGCCGGTCTTGGATGGAAAACTGCATCCTTCATAATTTCCATGCTAATGCTGAATTATATCATCTTAAAATATGTCATATCTTTAATTTTTTATGCCCATTTAAATAGCAAAAACACACTCGTTTATTGTCAATCCAACAATTTAAGAAAAATATTATGACAACAACAGCAATAAAATCAACTATTTATAGCGCAAAATTTATAAAAACATAATTTATTTCAGAAAACGAGTTTGGCAAGGAAAAACGACATGATTTTATAAAATCAAACATTATGACAAAACGAAAAATATGAAAGCAACGCAAAAAAAAAGAAAAAAGAAACAGGGGTAAAAAACCAAGTAAATCTCGTCTTATTTATTTCAGCGATTAGATTCAGTTGCAATCAGTTGTCACATCAATTTGAAATTTTATGAAAAATTTATTTATATTTTTTCATTTCAATAATAAAAAAAAATCTCAGCTCTGGACTGTTTGTTGCCACAGTAACAGATCTAAACAAACAAGTGTTTTGAACGAAAAATAATAAATAAAAAAAAGAATGGAAAACTTTCAGTGGTTGCACGTTATGCGAACGATTTTTAGACTACTCGCATTTTTATTTCAGCAATTTATTTATTTATTTACAAATAGCAGTTGTCACATTTTGTGCCAAGTGTTTAAAATTTTTATATATATTTTTTTTTTAATTTTTTTCTTTCAGAGACAGGCATTGAAAATGTCACATAAGTATTGATTAAGTGAAGGGTAAGACATGATTTGTTTGTTATGCCGGAGTTTTGGAAAATTTATATAAAAATAAACTTGCAGAACAAGTGTGTGTCTTAAGTCTTTTGATTTTTGCCAAGAACAGTGTGGGACTTATATTTGATATCATTGCACTAGTCTGCACAGTTCGGCAGAGCAGCTACAGAATTTTGTTTCTTAAGTATTTTGCCATAACTTTATTGCTATTAATTCTGGCTTGCAGATATATACCCAGCGAAACCATTTCTTCTATATAACCACCAGCTTTCAGTCTTCGAACGCTGGCAATGGTGGCAGTTAATTGCGCCAACTATACGGTTGAGTGAAGTTTTATAAAATTCTATTGTTGTACATCCATTTAAATCTAATAAGCGAGCTCATTTGAAACAATTTAATTTTCTCGTGGTCGTCGACATGTTTGTCTCGATCATCAAGAAGATGTGAATGGCGAATCGTCGAATTATTATTAAAGATTGTAAAATTGTAAACTTGTACGAAACAAGCGTCGTTGTTATGCTTCAGCTACCGTACCCTGTGGATTTCTCCTGTTGCAACGACTAAAAAGACTCATGAAAGGACGGCGGAGATTGCTCGAGACCATACTAAAACAGTAATTTTTAATATTTTCAAAGCTCCAGTTATTCTTATGTTATATAAAATAATTGCTGCTGAGTAAAATGCAGAACCTTTCAAAGATTCAGTGGTTTGTGTTCTTTTAATAATATCCTCCCTATTGAAAAAGGCGACATCGACGTTACATATTGACGCGACAGCAAAAGTTTTAATTTCTGTATCACTTATCAGTAACAATCTTTTGTTATTCTGTGAGGAATATAGTATTGAGAGAGCTTGTCAACAGCCGTCAATTGGTGTCGACAAAGTGTTGATGTCAGTCATTCATATTAATAATTATTATTTCTTCTAATGTTTGAAATGATTCGAAATATTTTTATCACTTTTGAAATTTATTAAACAAATCAATTTCGTTTGTAGGAAAGTGCATTCTTTTGTAAAAAAAGTGCATTCGTTTGTAATAAAGTGAAATTTTTTTTAAATGTTATTAAATAAATTAATTTCGTTTGTAAGAAATGCAAAATTTATAAAAAAGTGCATTCTTCTGTAAAAAAGTGCACTCTTTTGTAAAAAAGTGCATTATTCTGTAAAAAAGTGCGTTCTTTTTAAAAAAGTGCAATCTCTTTCTAGCAAATGGAAAGTGTCCAGAAATTTGGGAATCGGTGTCCCTACGTTTCTTCATCTATATATCTGTCTCTCCACAGCTCTCCCTCTCGTTACCACCCTCTTCTTTCTCTGGTCCTTTACATTTTGGGTTGAGAATGTTGGCATAACATTTGGCTTATGTCATGGTATTTGTCAAAAATTGGGTAAAAACGACTTTCCGAAATCGCTTAAATTTTAATAAAAGTATTTGTCTCATTAATTGTTCAATGATTGGCATCTTTTCGTTTGTCCAACCAATCTTTTGTTTCTCTCTCTCTCTCTCTCTCTCTCTTTCCCAGTTCCTTTCCCTATGGGTTCCATATTCCATTGGCTGCCATAAGTTATTGCTAGAATAAGCGAATATTTTTCTGAATTGAATAATACGTTGAGAAAATTCCAGGAAATGCTTTCGTTCCATTACCCAACCCCTGTATTGCCATAGACCACCCATTGCTGGTTACTTAGTAATTTAATTACCGCAACAACCATTTGAATAACAATTTAGTATTGAATTTCAATTGGCTTTTAGCACTTAATTACACAAAACGAAAAGGTATTTGAAAAATTTCAATTATCTTTGCAATAGGCGGCAAATTGTTTGTAAAGCAAATTAGAAAAGCTAGAAGCGACTTGGAAGCCGTACTAGCAATTTATTTTTAGCCTATTACTGATAGGCCTAAGAAATTTATTGTGCTGTTTCTCAATAGAGTTTGTATTTTATAATTGACGCTTAATTGAAATACATGTCACGAAAGTGAACACGAAATGTTCACTTGTGTTGTTGTCAATAAAGCAAATATGTAACGAACAATTTAATTGAAATATTTTCATGTATATTTTTCTTTTTATTCTCTCAATTAACCCGCTGAGTGATTTATAGCTAAAATTTTTTCATGACGTATTTGAATTATTATTTCGTTTGTATAGCAAAAAACTTTTATTTGTTATTTTTGCCGCAAAAAAAATATATATATTTCTAATAGTGGGTGAGGTATTGTTAAGCATTTCACTATTTGTAACGGAAATTTTCTCAACTGCCAGAAAAAATGTATTTATTTATTTCTTTTGCTAAATTAATTGCTGTTAATACTCTTTCCATTTGCATATTTGTGAAGCGAAAAGTTTTACACGAACCGCATTTAAACAATCCTATAATTTATTTCATTGTGCTCTTTTACATTTAACAAACGTTTTGCTTGTCAAAAGTTGTTGTCTATCACAAGTACGAAAACAAATATAAAAATAAAAAGAAGAAGAAGAAATAGAAATAAATATAGTATATAAAAAACAAGTGATACTTGTAGACTGCGTGTCGTTGTTGCTGCTGCTGGCTCTGCTGCTTTTGCTTAAAAGCTTAAGAATTTAATAATATTTTACGCACAGCAACTAGCAAATGAATATAATAAACGAGTGCTTTAAAAGCAAAAATATATTTACTTATTTATTTAATATCAATCATTAAATATCGCGTATCTACTAAGAGACTAATTAAAGCCTTCAGCGTTTCAATGTGCTGCAGCAGACAAGTGTATGAGGGTTGTTCATTTTCGCAAAAGGAAGGAAAATTCGTTAAGAAATTATAGACTAATTTGGACTAAAAGCCCAAAACCAATCGGTTATACGAAGCCGCTAAGCCAACAATTTTGTAGGTTTATTTGTTTTAAATAAAACGAGAGAACGTCAAGTCTTTCTGTTCTGATCTTTTTTGACATGTTTTTCCAACACTGTACCCTCGTTTTCATAGTTAAAATACAATGAAGGGCATAAGTGGGTGTCTTCTTCTAATTGCTGCTTCTAGTGTAAACAGTAAAAACTAATAAATCGGTTGAATTTTTTAGTAAGATTTTGGGAAAAAAGAATCAGCACATAATTAAAATGAAAGAGTTTAAAAAACCGGTCTATCTTTTAGCAACATACAATGGAACACACATCAAACTCGTCCAGCTCTTTTTTGTGCCCATACAAAAGCTATTTTTTCAAAAAGTGCAACTTTTATTATCAAGTGCAAATGTTTTAGAAGACTCCAGTTTATTGCATAAAAAGCAAGATTTTTCCAAAAGTGCAACTTTAAGCAAAAAAGTGCGGTTGTTGGATAAACTATCATTTATTTTGTAAGAAGTATTCAAAAACTTTAATTCGCTGTGATATAATATTTTTGTAAAAAAGGGAAACTGTGTCAAAGTAAATTTTTTAAATTAATGCTGAAAGTGGAAATGTTTTGTGACAAGAGCAAATATATTGATAAAAGTGCAATAAATTGGAAAAATAGTTTGTGAAAAGTTTAAACTTTTTATAAAAATTTACACACCTAAAAACGCAAAAAGGTAATTTTTTGTAAAAAAAAATGCAATATAGCGCAGGTAGAACACAATCTTGCAAAAAGTACAATTTTATGTTAAAAGTTGAAAATAGTGCAGATTATAAAATATCTTGCATAAAATGCAATTTCTTGTGAACATTTCAACCATTACGTGGAAAAATGGCAAAATTTTGTACGAGTTGCACTTTTTTGAAAACAAGTGCAATTATTTTCTAAAAATTGTCACTCTGTGAAAACTTTAATAATTTCAGCAAAAAATGCAATATTTGAATAAAGTGCAGTATTGCCATGAGCTGAAATATTTGTGAAAAAGTGAAATGTATATTTTATAATGTAACACTTTTCATAACGAGTTCAAAAAGTGCAATTGTTTGTAATATGTGCAACTTTTAGTGGAAAAGTGCAATTATTTGTAAAAAATTCAACTTAAAGTGAAAAAGTGCATTATTTTCAAATAGTGCCAGTTCTTCTGAAAAGAGTCGGTCCTTGTCAAAATTACAGTGCATTGTAAAATTAAAATGCATAGTTTATATGCGTAAATATATGTGTTCTTTTGTACAAAATTTAATTATTTTTGCATAAAAATACAACTTTTAGTGAAAAAGTTCATTATTTGCAAATACTGATATTTTCTTTCGTAAAAAGTGCCAGAGTGGAAAGAGTAGGTCCTTGTGAAAAGTATAGTGCGTTGTAATATTAAAATTCATAATAAATATATATGTTCTTTTGTACAAAATGTAATTATTTTTGCATGAAAATGCAACTTTTAGTGGAAAAGTGCATTAAAAGTGCCAGCTCTTGTGAAAAGAATAGGTCCATGTGAAAAGTAAAGTGCTCTGTAAAATTAAAATTCATAGTGTATATGTGTCAATGTGTGTTCTTTCTATGTATGTTCTTTTGTAAAAAATGTAACAATTTTTGCATGAGAATGTGTCTTATGTTGCTAACGAACCATAAACTTATTTTTAATTGCTTTGGACAGAAATAAAAGTCTTGTGTGCTATTGTCTATTAAAATGCTCCATTAAAAAGATGTTGTTTAAAAAACCCTCCACTCCTGGACTTGCAAACTCTTGCACGTTTTTTCATGCACTTTCACTAATTCGGCAGTCACCCTCGCAGCCAATTTTATTGAAAAAAAGTTAACAACTTAAAGGTGTGTTTTCGAAATTAAAACGTCAAGAAGTTTACAGTAAGTTTTGCGGTGGTGTGTAAGTAACTGCGTGAGTATGTGTGCAAAGAGGGGGGTTTTTGGTGAATACTCGTTCGCGTGTTTACGACCACATAAACATTTCATCATCAATAAATTACGCGCCTTATTTCTACATGTTTTTTTTTTATTTGTATATTTTTCTACTTTTATCCGCATCAGGCCTTAATTGGTGCTCATATCGGGCTGAACATTTATTTTTTTAATGTTATTTCTTTGCTTTAAGAAAAAAATTACTTTAAATTCTTTGTTCGCTTGCTGGCCATTCATTCAAATTACAAGGATGGAGTTGAAAGCTGGAAATGATTGCAATGACAGACGGACAAGCAAACAAATCGCCACCTAAATAAATGTCTGAAGCGCGGTTTATAATTAAAGTGAATAAAACACACAAGAAAACAACAAATAAAGTAATTAATAATAGTAATAATATATTGTTTGTTTTTTTTTTGATTTGTTTTTGTTGCTGTAGTTGGTGGTTGTGTATTTTTGAATGCCTGATAAGAATTCCATTAAAAAGCTTAATTTCTGTTTCATGATTTCTTCTGTTTTTTTTTCTTTATTCCCGTGGACCGCTCTTTTTGTTATTTGTTTTGTTTTTGTTGTTGTTGAGAAATGAGTTTTTTATCTAGATTGAATTGCTTGAGGCTTTAAAAACAGTTTATTTGTGAAAATCATTGGTTTGGTTTATCGAACTTCTTAATAACTTTTGTGTATTCATCCGTGGCTACCAGACGATTTGGCTGATTGACTGCCTGCCAAGTTGGCTGTATGGCTGTATGGCTGTATGGCTGGCGTTATTGCGTCTCCCTCTCTCCTTTGCTCTGTCTCTATCTCTCTCTATCTCTGCTCTTATTTGATTTCGTTCAAAGTGATTCTTTTAAGTATTTTATAAATGTTGTGCCGCATTGTTTTCATTTATTATTAATAAAACTGAGTATTTCTGCTTTCAGTCCCAGACTTGCTGGCAAAATATTTAAAATTCACTACAAACAACAAGCATTTATTTTTTAAAAATTCCTACAATATTAAATTAAATCTACGTTGTATAACATCAAGAGCTTTATTACTCTGGAATTAGTGCAAAAAAAGTATGAATAATATGTTGTTGGTTTTGTGTGTGTTAATATTCAATGTTTTTGTGTATTTTGAAGCTTTAAAAATATTTTTTATTTGTATTTTGTTCTGTTACTTTTTATTGATTTAGCAATTTTCGCTAGACATTATGGCAACAAAAGTTTTCAAGCTTGAAGGCAAATATATATATATATATATATATATATATATATATACTCAAGCCACAAACTTGATTTTTGTTTATTTATATATTTTGATGATTCTTGTTTTCTTTTTTTTATTATTAAGAACTTGTGATGGAAACTTAAAAAACTTAAGTGAAGATGTCTCAAATCTTCCACAGGCAAACAGTCAATTGGCTTTAGTGTATCAAAAATAATTGAGACAATTTCTCTCGTGTGTATACAAAAAGTGATTTAATATTTCGCTTCGAATAGTAGTGGGTAATATAAGCTCGTGACTTAATATTTTCATGGGCCTTTTAGATGGGCTATCGTGGTATAGTGATTATAGGATAAACGTGGGCCAAAAGCTATTCCAATTGGCAAACGTTTCCTTTGACACCTCAATAAAACCAAGTTTAGCATACATTTGAGTGGTGTGGCTTTAAGAAATCCTTGTTTTTAGCTTACAAAAACACTTAAGATCAACTACTTAATGCATTCAGTCAGTCAGTCAGTTGAGCTACTTAGCAACTGAAATGAAATTCATTTTTACTTACTGAATAAAACAGCCGTAAATATTTCACCACCATCAACACAGAAATCTATTGTTAAACGTTTAAAATTTCCAAAGACATTTTTTCCCCATAAATTTTAAAATGTTGTGATAGGAAAGGCAATTTATAGCAATCATTTTTCATTTCAGCATATAGAGACACACGGGCACGCACACCCAAAGACAAAGCAAAGACATGACACACTCGTGAAAACAAAAGACCACCTTTTAGATTTTATTGCTAAATTGAACAGAATCGAATGAGAAAAATTCCACTGTTTATGTTATTCATTTTAAACAGTCACCTCCAGCCTGAAATACAACAAGTCACAGAAATAAAAAGGATTAAAATTTAACACAAAATTAACGAAAAAAAATGGAAGGAGGGAGGCCTACATGATGGCTACAATACAATGCAAACATGTTTACTCACTGGCTTTTATGCCAACAGCGGAATGAGAATGAGAAAAAGAAAACCAGTGACAAGATAAGCCAGGCTAATAAGCCATTAAAAAAACATAAATTGTATTGTTAACACTTTTAATAAATTTTAAGCTGCAGCAAGTAACTGTGAAAGGGAAGGAAAAGAACTCGAATCTCAAAAATGGACCTGCTCTTAAAATTATACTTCATTAGGACTTTAAGGATGTTTTAGTTACAATTAAAAATTTTTTTTTTATCTTCGACTAGCACTCAGGGTTTGACCCCTGCATATCTCAATTTGAAATGCCTTCCTACCATCCCCTCCTTTCATACTTCCATCACTAGCGCTTATATTCTAAGTGTCGGTCCAAGTAAAAAAAGTAAAAAAAAAAATTTCGAAAAATTTAATTTGTTTATTATTTTGTGGCTTTAAAAAATGGAATAATTTCTTTGCAAAAATTTGTGTAGCTGCGCCACAAGCCAAACGATAAATATATTTTACTGAATTTTATTTACTTCCACGGGCTTATCTAATTTATGTTAATAGATTTCCTCTTAATCTATTGGCTTTTGTACACTAAATGTCTTCTTTATAAACGGCGATTAGAAGACGATTTATATGAAATTCTTTAACTGATGTCATAATTAATGTGCGAACAGTTAATACAAGACGGCGTTGCTTTAGTAAATATTTTATTGGATTATTCCATATTTCATGTTTAAAGTGAATTAAGCCGATAGCCAGTAATTTTCCTCTGCTAGTTTTTTGTGATTTTTTATTGTAATAAATTGAAAATCAGCGGTGACGTAGAAAGTGAAATTCTCCATCTTCTAATTTGTCTTTATCTGTGGTCTTCACACCATAAACTCCTCTTAAATTCTGGCACAATGCACTTCCATGAAGGGGTCAACCTCGAAGCGCTGTATCAAGGCAAAAAAATAAAAATCTAATTAAATAACGTCAATATACGAGACACCCAGCAAATTATTACACTACAATTTCTTGTATACACACCCTAACACAAGTACAAAATATTAACAGCCAGAAAAAAACAAACAGTTCCTTAATTACTCCACTGATTACTCCCGTTTAAGTGAGACAATTATATAAATAATTTATAGTCGCAAATGTAAATTCAATTAAACAAACAAAATGTTATTTGTATATTCGCATAACCGAACGAGCTTTAACAATTTAAAAATAAAACAATTAATTGAATAAACGGCATGAATTTAGTTGAAAACAAAAGACTCAAAGCACAAACTTTTCATGTCAGCGTCAGCAGTTAAAAAAATTAATGAAGGAATTTATATGGAGAACAACTAACTGGCAAACAGTAACATGTTTTCTGAATAAACTGTACAAGTCGATTAGCAATTAAATAAAGAGCACAACCTACATGAAAACTCAATTTCGCCTTAATTATTAATTATGTGTAAATTATTAATTAAAATAAAGAAAAAACACCCAGACCACAGAAATATTTGCCGTGCAAGAAAAAAATTTACTAAAATATCAAATTGATTTTATTTTTTAAATTTTGTTTTGTAAAACTCTTTAACTTGAGCTTTTGCCGCTGCTGCAGGCCATTTCTTAAGTATGAAACATTGATTATAATTATTTGAGGGTTATTTAAAATCTCATAAATTTCAAGTTTGTTAAATGAAATGTCGAAATAATATGAATACCTCCTGTTGATCCAAACCCGAATTTTTGTTGCTTATTCTTTTTTCTCTTCTTAAGGCAGACAGACAGAAAAGCATACAACAGTTAAGCCATATTTAACCATGATTATGATCAAGTGGTTATTGAAGTCTGCGGTCAGGATGGTTTTATTTTTGAGATACTTTTTATATAAACAAAACGTTATTTTCTAAAATGTTTAATATTTATAAAATGAAACACACAATTTCTTATGCATAATTTCGAAGTGGAAAGTTTGCGAGCGATGGCGTTTATTAGGAAAAACTGTAGAGCAACAAAATTTTAACTCGTTACACTAAAAGGATTTCGGTTTAGTTTCATCAAATTTTATTTTTCGCATCTCTAATAAAAGTTTTACGAATATTGTAATTCCTTTATTGGCTTTCGTAAAAATATTCTATTGAATTTCTAACATTTTGCATCTATTTGGTTAAAATTCTTTAAATATCTGTGCTATAACACAATTCGATTTTATGATAAATTCTTTAAGACTGAATATATTAAAAAAAAGAATTTAAAAATTCGTTGTTTCGTTAAAGTTAAGAAACTCCAATCAAATTTTTTGAATCTCGGCTGTCTTGTACTGGAAAACAAAAGAGTTAGACAAAGAACTTTATTTATAAACGTAATAGAATTAAATTCAATCATCTGTATCAATCATAAGTATTTTAATGTTATTTATCTTGCAAACTCACAGGATGACCTTGAAGTGTTGATATATTTTTAAAATTATCTTTTAAAAAGTTCTTGTGTCCAGGCGAAACTGTTCAAATAATGTCCCCCATATTCATAATGTTTGGAATGAGTGTCAAATATTCTTAACACAGATTTGACAAACAATCTATTTTTTTATGCACGTGGGACTGAGTGCTTTTAAGGCAGGATCGATTAGTTCACATTCTTTAAAATCAGCGAGAGAATAAAATGCACTAACAAAATTATTTTAAGGAATAGTAAGAAAATAGCATTTAAAGTTGTTGTCAATCCTTCTCTCTTTTACTCTCTGATCCGTACAAATGATGTGTTTTCAAATCATGTAAGAAAGAAGGAGTACAATTTCTTTAGTTCTTTTGCACTTATTGTTACACTTAATACTAGAAGCGCCGCCGTACCACTTTTTGTCCGCTTTTAAATCAAAGGTCTTTGCTTTTAATAAATTATTGTTTTAATTCAATAAATACTAAAGTATTCCATTAATCACTGGTGTTACAATTCGTTAGTACTTTACAATTTGTAATAGGATTTTCACTATGTTTGATTTAAATTCATAAAGATTGGTGAAATGTTCTCCAAAACTTTGCTTTGTCGGCTCTTCTAGTGTTAAAACTCACTCATACGGTTTTATCAAAATGCATTTACGTTCAAGTGTCGTTAAAGTTTTTCTCATTCGATATGCAAAATGTTGTTCATATAACAAATCGACACAAATAAAAAAAGTACTTCAAGTATATTTCAATATCTGTCACATTCCCCTGGTCTATATATTTAATACATGTAAGCTTGGTGTCAATTCATGTCAATTTATTATTATTTTTTTCCTAATATTAATTGAATATCGCTCTATATAAAAAACATTTAAGCTTGAAGCACTTGCTGTGGAAATATATAATAATACAATAAGAAAAGTTTTTATATATTTCCTGATTTATAATTCTATTGTTTGGCTTAAAGAAAATAAATAGTGATTTTAATCACTACACCTGCCTGGCGTCTGAAATTAATTATTGAACTTATTTAAATATGAAACTGGAACAATTGCATTTTGTTAAATATTTAATGCAATTAATGTTGGTTCTACTACTGGCTGTCATCGCTTGCACTGCATTAATGAGATGCTTAAAGCCATAATCGCTTTAAGACGTCAATGTCCAAGTCAATTAGATAAACACAAATAAACAGAATTACAGGTTGTGATTTAACGTTTTATGCAAAAGGAATATTTTAAATAATTATGTAAACATGAAGCTAAGAATTAATAGAATTATAAGAATTATTTCAATGAATTCTATATGAAGAACTTTGAGAAGTTGATTTATATCTCTCTAATTAATCAGATTTTATGGAAGACAGAGGCGTAGCCCATTCTATTGACATTCTTGAAGTACTTTATTTTGCTCTTCTTGTACATGCTGTCGACCAGTGCCATGCCTTCGTCATTGATACAAACCAACACTGATCCAGATCACAAAAATTCGGCACCATATTCATGATTGAGTACGGAATTAAACTCGGGATCTTGAGTTGGCAACTTCAGCCAACAGCTGAAATAAAAGAAATTCCTGCTCAAAAAATATACAATCCGAATCAGGAAATGCTAAAACTATTATGAACGCTTTAAATGACCAGACAAATTTATCAATTCAATTTTTCATCTCAAACAGCAGAAGATAAATGTTTCACATAATTTTTTTTATATAAAATTTCCGTTCCAATTAATCACCAAAAATGTGTCTCATCTTGTGCAAATTTTTTATTTGGTTTTGTCACGTCAACAGTCAGCCAATTAATAATAAAGACAACCCGTATTAACCTACTTAAATATGATATTAGAAAGAAATAATTTGTCAACATTAAAGAAAACATTTCATGCGTTCCTCGTTTGAAATAATTTAAAATAAAAATTTGCATTTTTAAATTTTTATTTATTAAATAAAAGTAACATAGAATGTGACATGACAACAAATTAATTTGAAGTCGTTTTTAAAAAGGCATCAAACGATTTAGAAAAACATCAATAAATACTGAAATATTACAGAAACGTGTCTTCAAAATAAAATAAAGACAATAAAAAACCTCAAAAATCATGACATGCCTAAAGTACGATGGTGTTACCACAATCACTCGATATACGAGGTTAGTTCACAAAAAAAAAATAATAAATAAATTTTCTTTAATATATAATTTCGCAGGGTTTTTTCTATTTTGGTACTCTCGTCTTGAATACGTGGCCACAGCCTCAGCTTTTTAAAATTTCGGAGATTCCCTGCTGCTTGAGAAAATTAATTAGAGAATTTGCATAAAATTTTGTGTAAATAATAAAATTTAAGGCTGCGTAGGAGCACTGCTCTCTGAGTCAGAAAAATTCTTACAAGTGGTTCCAAGTCATTCAAAGTAGTTACATAAGATGTGCAAGAGTAGCCTCGTCCTGAACGTTCCGGCATTGGAACAAGCGAAGAAGATGTTGAGAAAGTGAAGAAAATTGTTTTGGAGGAACATCAAATCGCTGTTAGAAAAGCTGCTGTTCAAGGCAAAACATTTTTTTGCAGCCACGCTCGTTCTATAATCTTCGAAAGTTCTATAACTTCTTTCTTGATCTGTTCTCTCTTCATTGGCCCCTATTTTCATAGTTCCGGCATAATGCATTCCATATGTAGGACTCATATCCTGAGTACCGGTCCAAGTAAAGAAACAAAATTTCCTGATTTTCAGAACAGAAAACAAATCACTCTCGTTATTTGAAAGTTTTCCGTAAAATAAAATCAGCCTGCTAAATATATTTTATTTCTGTCCCCCAAATTCTGCAACTGTCGTCGTATACAAAATTGAAATTTGAAAATAAAATTTTTATTATTGTAAAAAAATTCAAATTATGCAAATTTATCTTGAAACAAATCAAATGCAAAAAAAAAAAACAACGATCGCACTGCCAGACATTATGGCTCCATTTTATAACATTTTTTCTTAACTTTAAATGATTTAATTAAAAAAAAACTGCCATTTTTTTTGTTGCTATATTTTATTTTCTAAATAATTTTTTTGTAAATAAATTTTTATTACAAATCCAGGTTTATTAAAAGGCAACCAAAAAATATTTCGCCACAACAATAATTTGTTTCGACTTTGGCCAAATCCTATTTTTAGGTTTATTGTCGATAATTACAAACGTAGTTTCAGCTGGTTTTCAAACTAAAACCTTGAGTTCTAATACGTCTTTAAGCCGATTATGTTGTTGTTGTGCCGCTAATTCGATATAAAAAAGTATTAACAATTTTTACTCAGCAAAAAAAAAAAAGAAAAAAGTATTGCTTATAAATAATCAAAATAAATGTTTTTTCTGTATATGGAAAGAAAAAAGTTACAAATTAAATTCTACACTCGCGATCATGTGAATAGAAGCAGTGATTTTTTTTTTTCGAAAGTGTAAATAAAATATTTGCATCTTCGTGCAACGTGATATCTCATGTCGGTTTGTGATGGAAATACAGTGTGGCGCAAAATTAGTCAGCACATCGCCAGATTTAGTGGTTTTCGCAATGGCCTTTTACGTCAATCATATTCGATGCAGAATAACCACGCAAACGCTGGCCCACTCAAAAGCTTGGAATAATTGTGCCGATCTTCTTGACCAATAATCGGACGATTTTGAGCGAAGAGTCATTATGACCGACAAGGCGGATTTTCTTTTAAGCGGTTGCGTCAATAAAAACATCTTCATATCTGGGGCAGTTACATCCATTCAAGGCTTCTGTGCTGTGCAGTTATGATGAGGAAGAAGTGATTCGATCGTATTCTTATATATTATTGAGGCCATCGGATATACGGTTGCTGTTAATGGCGAACGCTACTGGGCCATGATAAGCGACTTCTTACTGCCGAGAGAGGGACTTGGCGAGTATTTATTTTCAACCAGACGTCGCAATCACACGCACAAATGACAGGAGCCGCTTGGAAATCGCGAAGGAACCAGCTCCTGGTCGCTTAATCTTTCTTTTTCAGCAATATCGCCTGTTTTAATGATACCTGCCTTCGTTTTTTTTTGGAGCTGCTTGAAGTAGTGCGATATTAAGCCAACAAGGCAATTGGTACTCTTAGAGAATATAAGACAAAAATGCGACCAGTAATCACCTGATTAAGTTATTAAGAATGTTAAAGAAAATGTGATGAGACGGGGACAAATTGGCAGCAACACTGCTGGCATCCACTTGGCTGATATAATAATATTTATTTTTATTTTTTTGTCCAGTTGATGATCCCACCTATGCAGTGGGTTGTGTCAGAATCAAAAACGATGTAACGAAAATAAGCTAAAAGATAGAGAATATTGTTGCAGCTACTTTTACTTTTTACATGGCAGGTGTCCATTTTCGCTCGAGGTTCCGCTGTATTCGGCTCTTTTTATTACATGGCGACCAGTGCTAGGCCTTTGTCCTTATGCGAAGTTGAACTCGAGATCTTGAGTTCACTACTTAAGCCAACAGCAGCAACAATTATTCAGCTCCAAAATAGATTTCCACGCCTGAAAATAATTTAAATTTTGTTGAAAAAAAAAGTTATAAAAAACTGGATAATGAATTTTGTATTAATATTGTAGTTTCCATTGATGTTTTGCAATTCTGGGGTTCAGATTTGCAGTTTCATTATAAATAAATATTGAAATCTTATTGTATTAATATTTGACTGGCGCAACATCAATCGAAATACTTAATTGTGCGATGTAATTTCGAAAGGAGATCCTTTGAATTGTTTGACTCAAAGTGACATGATAAAGTGTTTGCAACAGCCTGACATATAATTCATCGCACAGAATTATATGATATCTCTGTGTGTTCGTGTGTGTGTGTTTTGTTAGGTATCAGCTGTTGTTTATGCAAATTCATAAAATATTTCCATAATATAACTTTTTTATTTATTTAATTTTTTATTTTTTGCTTCCAACTAATGGCGCATGTATGTCTAGTATGAACCAAACTAAGATGGTGTTGTTGTTGGTGTTGGTGTTGGAAATGCGATGAATTTTGTGTGAATATATTTATTCTATAATTATTCATTCTAAAGTTGAAATGTTGAAAACGCAAATTCCTATTAAAAGTTTTCGTATTATTAATCTATTATTTGTTGGCTGTCAATTAAACATTTGTTTCATTTAAATAATATTTATGTGCTTGAGTTTCCCCTTTTCCCACCACTCCTGTTTAGCTGATAGACAATATGAGTGTTTTTTATAATTTTGTTTTTTTTCCTTCAACTTTAATGTTAATTAATTTTGTTTTTGTTATTTTATGCGATTCAATAGTATTATTGATTATATGAAACACTCCCACTTTTGTTTGTAATAAATACTTCTATTATTTAAGTTGTTTTTTTGTTTCTTTTCGTAATTAAAAGTTGCTGCTTAACTTTCAGCTCGTAAATGCCCTACGAGATTAACAGTTTGATTTGTAGATAAACGGAATTTCGTTGTAACATTTGCATTGCAAAATGATCTGCTTCTAGACAGCTCTGGTTTATATCAGACATCATCTAAATTTTTTAGGACATAATCTCTACGAAGCAGACATCGTTTTCACTAATTTTATAAATTGCGTAGAATTGTTCAGGAAAATAGAAACAAATTTCTAGCAAAAAATTTCAAAATCTGCTCTTGTTTTGTGCATTTTTTTAAAATACTTTTTTAATTCATTCAGCCCTATTATGTTTGGCGGTTTTTGCCAACGAGTCCGACAGTTTTTAATAAATTAAAAACAAATGGCAGGATTTTTCTTGAATCTATTATAAATCTGCAAATTCGAAGGCGGTAAACGACAACCGTAATCAGGCTGATTGTTTCTCATATAATTCCCACAGAGCCTTCTGTTATAATAAAGAAATAGGAAAATTCCCTGAAAACTTTTTGTTTTATTTACAATTATTTAATCGCAAGTTGTGCTTACACTGGCTGTAGAAAATGTGAATGTGATATGAGAGTTTTGAGCAACAGTAGGGTTGCTTGACTGTCTCCTAAAATGAATTTATTCGCTTGCAGTTGTGTGAATCGCTATTTTCAAATTCATTTAAATATAAATTGATTTTTACAAATATTGTCTTGTTATTGTTGTTGTTTAGCTGTTGAATTTGATTTATTAATTAATTATGATAAATTGTTGTTCAATTATTGTCACACCTTCGTTATGTCAATAGGTTTGATTAAATTGTTGTTGTTGTTGTTTATTTGATTTCATATAATTTGTTGTGAATTATGCCAGTTGTAGTTGCAGTTGCTGTTTTGTCATCTTGAAGTTATTTTGTGTTTTTTTTTGTTGTGTATCTATTTTACTCCTTTTTTTATTTATTTAATTATTGGCGTTTGTCAGCTATTCTCGATATAAGAAAGTGAGACTGCTTTTCATCCTCATTTTGGCAACAGCATGTGCCAAGAGAAGTGGGTCCGTGTCCTCTAGTTCTTCTATTATTCAAGTTTCATTGAACTTGGCTCTGATATTTGACCCTGCTCTTTTTTTTCTAATATATTTTTATTTATTCAGCTCATTCTTCTTTTATTTCTTGCAAGCAGACATTGTGGCTTCAAAAGCTGTCAGCAAAACTGAAACAAAATTGTATTTCTATTATACGGCTGATATATCGTAAAGATATTTTTTAAATAATAAATTTTTTTGTCATCGTGTGTTTTTCCCCCATTCAACTGTTGTTTTACTGACATACTTCGAAGTTTGTTTGTTTTTTTTTTATATGTATTAAGTTTATTTGAATTGTGCAATACATTGAGCAGTACCTGTATGCGGTCTCAAATATTTGAAATATTTTGCACGTTTCGCATATTAATTTGTATTAATTATAAAATTCTATGTTTGACAACGAAATAAACATTTTGAATAACAAGACAAAGACCTGCAGGAACGTTCCATATTATCAGCACATTTTAAGTGGGCAGAATGTAATAAAATTTCAAATAAAAATTCTTATTTGCTAAGGTCCTTCGAACCGTTTAGTACAACCTGTTTCGAAGGACCGGCTATTGCCTGAGAAATTTGTATTGCTTTTGCGGTATTACAGAGAAAAGGACAGAATGAAGTGTCCTAAAATTGTAACTTAAAAATTTTCATTATAAATGTAAATATCTTTTTCAAAGTTGTTACGAAAATACAATTTAATAGATTGAATAGACTCACTGGGATAGCAGATGGGACTTCCAAACTTATATTTTCACATAATATACTTTGTTTTAAACTTGAGCTGTTACTTATAGAAATATTTAGTTTTATTTTATATCCATTCAGTTATTTGCACTTCAAGCAGTAGTGCCAAGACTGAACAATTACTATATTTATCGTCGCCACTGTTATTCTCACTAAATTCAAAATAACACTTTGAAGACTTTGCAAGTGCCAACAAATTCGGAGATTTTATTTTTATTGAACATTTTTATTTTGCTATATTAATATTTATATAGGCTAATTGTTCTAACTTAGTTAAAATCTCAGAAAGACATGATGATAAATATTCCTAGGCACATAGGAAGTCAACATCAGTTTTATTCAACTTGCACAGCAGAGCAGAACAGCTGTTTTCGAAAGTCGCTACACTTTCATCTTCAGTGCTCATGTGTATATTGTGTTTATCACCACTGTTTAGGTGGCTTAGTTGAATGTGATAACAGTTTTCTATTTACACAAATTTTATTGTGAAAAACAATCCGAGAACTGTATCAACCTGATGTTAACACTTGTGTGTTATGATACCTGTGTTACCATTTGATTATTTTCTTCATGTCCCATTTTTCTGAATTTTTTGTTCCATTATACATTAAGTCAAACTTTTATGGTTTGAATTTTATACTTAAGTATATGTGAACGTTTTTTCCAATTTTCATTGGTAGCACTGGAGAAGTATGGGAGGGGAAGAATGCCACCTAAAAACAAAAGCACGCCCACAAATCATTTTTATTGCGAATTTAAGAAAAATATTTGAATAAATACCTGAATTATTAATTTTTCTTCCTAAACTTGATGAGAAAACTAAAATTTAATTACGTAAAATTCTTGGCTTTTACACACACAACTTTGTCATTTCAATGCAGGAGTTTGTTCCCTCTAAGCTGTTGCATTTTAAATTAAATCATAAAATTAAAATGTTTAGCCCTAGTGTGTTGTGAAAAATCGTATATTTTTCTCGCCTCTTTTATATTTTATTTATAAAATGCAATCATAGAAACTCATTTTGTATCAGAAAATATATTTAAATAAATAATATATAAAAAAAAGAATATCTGCTTTCTAAAACGCTCACTCAACATTTTCAATGATTCTTATTTTACATAAAATAGAAAAGGATTTATACAAAAATAGAATAAAAATAATTTCTATCGAAATACATATATGTATTTAAAATAATAATATGTAGCAGCCCATCGAAGTCTATTTGAAATTATAAAATTAGAATTTCAAATATTCTCGTTTTGCTTGTTTTGAATCTCGTTGTATTTATTAAATCGAATTGACTGGATTTCGACTGTTTTAAAATTTATTGAGTTTTATGAATAAAAAATGATCATAAATTAGCAGGAATTTATGATTGAACAATTGAAATACCAATTCTTTTTTCCATATTGTTGGAATGAATTTTTCAAGAACTTTCATTGACGTCCTTAACAAGTTTGAGAATAACATTGAAAGTTTATTTGTTTGCTTTTCTTTATTTGTTTTTAAGTCAACTGCATTTAATCAACGAACTGCATAAACAAGCTGGCATTTTACGACTTTATCGTTAGATACAAATCTAATTTTAACTAATAAAAAGCTAATTAATTAATATTTTATAGATTTGAAATCATGAGTGATAAATTAAAAACATTTAAATTCAATAACGAATGCACTGATTAAATAAAGTTGGGGCTCCAAAGCGAAAGACTTCTGGAGAAAATTCAGAGAACTGCTGGAGATTTGAGTTTCATTTCTTTTATGTTTTTTAATTCTTAAAGTTCTGTTACTATTTTTTAATTTTTGTTTCTTTTTTTTTTTGTTTAACTCTTTTTGAAAAATATTTTAATTTAAACGATTTTAGGATTTATTTGCTGTAGAGGAATTTCGGGTGATGATATCATCTGATAACGACTTCCAGTGAGGCGTGTGAGTTCGCACAGCAGGTGCTCTGGCTCAAATTAATTCCAAACCATAAATTGGAGGAAAAACAAGAACAAATCAAGCAAAACAAAAGAGAGTTGTTTGTTTCAATACAACATAAAATGATTTCTATGGTAAAATGAATAACTAAAAGAGTTTTTGGTTGGATCGAACAAACACGATTCAAATCACATGTTTTTTATGCTGTTTTTTTTTTTATTGTAAGAAAACAAGTTTTATGATTTCGTTTCAAATTTTAAATCGTATTCAGTTTGGTTTTAAATAAGATTGACAGTTTTGATAACAGTTGTCAGCTTTGTGTTCAGAAATATAAAAATATAATTTATTTTAAATTAATTTCTATTATATTCGTATTCATGTTCTTGGCACACGTGAAAGAATCGAATCATTTGCGAGTGTCATCGTAAACAAAAGAAAAATTTGAATTAAAGCTTTTTGGTGATGAGGTTAAGTTCACGGTTCCAGATATCTCACTTCTGGCTAGAAAACGTGTTAATGAGAGAAGTTCAGTTGGAGCACTTCAAAGCACAGGCACAGTTTCTTATCTATTAATGCAGAGTAAGAAATCGATCGCTAGAGTTTTAATTCATGAAGTGAAACATTTTTGTTTATTAAAGGTATTTAAATGTCCCATAACAATCAATTGCATATAAAAGAAATTTAAAATTTTTCTCAAGAAAACTTTTAATAAAAAAAGAATTCATTCTTTCGTCAAATTATATTTAAAAAAAAATATCAAAATTCTATAAACTGTTTTTGTTTGAAATAATAAATGTACGAAAGAAAGGAGTCTTTCGACACAGTTAAGCTTCGAACTGTGGCTCAATATGAATATATTTTTGTTGGGCAACATTTTAGGCAAAATATCCTCTTAAGTTTTTATATAAAACTGTTTTTTTTACATTTTCCCAGTGTTTTGTTTTAATCAAAAGTGCTTACGAAAAACTATTTAATTACCATTATTTCAAATCGCTAAATTAACGAACAAAAAAAAATTTTTTTTGAGGAAATTCCAAAAGCCTTTTAAATAATGAAGCCAATTTTTATTGGCCAACAAAACAGCAGACTAGGCACAAGTTCCAAAAAATTTATTTTGAAAAGTTTTCATTGAGCTGGAAAAATATAGAAGTAATTGTGGGCGTAAGCCTCCAGCTCAGATTGACAAAAACGCCAAATATTTCACAGCTCTTTCTCTATATGCCCACACATGGAAATACATTTCGCTGAGCAAATAATTAAAAAAAAAAAAAAACAAAAAAGAGAGAGGAAAAACAGGGTTTTTTTCGTTATAATGACATTCACAAATTGTCACTTCATAAACAAAAGAGTTAAGACACCAACTTTAAGTGGCTTAAAAGAAAATCTTGTAATTTATTGAAGATTAAAACATTTAAATATTTATAAACTTTCACACACAATCATGATGATTATCTGCATTTATGAGTTTTAAAATGTTTGTACTTAATAAACGTTGATATGAGTGGTTGTTTGTTTGTTTGCTTGTTGGTGGCTGTGCAGCGCCTTTAATAACTTTTAATTGTCTTTTAAACAGATTCTTGTTTATTTTTTAATTTGTCATGGTGCATAAAGAAAAAATCATAATGATGTTTAGTTTGTTTGTAGTTGGCTGTTAGCTGTTGGCTTTGCTCATGCCGGTGGCAAAAGTCGTAAAAGAAATCTGATTTTAAAAATACCGAAAACGAAAGGAAAAAAATATTTAACCTTAAATTCATGATAATGAGCATGAACAATCATGAACACTTATAGTAGACAATAAGCAGCCAAAGTCAACTGGATATTGAACAAAAACTGAACAATCATTTTAAATCACTCTACACAACGCCGAGGCAATTTTTGCCGTCTGGCTGTGGGTATGAAATATCTGTGAATGTTATTATTGTCCTAAAGTTATAAACGTCACATAAGTCAGTCTTAGCCTCATTTTATTAACGCTTCAGCTGCCAGTATACCAACTTAATATATTGTAAAATACCACAAAAGCAACGCTCAACTTTAACTTAATACAGCAGAAGTTTTTATTTATTGTAAAAATGAAAACATTTAATAACGGAATTGTAGAAATGACTTGTTTTGGGTTTTAGTTTGTGGTTTTAATGAAAAAAAAAACGAAAAAATAATAACAAAAAGACCAAAACATCAACAATATTTGCTGCCTTAATTCGATAATATATTTGCCGATAAGACGCAAAGTACTTTCGACAGCGGACATGTACGCTACACATTAAATCATGCGGCTTCAAGTAGGAAGTAGTTTTATAATTTAAACGTTTAGGGAGACTACAACTAGTAGAGTTTCCAATAAATAGCAAAATAAAGAAACAAAGAAGAAAAAAAAAATCCAGCGTAGACCGAAAATCTCTTTGTGTTACATATTTTGGGCTTCCTTATCAGCATCCCCAGCGGTCACTACTTGAAAATGAAATAGTCAAGCCTGGATTTAGTGTTATAACTTTTTTTCTAGATCACAACATTTAGCAGAAGCCTTAGACTTGAACAGGGCTGAAAAGCCCGTTCGAGTACCCGAATAAAATACTAAAAGAAAGCAGTGCCATGCCCATATAAAACTTGGTTTGTATATAGTTTTTGGTAGCTAATTTTTATATGATGGCAATATTTTTTGCATACTCCTCGAACTCTTCTTTCCATACAACGACAAGAAAAATGGGCTTTTCCTTGCCCACAAAAACAATATATATTTTACCTGATCTCTCTAAGCCAAATGCTGCCACACTGAACCGGATTTAAAAGCATGTGCTGCTACTCTATTACAATGTTAAAAGTAGGCAGTTCCACGCCCATATTAAAATTTTAAATATTGTTTAGCAGAAAATGTCTAAATTATTGCTGTCGATCTTTCAATGCGCCTTCGATTCTTGTTTCCATGCAGCACAACCATTGTAAAAGTGGGCGTTTCCACGCCCATAAAGTCATATATATATATATATATATATATATATATATATATACATATATATACATATATATACAAAATTTTACTCAACGAATGCTGGCAAACTAAACAGGACTTAAAAGCTTTGGACAGTCGTCCTGGTTATGACATAAAAAGTAGGCAAGGCCATGCCCATACAAAGTAAATTCAATTCGTATAAATTCAATTTAACTTCTCACAGAAGGCCTTAATTTTGTAAGGTGTTGTGTGTTTTGGTTGTGCTCGAATTTTTGCAATTACCATCATCTTGTTGAGGGCGAAACTCAATTAAACGCTTTGCAGCTGGAGCTGCAGCAGTTTTACAGCTTTTATTAGTGTTTTTTGTTTGTTTTTGTTTTATTTATTTCTCTTGACAAACTTTACTTCATATATTTTGGAGTCTTTAAGTCTACTATGCCTGCATTTATATTATTTATTTCCTTTTGCCATTGCATGCTGCACTTAAGCTTAAATAAATATTTAAATCAGGTGAGGGGGAGAGGCAAAAAGACAGGCATTAAAAACATGTTCTTTAGACAACAACTACTTGGCTTGTTGTGGATTTTTGTGTGAGTTTTAATAAAAAATGCCGACAGTCTTTTTAAATACTTATTCCTTTTAAAGTTTTTTATTTTGGCATATTAAATTTGTTGTCATGACTTTTGACTCTTGTTAAATTTAGTTATTAATTGATAAAAAAAAAAAATAAAATAAAAATTTACAAAACTTAGAAATCACATATTCATTTCGATTTGTTTAGTTGAAGTTGTTGGGTAATTTTTATTTGTTAATTTTTCAAATGCAAATTAAATTGACAGCCTTTTCTTACAAATTCCAAATTAAGATTATTAAGAAAATAAAAATTCCAAGTCAATGATTGAAATTTAAGATTATTTTTAAGTTGATATGAATTGGCAAAACAATATCCTGTTGAACTAAATTTCAATAACGTTTTTCCTTAAACGAAAATACCAAACTTCTGCTCAATAGAAATAAAGTAATTACTTAAAGTCATAAACATTTTACATGCTTCACCCTTGACATCAAAACCTTTTTCAAGTTTGCTGCTTAAATCTTTTGTTCTACAGCTCAACACGTTCCACACAAATCAAGTTGGACTCTTAAGAATTGTTTATAACAACAACAACAACTCTTTCAAGATTCACCTAAACAATTTGTACGAAATTAAATGATAGCAATGAAACGAAATGCGATAATAAATTTTCTTTGAAAGAAATTCAATATGAAATTTATTTGCTTAACTAAATTGAACACAACGACAACAATAACAACACGAACAGCAACAATAGAGAAGAAACAAAACATGAAAATTTCCAGAAAAATTTTAATAGTTTTAAGCATTTTTTTCAGTTTCTTTTTTACAAATGCCACACAGAAATTTCAGAAAAGCACAAACCATAATGTAGCACTAAAATCGTACCAAGTAAAATACATTGAAAAAAAGGGAAACAATGCTAAACAACAAAAGCGATAAGTAGCATGCAACATGTTACATATACAAAACAAAACAAAAAAAAAAAACAAAAAAAATAAAAATGAAAATGAAAATCAAATAAAAACGCATATAAAACTTGAAGCTATTGTCAGTGTATTACCACCAACCAACCAGCCAGACTCTGGGCCACATTGACGAGGCATGAAAGCTGAAGTTGTTATATAGTATTTTTGCCAAACGTTGTCAGTGTCTAAGTAATTTATGTTAGTTGGCTTGAAATTTCTCACAGAAAACAAAAGAAATACCACAAACGCTTAAAGAATTTCAAAAAAGCTGACATTTTGCATTTCGAACGCATTCCTTAGGGCGATTAATCGACGGATAATAGTGTATATTGTTTGGATTCTTTCTTCAGTCCTTCTCTCTCTCTCTCTCTCTCTCTCCCTGTCTCTCATTCTCGTCTTGCCGCAACACATGCATCACTATGAAATCGTTTTGTCTTGCGCTGGCCTTTGCAAGTATATAAATTCATCTAAATGTTTATTATTCGTTTTCAGTGTGTGAGTGTATGGTTGGTGGGCGCTATAAACGTGCCACACACAAATATATGTCATCAACATTGCCAGCAACATCTTGGAACAACTAACAACAGCAACAAACAAACTGGCAATCTTTTAAACAACATTTAATAGGTTGTGCAATACATGCAGTTTATTTAACATTGACACTGATGATCATGAGCGGTACTCTTGTAGTTTTCGTTTTGAAAGAAACTTAAAGAATCTTTTGCTGTGATTTTTGCTACTCTTTCTCTTCCTCTTCCACTTCTTCTTATTGTTATTTGTTGTGGTAGACAACTATTACACAGTCAAGTTGTTGTCGTTCTTGTTGGCTGCTGCTGTTGCTGTTGCTATTGATCAGAGTTGGTTTCGCCTCAGCATCTGGCAGATGCTGATATTGTAATAAAATTTTGTTTTTTGCCTTGAATGCCACTAACATGCTCGTAAAATCTAAAGCTGAGTGGCCACCGCATTATGCGCATATAGTTCGCAAACGCATTGTCCTTTTAGTCATACATTTGCAAGGATGATTCGATGGATGTGTATTTTGTTTTAGTGCTTGATTTTTTTTATTCTTCTAAAATTAACCATGCAACGATACGACTGGTAAACCAATGAAATATCGTCAACCAAACGGATAAACAGACAGGTCAGTTTTGAGAAACATATGTTTTCGATAGTGTGGCCGATACATTTTTCAATTTAGCGAAGATAATAGGAATGGAATTCGCAGCCTTATAGGAATGAGCCCTATAAAGATGCTGCTATAAAACTTTGGTCAAGAGGTTCAACTAAGTTTGAAGAATCGCAAAGTTTCAAAAGAACCGCCGAAATTAAAAGAAAAGACAAGTCAAATATTCCAGAAGATTGGGAGGTGCCATGAAAGTCACCAAATGAAAATTCTTGGAGATTTCTCAATACCTCATTGCAGGCCCAAAGTAAGCGAAGACAAAAACTGTTAGCAAAGCCCTTTTGACCAAAAGAAGTTGTAGCCAATTCAATTTTATATGATAAAATTAAGCTCACAAAAATTATTGCACATAAAATAACGGCTTTCAAACGCCCATTGCCACTCTGTATTTCAGTCTGTTATAAGTTATTGGCAAGAGGTGTTGAGGAGATGGCGAGGTAAAACAAAATTTTCGAAATACAGATTCGGGCAGATTTTGAAACACCTCACTGAAGAGGCAAATAGATTTAGCAAAGGCTCTTTACCACATGGAACTCCAACCAATTCTAATATTTATCCCAGAAATAATCCCGCTTTAATGCTAAATTAAATATTGTAAATGTGTGCTACTTTTAATGGGGGGCTTGAAAGAAAATTGTCAAATTAAGGCCCGCTAAAGAGGCACAGTGCGAAATGCTATTCATATACAATTTTAAAAAACGTAAGTCACTATTTCCCCAGAAATACTTACGGTCCACTGGAGAGCATGTCTCACTTGGTAAGGCCATTTTGCTTAAGAAAAATTCTATCCCCGAAGTGCGGTGTATTAAAGTGAACAACAGCATTGTGGAAGTGGGCTTCAACGATGCAGTTCTGTGAGACGTGACCCTTTTTTTTTTGCTCACAAATGTGAAAATTATTTTTGCTTAAAAAATAAAGGGGTCTACTGGGGATCTTGCATAAAAAGTTTCCAAGTAAAACAAAACTCGGGTTGGTCACATCTGCCCTAACCTCTGGGAATTTTTTACTCAAGTTTCCTAAAAACTCTTTTATCGGCCTTACTTCTGATGGTTATTGTTGTTGGTGGCTTGGCTTCTGATGTTTGTTAGTGTAGTTACCTGTGTGTGTTGTTTTTATTGTTAATGCTGCATGTAGAAAGGGAGCGAAGTTTGTGTTATTTTTGGTTGCAAAAAAAAAAAAAATAAATGAATAGCAACAACAAAAGTTGCAATGTAAATTCTAAAAACAATAAAGAAATAAATTACTTTCAATTCCAGATTTTGCAATAACCTCAAACTTAACAAAAACCAACTAAACTTAAGGGAACAACCATCATCAGTAGTGTGCAGTTGTGGAAGCTGCAGTTGTAGTCATTCTATAAACTACAAGTTGCAACATCAGCCTCATCATTCTCAAGATACTCAGTGAAAAAAAAGAAGTAATAAAATCAAATCAAAAAAGAGAAAAAAGATTTTAGAATTTAACATCAACACGACAAAAAGCGCTGAAATCGTGGTTATGTCCGACGCTAAGCAACAGAGCACTTGCTTTTGCTTTAGCTTTTGTTTGAGGAAAAAATGGCGTTTTCTTTTCTCATTGTTGTTTATTTTTTCTTTACATATTTTTATATTCTTTTTTCAGTTAGTTTTTGTTTGTTTATTTTTATTTTGTGTGAATATATTTTTCCTTCTTCAAACTTGCATTGCAGTTGGTTTCTTTTCGTTCTGCTGACATGAACTTTGTGCGCTTAAAAATGCAATTTAATTTTTGTTATTCTTGCTGTTTTATTTTCCATTACATTTCGTGAGCGTGCTGGCCATACAGAAATGCCACACAGTATTTGGCTTAAACAAGTGGTCATGGTCTTATAACCGACATTACAATTGGTGGCTCAAGTATCATCTTAGCACCACCACCGCCGCCACCAACCACCATCATCCCCCCCACAATGGCAACCATGTGAATAGTTCAAAAATTTAATGCTGTTTTGTTTCAGTTTTACTAGGTGGTTGACTGGCTGGATGAATTGGCCTGAACTGAACTAAAGTGGACTGGACTGGATGCCGAGTTGGCTGGTTGAGAGTATTTTCTCTAAATCATTTTTTATTCTTATTTGAACTGTTGTTTGTTTGTTTGTCGTTTCCATATAAGGACCACCCTGAGAGCTAAGTTTGTAGCCGCTAGCCACGAAAGAAAACCAAAAAAAAGTCAGTTTTATTACGATTTCTCAATAGCTCACATCTTAGCTTTAAGAACTTTTGCATTGTAACGTTGGATTCGAGGAGGGAATAAAAGAAAACTTTTACAATAAGAGAAGTAAGTTGTTGCATGTTGTTTGAAGGGGCCGTATTCGTGTTATAATAGTGAATCGATAAACGGCTACGAATAGTTTTTAATACGCCATTACGATTACATTTTAATGTTTTAATTATCACGTATTTTCACATATTTTTCTTCAGAAATTTCTTTTTGTTTCTTTTTATTTTTTTTAAATATTTGCTGCTGGTTGATTTTAAATTGTTAGAAAAACCCGATTCCAAAGCAAGTAAATTTTTATATAATTTAAGAACCAGTTAACTTTTTCAGAGAGAGAGAGAGAGAGAGAGAAAGATATTATGTCGTCATAACGATCACTACAAACTTCCAGTAAATCGAAAACGCAATAAAGCCATTTTGTTCGTTTTGCTCGAAGCAATTGAAAACAATCTGTCATTGTCAAATTATCAATTAACATAACTCGAGATCTTTATAAATATTATTTTATGTGCAACATTCAACAGCCACCACTTCTTATCAAATATTATAAAATTAGTTGTAACAAAGCCATCAATCATTCTCGATTATTTATTAGTTTCTGGTTCAAGCATAGCTAAAGCTAAATGTAGAAGATTTTTTTTTCTGCCAATTGCAACAGCTAACAAACGTATTTAACTAATTGCTGCAATGGAATATTGTTTGCTTGTAAGTGACAGCAGCGTATAAACATCATTCATATGCCAGGCTTTTTGCTCAAGTTTTTTGTTTTAATGTTTCCCACCGCTGATATCTTTCAATATAAATTTAATTGTTGTGACTAATTCTTAGAACGTGTGCTGAACTAAGCGGTAGTTTGTTAACGTTAGTTGTTATTTGGTTTCATATTGAACAATAAATCTTGTTAATAAATAGTATTTATATAATCAGACAACTCAATTAATTATTTAAATTTTCATTGACACCATCATCCATTATCTAATTTAACTAGCCATCAAATAAATACTTAACGTTTAACGAGAAATATAACACACTTATCAGCGTTAAGTTATTTACAAAAAAAAAATTATCTCATTCATGCAAATGAATGTGGATACTTCTCAATCAATTCAACATCGCTGTTGTCGCTGTGGTGTCATAATGACTTATCAGCTGCTAATGACGAATCCATACTTTTCGCACAAAACAACTTTAAATTTTAAACAAAAAATTTGCAGGTTATTCTTTTAAAAAGCATCACCTTCATTGAGTATATTAAAATATTTGTTAATCACTACAATCAAAGGGAGGAGTTTCTGGCTAAAACATTGCGTTCATTTTCGTTAAATATTGGCAACAACCTCCCGAAATGTTAAGTTGTGGAAACATCCATAATTGCTATTTGAACTATTTTGTGGTCTTCATTTTTATACTTTATTTGTAGTGCTTTTTTAATGGCTTCGGATTATTCATGCAGCGCATTGGGGGCAAGAAAATGCAGAAAAAAATTCTTTGCATTTGCAAAAATTCCGCAGACACCACGACGCTTTATTTGTTGTTATTTTTATTGTTGTTATTTTTATACTATTCTTTTAATTTTTTTTTTAATAAATATGCACATTACGGCATTTATGAAGTTTTCTTGCTGGCTGGCTGTCTTCATGGTGGCGAAAAACCAAATGAAGTTAATTTTTCCCATTTAATTATTTAGCATGGCGCCCGGTTTTCTATGGAAAAAAATTCTCTTTAAGGTAGACAATTAATATGAATATACGGTAATACCATAAAAAATAGTTTAAAATATAATTCACAATATCATATTCCAAAATACAATGTGTATTTTAAAACATCGCTCACATTTGCATATTAAAAATGCATAACATGAAAGCCGCGTAACTAAAATGAGTCATAAATAGAAAAATAGTTTCTGTACTTACAGAAAATATCTCTGATATCATCACAATAAAGATTTTATACGAAAACATCGCAATAAACACGAATTAGAAAATACTTTGCATACCACATTATCCGTGTATTTATGTGTGTTCAATAGAAAACACACTTCAAAGTTATTTTCATAAAAAATATAATACGTTCAAGCATATTCACAGATAACTTTTGCAAAAACTATATATATATTGATGTCTTTTAACATTTGGCACAAGTTCTATTGTTATTACCAGTATATGCCACAAAGCAATCGAGTACGAACGGTTTTTATAGATAACATCGCACACAAAATGTCTTTAGAAAAGAGTTTAGCAGTTATTTTCATAATATAAAAAGATTTAAAAAACATGGCACAAAGAATTCTAGCAGAATCTATAAAAACTTATATCTATTATTCATGCACTATATTTTTATTAATTATATGTACAACAAAATGTATATTATTTATCGCTTATACAGCTTTTATAAAAAACATCGCAGAAAAGTGCATGCTGGAATATCTTAAAAATATGTTTAGCTTATATACTTGTACCCATAAACGCATCACAGAAATATAATAGCGTTAGTCTTTTACAGTTATCGCACGGCGTGTATTTCAGAAAACATCGCTTAAAATATATTAAAAAGACAACTTTCATAACGGAGTGCGACTTTCTTATTTACATAAATAGTTAATGGCACGATGGTATATGTTATGAAGGAAAAACCATACTTCGCCGAAAAATCATAATATAGTGTGACCTTGATTTTCACTATTTCCAAATATTTTTCCACTAAAATTTGTATGTATCAAAAATTTAGGTCTACGGAATAATAAGAAATAATTGATAATGGCACATCAAAAGACAGCAGAAATATTTATGTGGTTTCCCCCTTTTCCTTCCATTTAGACAACTTTCCAACTTCTCTGCCATCTCTCTACTTGACTATTTCTTTTCATGCATAAATTTTATTAGTTTCACTCTCTTCGCAGTGTGAAGGAAATTAACTGATCTTCATGTCAAACTGTTAATGTGTGTGTGAAGTGTGTTGGGATGTGATGATGTTTCTTTATGCAAACGAATTGAACCATGGGAGCATCCACATCCAGCTCTACATCCACGTGTGTAGTTACATTGTGGTAATTAAAATTCCACACATTTGCATTCCCAAGACAATCGTTAGCAGTCAATAACATCGTTTCCAATAGAACTTTTCAACGTGCAGATCAGAGTGTTTAAATAAGTATTTAGAGCATTTTTTCTCATCTCTTATCTTTCATCTTCAAGATCGTGTTAGATAAACCATCATTGGCAGAATGTGCAAATATTTTGAATTCTTGTGTTTTTTTTTCAGGGCTAGACACTGGCGCAATGCCTGTGGCTTATGGAATTCCATGCAAAAAATAAGTTAATCCCACATGTTGATATTTTCATTATTCCATATTCGATATATTTTTACTGCTAAAATTATTTTATTAATTTATGAATTTAGTGTAAGAGGTCTTTTTATTAAGTGATGGCAATTATTTTTATTGAATTTTAAATATCGGAGATTATTTGACTATTAAAGTTATGAAATTGTTAGACAATTAATATAATGGCTCAGCGTACTACTGTTTTGTGGCACTTAAAATTAGTGTTTCATTGAAAAGAAGGCGCCTAAAAGGAATTCTGAACGATGAAAAAATTCTAAGAATGCAATTCTTTATGTGTTATAAAAATATTTCAATAAAAATACAAATAACTAGTGAGATATTTATTGATTTTTTTTTTTATTTTTTAAGAAAATAACTTTTATAACAGGCTATAAAATACATAGAAAATCTTATAAGCTAGAAAAAAAACTTACTTAGGAAACATAAAAAATTAGATATTGAAAACTTGCAGTTAAACATATTATGAAGAATAGCGTACTAATAATTTCTGCGGAAAACATCGCACGTGAATTTTTATAAATAAAAACTCGAATGCACTTCTTACGCTCGAAATGTCACATAAATATTTTATGTGCAATTCGTCAAATCTATCTGAGTTTGTAAAATTAATGCAAAAATATCTTGCTTTTAATGGAAACATCGCACAATTTGAAAATGTCAAGTACATAGAAAACAATACAAAATAATATGTATGTGTGTTAATAAACTAGCGATATATGTAATTACATTCTATGTAAAACATCGCATGAATATATCCTGTGGAAAGAATCATATTATATGAAATTAATTACATATTAAATGCGTAAATTATTTCTATAAAAAAAATTATTTATAATTCTTTAAAGAAATATTATATCATAAGGAGCTACATTTTTTTTTAACTCATCCCGATAAATTCTACTCAAAATAATATATATAAAAAAACAATACATGTGTACTTTTATAGCCAAAATATTGTAAATACTTCTTAACCGTACAACATGGCATGGCTATATCCCACAGAAAAGACAGGATGGTTTTTTTTATTCGTACTTCTTTAGCGAAAAACATCGCCAAAGTATCTTATTTATAACTAAATACATTCCCATGTGCACACGCTATTTCTATAAATATACACGACTAATATTTTAAGTGTTTATCGTATACAAAAAACACTACAAAACAAATTTTATTATATAAATAAAAAATATTTTTAATTTTATTAATTTAAAATTTGGGAAAAATATCATATAAAATATTTAAATAATATATCCAACTTGTCAGTGTTATTTTTAACCAACAAAACTTTTAGCGAAATTTTTGTTTTCCATAATAGTCCTGCAATTCAAAAATTGTGAAACAAATTTCGGCCTTTTCGGCAAATATTCGCTTTCCAGATATTTTTTCCCAAGATGTTTTCTCGATAATAAACATATTAAGACCTGTAATATAACAATTTGGTTAATTTAATTTCTCATTTCAAACACGACTGTCATATCAAATGACTGACTCACCGCTGGCAGATCTTCTCCATAAATTAATTTCAAATTAAACAAGAAAAAAGTCACAAGAATTTTTTATAATTAAAAAAATCAAAAGAACAACAAGCAGCACGACAAATTTCTCTTATCAATTAAAGGTCAGAAAAATGTTGCAGCACACATAAACACAAACTATATTCTGGTAGTACCAAAAACACTACTCGTTAAAAATAAAGGAACCTAAAAAAAAAATAAATGAAAAAAACGAAGACAATTAGCAACAGGGCAACATAAAGTGCTGATAAGAAGCCACACACAGCACGGGACAGCGTTTTAGTGAGCGAAACAAAATGTTGACGACGGTTGACAAAGAAATATGGGAAACACTAAAAAATTTAAATTCCTAAGACATTTTATTCAATTTATTCAATTTCGTTAACGAATATGCTTCGAGGTATGTGGTGGTGCGTTTTTTTTTTCTTAACATGGAAGTATATAAAAAAAAGCCGAGTGGGGCTCACCATGCAATTAAGATGTCAGGAACTGGGAAAAAATAATACAAGTAAACTACAGAACTGGATAGAACAAAGTCCTGCACAATTACTAACTCGTTTGGCTCTAAAGACATCGGTTAACTAGTTTCAGGTTCACAAGTATTCCAGAAACATCAAAATATTCATGAATATTTTTTTGACTCAAGTGGATGCATCTGCCGTATGATAAGTGTTAACTTCACTACATACAATTTCTTAATCACCTTCCACAAGTGTTAACCCAAATGAAAATTCGTTATTAATTTTGCGGATAAGCGCAGATGTTGCGATGACTTAAAATGATGTCAAGTGAGTCATTTTAAATTAAATCCTAGAGTTTGCATGTGAATAATTCATAATAACGAAACTGAATCAATAAAAAATATAATACAATTATTTTTATACGAGTGCAGGGTGCTTCAAATATTTCTAAATACCATGTGAAGTTGAGTGATCACGTGTGTCAAATTTCTTTTCCGTAGACCGCACACACCTCCCAAAAAGATCAACAAGATACCCGTTCTCTCTAATAATTTTTCCCAGCACGTTGCATTGGTTGCAACTTCGCTTGATAGTAAAGGGCAATATTTTAGCAACTTTATTTTAGCAACACTTTTTTTTGGCAGATCAGCTATTTTCGTGTAAAATGCTATTCTGTTTAGTCTACAATTCAACTACGTGTCGACTTTCGGAGGAATAACAATTGTAAATCTCTTGAGTTTCACTGGAATCCGATATCAAAGAATATATTGGTGAGATAGCGGTCGACGATTTGGGAGGAGAGTTTGTCAAAATTAAACCCAGCGTATGAACTATTTTGAGGCTTAGCTGCGGCCAACATTTACATGAAATCATCTTTAAACACTAAGTCTGATGGTTCTATCGACTCAAATAAAGATGTTATAAATATTTTAGAAATTTAATGTTATTTAATCAAAATCTAAAAGTTTTGAAAAGAACACCCATATGATAGTGACAAAAGGAATCATCTCAGCAAATTCTTCTTTTAATTGGAAGGACGATATCATTCAAATGGCTATCGCCAGATTTGATACACATCTGTCCCCCTCTTAACGCATTCCAGATAATATTTTCCTTAAAGACTATCACTGCCTCTGTTGGCATGAGCCCGTTACTTTAAGCTACTCTCATGGTTGAATCGTGCTATCGGGCTGATTATGCCAAATCGCCTTATAGGAGACCATGAAACTTTTCCCCAACAAAATCTATTTAAGTTATAGTTGTGTGTACGCTTGCAGCGAGTTGTTGACGCGACATATTCAACGAGCTCCACTCGTTGAATCGCGGCAGTAAGAAGCTGATTACCAGGGCCCTGTAGCGTTGACCAGTCAGAGCAACCGTATTTCCAATGCTATCAGCAACCTTTAATAACTCCTCCTCTATAACTGACGAGCCATGCAGTGGCCTTGCTGTAACGACTAATCTTCGTGCTTGACTCCCTGTATTCAGTCCTCCTGGTACAAAAATTTTGTTTATTAGCACAATCGCTTAAACAAAATGAAACTTGTCGTTTTTATTATTAACATTGAGGATGGCTCTGCAGTAATTCTCAATCTACTCTCGTTTACCAGTCATGATGCCCTGTTTACTCTCTGTACGCCCGCATATGTAATGGTAGGATCACACTTAGCAAATATTTGCTCGAAAAAGCGTAATATAAAATATTTTAATTTAGTCACCATTTCATTACGTAAGACAAAGGCATACATAAGAAAATAATGCAACAAAAAAAAGGATCTCATTTCATTTAGTGGTTACGCTCCTTTGGCAAGTGCGACCGTACTTTAAGTCCCTCACTAAAGTCCGCTGTAGGCTCGATATGATTACGCTTCTCAATTGTGTGGCGCGTCCGCCATTTTCTAAAGGTTCGCCCGGTCTTTTGTCGGTGCGAGTCGTTCAGCTAATACACAGGGTGTGTTGCTTCCCCGTAATCGGTGGTTGAAATTTGGGTTAGACATTTTATTAAGATGTATTATTTTTCCCCAATTTTATTATTAAAATATCCTACTCTTAAAAAAATATTTTTAGAAATTCACTTTTGCTGTTAAAGCTGATACAAATTCACGGAAAAATAGTCCCAAGAAGAAACAACATTCCACTGCAGTTGTTGGAGACGCCCTGTTGTTTCGTTATCAGAAACTTTAATGAATGACCGCATTGAAAATAAGGGTCAATATGACAGAAAGCACTAATCAGCTGGCTGAAAGAACCACCAGGTATGACTGCATAAGCATTTAAAACGTGCGTACGAGTGTGTGGGTGTGCTTGTGTGTTGGTATAAAAACCCTGATCATAATATTTTTCCTCAATCATAACAACGAGTATTAGTTTGATTTTATTTCCAACAGCATAATATTTTCCTTTTACAGAAATGCTTAATTTTCTTCCTGCTGGTTTCTACCTTCTTATCGGCTTGGAAATATCTTGAGAATTTAAAAAAATCTCAACTCTCATGTTTTAGTTAGTTTTTTTGTTACTTCATTTTTTTATTTACAGAATGATTTAGATTATTGAGATCTATAATCGTGTGCTTATGATGATGGTCATGATCAAGAGCATGATCATGAAACAAATTATATGAATGAAATTGAAGCAACACTAAAAGTGACAATAATTTGTTGCTCTCCTGCACTGCATTTTGGATGTAAATTCCTAGATGATTATCTGCGATATTGATCTTTTCTTTTGCGTTGATAAAAATTTTATATTTTCTTTGTTCCATCTTGGTCCTGGCTAAGAGACACATTTGAGCCCTGATGAAAGTAAAAAATTGAAGAAAATATTTCAAAATGTATTTTTTTTAATGGTCTTTCTTTGGAATTAACAGCGGTGTAGCAAAAAAGTGTTGTGTAATTAAAAAATGTAAGAGAAATAATAATAGTGGACAAAATTTCAATTTTCGGCATGTTTTTCATTTTTATTTCTTCTTTAAAAGCATTTAACAATTCGTTTTTATCCATTCCATAAAATGGCATTTTGATGCTGTACAACTGTTGTTTGACAGTGTCAACAGGGTATGTGAGAGGAATTTGTGTTTTAATGTTTAAAAATTGTTGTGCTCTTATGAATCATGGGCATCATCTGCTTTAGACCTCAATTATCTTGTCGTAGATTTATCATTTTATTTCCTTTTCTACCTCTGACATTATCGTTTTGTGCAGCTCTTGGAAAATTAATTTCAATTCAATAACATTTAAGCGGAGTTTAGTTTGACTTTATTTTATGTTATTTTTTATTGAATTCTTTTTAAGGAAAATTACTGGTATTTGGAGTGTGTGATTATCCTGTTGTGCATGTGTTTGTGTATTAAGATATTGCATTAGCAACATCCTGTTTGTATTTTATTGTCCATTTTTTGGCCTTCCATTCTAAGTGCTATATATGCGAGGATTTGATTTTTTTTAATCACATTTTATCAATTTGTTGTAGATTTTTTTTTACAGGAATTTCAATGCGTCAGCACTTGGTATTTTTATTGGTTGTGACTCACCATGAGATGTGTGCCACAACAAAAACAAAAACAAAAACAAAAAGAAGTAAATTAAAAAGCAGATCAAGGCAAAGTAGTGGCCAATATGAAATTGGTAATATTTCTTGAGTTACACTATGGTTTTGTAGATTATTTAACGTCCCTCAAAAGTGATAAATTAATAGAAAAGCACTGAGAGAAAAACCTATTAAACTTTGAAATTTTAGTAGTCATTCATACGCATATCGGTTGCGGACCAAAACTGTCAATAGTACACTAGAAACTTGAATTTGAATTAAGTCTTCTAAACATGTCGTCTAGCCTCATAGAAAATATTCAACATTTAATTATTTACAGCATATTTTGCTTAACTCTAGTTTAAGTAGTTCCAATTGGCAGCAAATTTTGATAGGGCTCTTTCGAACGCCACCAGTTTAGTTTGGTTTGATCCGGTTCAAGCCCTCTAAAAATTACAGCCCACATTCACATACATGCAAACAGGGACACATATACAGCCACAGTGACACCATTTCAAAAGCAGTTGAGAAGTTTCTTCGCACTCGAAACGACGTGAAACCATTAGTTCCCTGATTTTAATTTTCCAAGAGTGTTTCAATTATTTTACGAATTCGCGAAGCTACGACTTCATCTTGTTTAAGTAAATAATTGTTTTGGAATTGACACAAGTGTTTTTATATAACGAATATAATTATTTTATTATATTAGTATATCTCCTATCGTTCAAAAAATGTCCATACTACGAAAGTAGTGCGACAAGGCCAAAATATGATTTTTAAAAAAATATGATGTCTTGTCGTAAAAAACACTTTCCGTTGTCTGCAAAAAAAATATTTATTAAAATTAAGTGTTGTACTTCTTTACATACAATAATTTTTTGAAGATTAAAATAAAACAACATTTAGATTTATTTTGATAAAAAATAGTCTGCCATTATTGCTGGTCTTGCCGGTCTTGCCGGTCTTGCCGGTCTTGCCGGTCTTGCCGGTCTTGCCGGTCTTGCCGGTCTTGCCGGTCTTGCCGGTCTTGCCGGTCTTGCCGGTCACGATATAATCGGTTCCATGGAATATTGATATGGTTTAATTCTTTCCAATCCTTTTGTTACAAACTTTCTGTCAATAAAAAACGTAGGTCTATCGTAGAATCTTCTGTGCATATCCTAAGAAATAAAATAATATTCATTTTATATGTTCAAAATAAATAATATATTTTTGTTCGAAGAAACTTTACAAAATTGTTAAGTAAATAAAAATTAATGATACGAATATAGTGGATTATTTGTGATGACGACATGCCACATAATTATCCTTAACATCAATCGTTCGTCTATTTGTTAGAGTTCGGTTTCATATTGCCTGCAAAAAGAAAATTTTAATTAGCAGTGAAATAATAAAATGTATCAAACATTTTGTTTCCCTACAATACTTGAGCATGAAAGGAAACATCACAAGCAGTATCGTGTGTTTGCTGGAGTTGGAATAAAAATTATAAGTAATTTTTTCTTTGATGAAACTTACCAGTTTGCACGTCTTTTCACAATTATACCGAGTTTTGAACATGTTTATATTTGGAATATACTTATCGGCCCGATAATTTTTGCAGTAGCCTCCTTCGAATGAGTAAAAACTATATATCCCGTGGCGTTCTTTTGAAACTTTTCCCGGGTATGAGTCCATTTTACATCTAGGATCTAAGAGTGCAATTGTGTGGCAAGACAAAGAGATAAATAAGAAATATATCCAAATTAGTAAATTTTTGGAAATTGTCGTTTAAAGTTTTTATTTGTAATTTCGTGCTAATTCTTTTATCCCAAAATGTTATTAAACAGTTCAAAGTAATCAATTGAGGGGATTTAGCTAGTTCCGATGCCCTTTTGCTTAGACTTTTTATTTATTAAAGTGCGAGTTTGAAATAATATATCTAGTTATTTTAAGAAATTTCGGGTAAAGGCTCCCTAATTATCTGCATCTGCTCTACTGAAATGAAATAAACCACTTAACGGAGTTGTGTGGAAGCTACTGTTTTGAACGCAAAACGTGCAAAGCGAGTCAGCTGCAAGGAAAACTGTGAGTGTTGAAATACTTTGAAGCTTCTAACTTTTGCAACAATCAACCGATGTTAATGATTTTATCGTAGGAAAATAAAGATAAAATCCGTTGACGTTGCTATTTTATCTCTGACAGTTGTAGAATTATTTGACTTGTTTTTAGAATATGACCTCGTTCCTCTTATTTCATAAGTTATCTGATAAGAACCAAAAATCGTTTTAATATATTTTTAAAAGTAAATTTTCTCTGTCGCAAAAATATTATAACTAAATCCCAAAAAATTCTATTTGTGTTAAATAAAATTGTTCAATACAACAAATTCTGACTATTTCAACAAGGCATCACTTTAACACGAATTGTAAAAAGTTAATAAAACATGGCGTGTGCAGTGGAGTTGGCAATAAATTCTCAAAATACAACTCACCGCGTGGTTTGCAGAAATCGTTACATTCATCGCGGGAACTGAACTGATTGCCTTTAGAAACGCACTGAATGGCGTAGTAACGTCTGCACTTCCCGCGCAAGAATGTGTAATACTCTCTGCTGCCGGATGTGTATTTTGCGACTTCTTTCGGCATTGGATTCATTTCGCATCTACTATCTGAGAGTGAAAATATGTTACAATGGAATATAAAAAGTAAATAACACATAGCGTATGTATTGGAGTTGGAAAAAAGCTCTTAGAATACAACTTACTGCGGCCTTTTTTGAAGCTCCTGAACTGATTACCACCAGAATCAGGCTCAGCGGCGTTGTAAAATTTTTTGCTGCCGTTGGTGTCGTATTTGTCTCTTTTCGGACTTGGCTCCTTTTTATATATATCTGAGAGTGAAAATATGTTACAATGCAATATAAAAAGTTAATAATACATGGCGCGTGTAGTGGAGTTGGCAATAAATTCTCAAAATACAACTCACCGCGTGGCTTGCACAAATCGTTACATTCATCGCGGGAACGGAACTGATTACCATTAACCCACTCAGCGGCGATGTAAGGTTCGCACTGCCCTGAGACGAATGTGAAATACTCTCTGCTGCCAAAGGCGCCTTTTGGGACTATTTCCGGCCTTGGCTCCATTTCGCATCTTCTATCTGAGAACGAAAATATGTTAGGATGCAAACAGTTTAAAATAAAATTTATTGTTTATCTACCCGCTTCACATACTGCAGCAGCCAGCGATATTGTTATTATAAAGAAAGCAAAAATGTTCATTTTGAACAAACTTTTCTCTAACACTTTCAGTAACGTTGAACTGTTAACTGTTCCTAAATCGAAAATATCAGCAGTATATATACCTGAGGATGGATTATAGAAATACTTGCTCTACAACAATAATTTTATGAATTCTCGAAGCAACGATTTTATCTTTTTTAAGTAAATAATTGTTTTAGAATTGACGCAAGTGTTTTCATATAAAGAATATAATTATTTTTATTATGTGTTTTTCTGTACGATTTCTTATCCTTAAAAAAATTTCCATACCACGAAATTAGTGCGTGAAAGTCTAGAGATAATGAGACAAAAAATATGATACCTTGTCGTAAAAAACTTTCCGTTGTCTGCACAATAAAAAAATTTAATTAAAATGAAACGTTATACTTCAATACATATAATTGGGGGATTCACACTTCGTGCTATTTAGTCATATTGTCATAGAGTCATACAATTTTAGACTGGTTTAAAAGAGTTGTTGTTGTGCTGCATATAAAAAGTCATAAAATAATAGCACTCTTGCAGGTATGTTTTTGTGTTGTCATAAGATACCTCTAGAGATCTAAGTCGAAATTTGAAAATCTTTAAGCGAGACGGCGATAGTATAAGCTTGCCGACGTTACTTATATATTTTTCACGACTTAAAAGCGGATAAAAAATTATTCATGCCTATATGTCTGTATATTAAATCACATTTTTATGACATAAAATATATAAAAGGAGGTCTAAATCGCAAAAACTAAATAAATACCATTGACAAATTTTTCTCGTTTACATTACGTAGCTGGGAGCCACTGAATGTTTTTCCATATGCCACCGCAAAAAAAAAAATTATTCAGCTCATAACAAAGCAGCTGCTGTTAGAGTTTATATTTACAACTTTATTAAGCAGACCGAGTTATGACGGGTTGTTCACATTTTTCATAATTTTAGTGCTATTATTTTATGACTTATGACTATAACTACAGTGTGAATCGCTCAAATATGTTTTTGGAGATTAAAATAAAACAACATCTAAATTAATTTTGATAAAATTATGTTTTATGACTTCATTATTTTTAGGTGTTGTTGGTTTTGCTTGAAACTTCCCCATCTAGAATCTAAAAATGAGAATATGTTATAGTTTATATAAAATTTATTGTATATGTATGGAAAACATTATCGGCGGGAGGATTGAGTGACTATCAAAAATATCATGTTTTGACCTTCGGAAGTTAATGGTATCAGCTGGTTCCTGTCATTTGGAACCACTTTTAAAACACTCGTTCTCAAATCTAGATCTAGGAGACGTGATGAAAAGCAAAAACAACGACGAATATTTCTTGAGTCCATATTATTTGCCTGTCAGCGGAAGGGAATTTTGCAGGATGTTATACGTTCCATTTAATACAATAAAATTAAAAAATTTTCAGAGGAAAAGGTGAATTATTAATTTTGTTTTACCCGGTTCTCGGGATATTTTTCTTTAATATATAAAACAGTTAAATAAAAATTGAGCACAATTAGGGATATAATGGCATAAAATTCGTAATTGAGAAATGAAGGTGTCTGAACTATCGGTTTAATATATCAGATAAGTGATCTTCACTTATGATATTACCAAATTAAACTGTTCAAACATTTTGGTTTTAATTTTTGTTTGCACATCTTTTTCTAGACAATATTTAACTAATTTGTGAAATTAATTTTCTTGAATTATATTCAGCTTTTGCTATGTTACGCCGGCTATTGTAATATGGTAGCTTGAATACAGGGAAGGTTTTGAACTGTACTTGCCATTTGCGATATTTCGTTTAATTTGTCAAGGATTTTAATCTAAAAATATTTTATAACCTTTGCTTGCCTTTTGCTGTCGTGTTCCAAAGGCACAACTTCAACACTGGCAAAACCGCAACAAAACTCTTGACAGATGTTATCGAAACAAAGTTGTCATTATTTTTATATAATTATTTTGTTTAACATAAAACACGTAAATGTTTCTTTCTTCCTCTTTAGTTTTCCTGTGCTTCATGACAAGAACAAATATTTTTGAGAAGAATAAAAATTATGACAAATCATGGCATCTTAACAACAATCGGTCCATTGATTCAGTTATTCATTCATTCGTTGAACCATTTAGCGTTCAAGCAATCGATCGTATTTTCCATTTGCCCACAATCGATCTTTTGTATTGTTGTTGATTATGTTATTATTTTGTATATTATTGTAGTTGTTGTTGTTGCTGTTATTTTTAGGCGTTCGTTTGTTCGTTTATTCGTTCATTCACTTCACTTCCCGGCACTTGAGCTAAAGTTGACTTTGACTTTAAAACCCATTGATTCGTTCACCTGTTGTGGTGGTTCGTTCATGTGTCCAATTGTATCCTCATCATTTATATTTTTTAATTTTTCTCCTTTTTTGTTTTTTTTTTGCTTAAAATGCTACTTAAGCAGCAATTATTGTTATTTGTAAAGCTATTGTTACACTTCTCTTGTGAATACTGATGATGCTCATCGTTTGGGAAATATAAAGAAAAAATACTGCGACGATACTTTTAAACAGCCAACTGCTGATGCTGCTGCTGATGGTGGTGTTGTTAATGCAGGCAGAATATTTCATAAGGATGTTTAATTGTTCATTTAACAAAAGAAAAATGTTTATTTCTACTGTGTGTTCATCTCTTTTATCATTTATACCGCTCCAATTAGGCTGTCAAGGCTGCATTTGTTCGGAACTCAATTCGTTTCTAATTTATTAAATTCAATTTTTTTTTTTTGTATTAAAAAGGGAACTGAACCGATATGTGTATCAGTTGATCAAACATCTTAAAAACCGCCTGTTTATTCATATTCTTTTTACTTAAATTATTTTTTTTTTCATGTGTTTGTGCTGAGAATTTGTTAAAGTGCCGTAAAGATGTTTTGATTTTTTTTATTCTTGTTATACAAAATGCAAGTCATTTTTTGTTATTGATGGGATTTTGAGCCTTTTCAAAATACTTCTGAATGAAGTTAATTTTTTTGTGGAAATTCCACCAACAACTTTCAAAAATAACATTAAATAAGTAAATTTCTTATTTATGGAAATGCTTTCATTGATGTTGCGTACTTAACGACAACTTTCAGAGTTGATTATTTGAAAAGAGTTCAACGAAAATTTGCATTTGATACAAACTTTTTAAATTGGCAGACTGAAAGCTAAAAATATCTAACATAAACGTGCATTCAATTTTCTTTATCAAACGTACGAAACTTGTCATCACAAAAACAGATCAACAGCGACTTGCTACAATAGAATCCGTTTAGTAGCGATACGATTCTTCTATACAATAAAGACGATGAGCTTACAGTAGCTGCCTACTTGCCGGACCATCGTAATTCTCTCCTGCTCTGTTGGTTGAACACTGGTCGCGTCTAATTCGTTCTCTTCGAAGTTTAGGGGCAATAATCGTAGTTTAGCTTAGTTGGTGTTATAATTTTCATTAAAAAAATTACTTAAAGCTCTCTTCAAGACCAGAACACTGTTTATGAATACGGCAGCGCCAGTGTCAGATCGTCAAGAATATGCACTATTAAATTACAGTCGTCTTAAACATGTTCATGAAGTTTTATTTATATCAAGAAATTTTACAAAAGTTTTAATGGAATCAAAATGAGTGTAGAGAATATGTTCTGCCACATAACATCTCAGTTGTCAAGTCATTTTTCCCCGTTTAATATTTTGCACAGCGTCTCCTTTGAAAAAAAGTAAATATTAATAAAAATCAATAATATCTTTGATTATTAATAAACTATCAAGCATTCACAGCTAGTCGACACTTCAACTTTTACTGTTTATCTTTTTCGTAAAAATTTTTTAATATGCAACTTACCGCTATTCTTACACAACTTAAGACAATCTTGGAGGGTCGCGAACTGATTACCTTTAGGAACCCTCATAGCGGCGTTGTATAGCCTGCAATTCTTACCCACGAATGTATAATATTTTCTGCTGCCTAAGACGCAGAATGGGACTTTTTTTTAACTAAGAGTGAAAATAAGTTACAGTTTTAAATAAAGTTTATTTCTTGTCTACCCTCTTCATATACTGTAACAGCCAGCGATATTATTATTATTATTGGGAAAGCAAAAATGTTAATTTTTATAGAGCTGTACCGAACTGAATCAAACGCTCTCAAACACTCTCAAACGCTCGTTTTTGACAAGAACCTCTAATCAAACCCATGTAATTTAAATGGGTTTGATTAGAGGTTCTTGTCAAAAACGAGCGTTTGAGAGCGTTTGATTCAGTTCGGTACAGCTCTAAATTTTTAACAAACTTTTCTCCTAATACTTTCAGATGTAAATCCTAATTAGTAAATTTTTAGAAATTGTTGTTTAAAGCTCTTTTATTTCAGTTTCGTGCTGATTCTTTTTTCCCAAAATGTTATCAAAAAATTCAAAGTAATTAATTGAGGGAGTTTAACTAGTTCCAATGCGCATTTGCTTGGACTTCTTTTTCTTATTAAAGTTGAAGTTTGAAATAATATCTTATGTTATTCTAAGAAATGTTGTGTAAAAGTTCCCTGATGATCTGCATTCGCATAAGAATTCGCTAAAACCCATTAAGTGATTATTTTGAATTTCCTGATAACATTTTGGGAAAAAAGATTTAGCACGAAATTAAAATTAAGAAAGAAAGATCATAAGAAAGTTATTAATTTTAGCCCACTCCAATTACAAGAAGTCGCACTGAGCATCGAGCAGAAACAAATCGTAGATGGCGGCATAAAATTTGACAAAGTTTTTAAGATTCAGCATCTTTTACACCCCTTAACCGACTTGTGTGGAACCTTCTGTTTTGACTGCAAAACGTGCAAAGCAAATTAGCTGCGAAGAAACCTGTGAGTGTTGAAGTGCTTTTAAGCTTCTAATTTTTGTAACTATCAACCGATCTTAATGATTTTATCAGTAAAGCAGTCAATTATAAAAAAATAAAGATAAAACCCGTTGACCTTGCTTTTTGAGTTGTTTTGAGAATATGAATTCGTTGCTCTTATTTCATAAGTTATCTGGTATGAAACGAAAATCGTTTCAACATTTTTCTGAAAGTCAACTTTCTTTGTCGCAAAAATATTATAATTGAACCGCAAGAAAAACTAAGAAACACAATCTAAAATTCTGTATATGTGTTAAATAGAATTGTTGGATACTACGATATCTAGTGAATTAATAAAAATTTTTACTATTTCAAAAAAGCATGGATTTAACACGGATTATAAAAAGTTAATAATATATGGCGTGTGCAATGGAGTTGGAAGAAAAGCTCTTAAAATGCAACTTACCACAAAACTCCTTACATTCCTTGAGGCTATTGAACTGATTGCCATCTGAAACAGACACAGCGGCGTTGTAAGGACTGCACATCCCTTAGATGAATGTGAAATATGTTTTGCCTTCTGGAATATTCTCCGGCTTTGGATTCTTTAGGCATCTATGAACTGAGAATGAAAATATGTTACAAAAGTTAAAAAAAATTTATTATTTATCTACCCATACTGCAGCAGACAGCGATATTGTTATTATAAGGAAAGCAAAAATGTTCATTTTGAACAAACTTTTCTCTTAACACTTTCAGTAACGTTTGAACTCTTAACTGTTCCTAAATCGAAAATATCAGCAGTATATATATCTGAGGATGGAGTATAGAAATACTTGCTCTACAACAATCATTTTATGAATTCGCGGAACAACGATTTTATATTTTTTAAGTAAATAATTGTTTTAGAATTGACGCAAGTGTTTTCATATAAAGAATATAATTATTTTTATTATGTGCTTTTCTGTACGATTTATTGTCGTTAAAAAAATTTCCATACCATGAAATTGGTGCGTGAAAGCCAAAAGATTATGAGATAAAAAATATGATGACGTAAAAGACTTTCCGTTCTCTGCACATTAAAAAAAATTAGTTAAAATGAAATGTTATACTTCAAAAAAAATTTTTTTTAGATTAAAATAAAACAACATCTAAATTAATTTTGATAAAAATTATGACTATCAAATACATCATATTTTGATCTTCAGACAAAAGCTTCTTATCTACGAATTAGTAAATGAATACGGTTAATTGGAGGGCAATCAGCATTCAGTAAAGATCAAAAATATTTCTAGTTCTTATTTTTTTATATGTATAACATATAAGGCCGCGTGATATGTATTACGAATAATATAATATTTTATGGAAATTAAAATTAAAATAATATTATCTTTATCAAAAGAGATGGAAATAATGAAGCGCAAAAATACTATTTTAAGGTAAATCGGTGAATTTGTATTCGTTAGTACGGTTTGTATGAATTAAACATTATTTGATTTAATACCTTTTTATAAATAATATGGAGTCAAAAAATATTCGTCGCTGTTTTTGCTTTTCATGACGTCTCCTAGATTTACATTTGAACGAGTGTTTTAAAAATTTTTTTTTTCAATTTTAAAAGAATTTTAAAATGTGAATTTTCTTTGAGAGCCGTTTTAATTTCTAATGGGGCGTAAAAATGGTAGTCGATTGAAAAGTTCTTCGTATACGAGAGTATGAATGCAAATTTTAAATAATTTTTAAAGTTATAAAAATGTTTTTATAAAGTCTTTTTATCTATTCAAAAGATAAATATTTCTTTTTCGGTTATATTAAGAAAGTAATGAAAGTTAACATTAAGGCGATATTATGTGAAAGGCCGTCAAACAAAAATGCCAATATATTATTCTCCTTAATCTTAAATCAATAAACAATTTTATAAAGTTTCTATATACAAATAAAATATCTTACCCACAAATAAACTGAATATATAGAGGATCCTTTGCACTAGCAATATGTTATTTACAAACATTTCGCGGAAATTATCCGAATGAATTAGACAAAATCAGTGTTCAAAATATACAAATGTCGTTACATAATTATATACGAGGGTCGCACAGTGCAATGCAACTTCTATTAGAGATCTTATCCATATTCTGTTGAGATATCGTCCGTCCATTGCCATGTAATATTAAGCAGGTCCTCTCCTCAATGAAAACAGAATCAGCACGTTTAGAATTAGACATTGAAGCGCTGCACAAACAATTTCCAAACATACAAATCTAACTGCGTATTTGGCGAGTTCCCGTGTAAAAATAACGAAACTTGGTAACACTCCGCCTTCTACATTCGGGAATGACCGGTCAGCAGTGACCTAAATTTATATAGAGTAGCAATATGATTGTGAGCAGTTCGAATAAATGTTCTATGGGCGATAAAAGGTTGTAAAATTATATGTATAAAAACGTGTTCATCACGGTTTTCATGTTGGCCTCAATAAAGTCTGTCACATGCAAATGAATGTTTGTCACATGTGACGACAATTGTTTCGCTATCTAAAACGCTGTTGCAAATTAATTGCATTTTCATCTATTTGTGAGGGAAAACCGAAAGGGGCCACAACAGTAAAGCTGGATTCACACATGGTTTCAGAACAATATTGATGTTCTAGAACATTTTTAGTTTTTTGAGAGTATGCTCTGAAGCGATTTACCCACTTCGCGCATTTGTTCTGGAACATCAAGGCTACCATATGAAATAATTTTGTAAACTATGTGTGTGAGTTTTACAATTGGGCAATACCACTACTTATTTAATTGTATTTATAACAATTTTCACCAGTTATATATTTTTAATGCTAAACAATACAAAACAAGTGCTCCGTATTTATTATATACACAAAAATATGAAACAAGTGCGTTTGTATACATACAAAAGTATAAAACAAGTTTTGTATTTATATTCCGAAACATGTTACTTCTTTCGCTCTCTCTCTCTCTCTCTCTCTCTCTATCTCAAAGAGAAACGTCAAACTACATATAAAAAAAATTCACTTCGAATCGATGTCAAACTATTTAATATGGGAATAGTTCATAGCGCGAAATTAATCGATTAATCGAACAACGGTTAATCGCTTGAACACCCCATTTGCCAGTAACAAACATTTGTGTTTAGCTTTTGATATCACAAAGTGTCATTATGTGCAAACGGCAAACACCAAAAAGTAGTGATAAACAAAAATGTTGATCGGTCCTGACAATGGAAGTGTATTGAGTTTCGAAAACAGCTTTGCTCTGCACAGTAAAACTTTCTCTAGTTTCTCCCAACATTATTAAATATTAAATAAAATTTCGATATCGGCTACACACGAAAATTTGCATTTGATACAAACTTTTTAAATTGGCAAACTGAAAGCTAAAAATATCTACCATAAACGTGCATTCAATTTGGTTTATCAAATGTTAGGAATTCGTCATCAGCAGCAACAGCGGTTTTCTACAATAGATCCTCCTACACAATAAAGACGAATGAGCTTATAGTGGCTGCCTACTTGCCGGACCATCGTAATTCTGTCCTGCTGTGTTGGTTGAAAATTAATTATTCTTTCGAACGCTGATCTCGTCCAATTCGTTCTCTTCAAAGTTTGGGGCAATAATCGTAGTTTAGCTTCGTTGGTGTTACAATTTTCATTAAAAAAAATACTTAAAGCTCTCTTCAAGACCAGAACACTGTTTATGAATACGGCAGCGCCAGTGTCAGATCGTCGTAAACATGCACCATTAAATTACACTCGTCTTAAATATTTTCATGAAGTTTTATTTATATCAAGAAATTTTACAAAAGTTTTAACGCAATTAAAATGAGTGTAGAGAATATGTTCTGCCACATAACATCTCAGTTGTCAAGTTATTTTGTCGCCGTTTAATATTTTGCACAGCGTCTCCTTTTCCTAAGATATGTGAAAAAAATTTAATATTAATAAGAATCAATAATATCCTTAATTATTAATAAACTATCAAACATTCACAGCCAGTCGACTGATTTCGCACACTTCAACTTATGCTGCTTATATATTTGGTAAAAAATTTTTAAAATGCAACTTACCGCGTTTCTTGCACAAGTTAAGACAATCTTCGAGGGTCGCGAACTGATTACCATTAGAAACACTCCTAGCGGCGTTGTATTGCCTGCAACTCCTACCGACGAATGTAAAATATGTTCTGCTGCCGAAGATGCCTTTTGGAACTCTTTCCGGCCTTGGGTCCTTTTTGCATATTTCAACTAGGAGTGAAAATATATGTTACAGTTTTAAATAAAATTTATTTCTTGTCTTGTTATTCCCCTTCACATACTGCAACAGCCAGTAATATTATTATTATTATTTCTATTGGGAAAGCAAAAATGTTAATTTTTAACAAACTTTTCTCCCAATACTTTCAGATGTAAATCCTAATTAGTAAATTTTTAGAAATTGTCGTTTAAAGCTCTTTAATTTCAATTTCGTGCTGATTCTTTTTTCCCAAAATGTTATTAAAAAATTCAAAGTAATTGAGGGGGTTTAGATAGTTCCGATGCGCATTTGCTTAGACTTCTTTTTTATTAAAGTGGAAGCTTGAAATAATATCTCTTGTTATTCTATGAAATGTTGGGTAATTTAAAATTAAGGAAGAAAGATCATAAGAAAGATATTAATTTTAGCCCACTACAATTACAACAAGTCACACTGCGCATCGAGCAGAAACAAATCGTAGATGGTGGCATAAAATTTAACAAAGTTTTTAAAATTCCGCATTTTTTACACCACTTAACCGACTTGTGTGGAACCTTCTGTTTTGACTGCAAAACGTGCAAAGCAAATTAGCTGCGAAGAAACCTGTGAGTGTTGAAGTGCTTTTAAGCTTCTAACTTTAGTAACTATCAACCGATCCTAATGATTTTATGAGTAAAGCAGTTAATCATAAAAAATAAAGATAAAACCCGTTGACGTTGCTATTCGAGTTGTTTTGAGAATATGAATTCGTTGCTCTTATTTCATAAGCTATCTGGTATGAAACGAAAATCTTTTCAATATATTTCTGGAAGTCAACTTTCTTTGTCGCAAAATTATTATAATTGAACCGCAAAAAAAAAACTAAGAAACACAATCTAAAATTCTGTATATGTGTTAAATAGAATTGTTGGATACTACGATATCTAGTGAATTAATAAAAATTCAGACTATTTCAAAAAATCATGACCTTAACACGAATTATAAAAAGTTAATAATATATGGCGTGTGCAATGGAGTTGGAAGAAAAGCTCTTAAAATGCAACTTACCACAAGACTTCTTACATTCTTCGGGGCTTTTGAACTGATTACCTCCAGAAACAGACTCAGCGGCGTTGTAAGGTTTGCACTTCCCTGAGATGAATGTGAAATATTTTTTGCTGTTGGTGGTGCCTTCTGGAACATTCTTCGGCTTTGGATCCATTAGGCATTTATGAACTGAGAATGAAAATATGTTACAATGCCAACAGTTTTAAATAAAATTTATTATTTATCTACCCGCTTCACATACTGCAGCAGCCAGCGATATTGTTATTATAAGGAAAGCAAAAATTTTCATTTTTAAAAAACTTTTCTCTTAACACTTTCAGTAACTTTTAAATTTTAACTGTTCCTAAATCGAAATTATCAGCACTTCATATACCTGAGGATTGAGTATAGAAATAGTTGCTTTACAACAATTATTTTATGCATAGATGTTGCTATTTCATCTGTCACAGTTGTAATCTGATTTGAGTCGTTTTTAGAATGCAACTTCGTTGGTCTTGTTTCATAAGTTATTTGGTATAAAACAAAAATCGCTTCAATATATTTCTGAGACTCAACTCTCTTTGCCGCAAAAACCGCAAGAACCAAAAAACAAAGTCTAAAGCTACGTACATACGATTGGCAGATCTTACAATATTGTAAGAAAAATTTGCAGAAAATGTCTAACAACCGTCTGGACTTACAATTTTTGTCTTGCAACGTTGCATTGACAATGCAAAAAAAGCATTGTCGGTACATTGGAAAACAAAAATATTGTGAGACATCAGACAACCGTGTGAACTCTCGTCTTTACCATTATCAGCTAATTGCCAGCCATTGGAACCTCATATTTTATTGTCAGATGTGCTAAAATTATACATCTGCCAATAGCACCATTGTCAGAAAAATATTTATGCTGGCAATGCTATTCATATATATAAGAAAATAAACAGTGTGTAATGTCTAACAACGCATCTGGCAATTCTTTCCATACAACACTCTGAACATCGTTTGAACACACAAGTTTTGTTGGCAGAATAATTTGTGGTCTTACAATTATCTGCCAACAAAATTGTAAGGTTTTCTAACAATCGTCTGAACAGACAATTTACCTTTTGCTAAAAATTTTTCGTTGTCAGCTTATTGTTAGGATTTTGTTTTAAATAAGTTTATTGGACACATCGATATCCAGTGAGTTAAGAAAAATTTTGACTGTTTCAAAAAGACATGACTTTAACACGAATTTTAAAAAGTTAATAATACATGGCGTGAGCAATGAGGTAGGAAAAAAAACTCTTAAAATACAACTTACCGCGGATGTTATTAGATTTTTTGGGGCTCTTGAACTGATTACCACCAGAAACAGGCTCAGCGGCGCTGTAAAATTTATTGCTGCCGTTGGTGTCGTATTTGTCTCTTTTCGGACTTCGCTCCTTTTTATATATATCTGAGAGTGAAAATATGTTACAATGCAATATAAAAAGTTAATAATACATGGCGCGTGTAGTGGAGTTGGCAATAAATTCTCAAAATACAACTCACCGCGTGGCTTGCACAAATCGTTACATTCATCGCGGGAACTGAACTGATTACCATTAACCCACTCAGCGGCGATGTAAGGTTCGCACTGCCCTGAGACGTATGTGAAATACTCTCTGCTGCCAAAGGCGCCTTTTGGGACTATTTCCGGCCATGGCTCCATTTCGCATCTACTATCTGAGAGCGAAAATATGTTACAATGCAAACAGTTTAAAATAAAATTTATTGTTTATCTACCCGCTTCACATACTGCAGAAGCCAGCGATATTGTTATTATAAGGAAAGCAAAAATGTTCATTTTGAACAAACTTTTCTCTTAACACTTTCAGTAACGTTTGAACTCTTAACTGTTCCTAAATCGAAAATATCAGCAGTATATATATCTGAGGATGGAGTATAGAAATACTTGCTCTACAACAATCATTTTATGAATTCTCGAAACAACGATTTTATCTTTTTTAAGTAAATAATTGTTTTAGAATTGACGCAAGTGTTTTCATATAAAGAATATAATTATTTTTATTATGTGCTTTTCTGTACGATTTATTGTCGTTAAAAAAATTTCCATACCATGAAATTGGTGCGTGAAAGCCAAAAGATTATGAGATAAAAAATATGATGACGTAAAAGACTTTCCGTTCTCCGCACATTAAAAAAAATTAGTTAAAATGAAATGTTATACTTCAAAAAAAATTTTTTTTAGATTAAAATAAAACAACATCTAAATTAATTTTGATAAAAATTATGACTATCAAATACATCATATTTTGATCTTCAGACAAAAGTTTCTTATCTACGAATTAGTAAATGAATACGGTTAATTGGAGGGCAATCAGCATTCAGTAAAGATCAAAAATATTTCTAGTTCTTATTTTTTTATATGTATAACATATAAGGCCGCGTGATATGTATTACGAATAATATATTTTTATGGAAATTAAAATTAAAACAATATTATCTTTATCAAAAGAGATGGAAATAATGAAGCGCAAAAATACTATTTTAAGGTAAATCGGTGAATTTGTATTCGTTAGTACGGTTTGTATGAATTAAACATTATTTGATTTAATACCTTTTTATAAATAATATGGAGTCAAGAAATATTCGTCGCTGTTTTTGCTTTTCATTACGTCTCCTAGATTTACATTTGAGAACGAGTGTTTTAAAATTTTTTTTTTTCAATTTTAAAAGAATTTTAAAATGTGAATTTTCTTTGAGAGCCGTTTTAATTTCTAATGGGGCGTAAAAATGGTAGTCGATTGAAAAGTTCTTCGTATACGAGAGTATGAATGCAAATTTTAAATAATTTTTAAAGTTATAAAAAATCTAGTACGACGAATCTTAAATGTTTTTATAAATTCTATTTATCTATTCTAAAGATAAATATTTCTTTTTCAGTTATATTAAGAAAGTAATGGCGGGCGGGCCCGCCATACAAATCATACAAATCTTATCATATAATTATATGAGAGGGTTGCACAGTGCAATGAAATCTGCATTAGAGATCCTATCGATATTCTGTTGATATATCGTCCGTCCATTGCCATGTAATATTACGCAGGTCGACACCTCTTTAAGTCCGATTCTTGATTATCACACAAATAAAAATTTTTTCTCGTTACCGGATCTACTTTTAGCAGGGCTGGTTTCATACTTACTTTTTCTTGTATGCATTCATATTTTAGCCATAGAAACTGAATTGATCGCCAAAATAGCACCGATATGTGTATTAGTTGATCCAAAATTAAAAACCGTCTCTTTATTTATATTCTTTTTTAATAAAATGTTTTAATGATGATGTTTTGATTTTTTAATTATAGAAAATTCAAGTAATTTTTTTTATTAATGGTGGGAAATCGGGCCTTTTCAAAAGACTTCTGAATGAAGTTGATTTTTTTGTGGGAAGTCCACCAACAACTTTCTAAAATAAGAGAATCAGCACGTCTAGAATTAGACATTGAAGCGTTGCCCAAACAATTTCCAAATATACAAATCTAACTGCGTATTTGGCCAGTTCCCGTGCAAAAATAACGAAACTTGGTAACACTCCGCCTTCTAAATTCGGGAATGACCGGTCAGCAGTGACCTAAATTTATATAGAGTAGCAATATGAGAGTGATCAGTTCGAATAAATGTTCTCTGGGCCATAAAAGGTTATAAAATTATACGTACACAAACGTGTTCATCATGTTGGCCTTTATAAAGTCTATCACATGCAAATGAATGTTTGTCACATGTGACGACAATTGTTTCGCTATCTAAAACACTGTTGCAAATTAATTCTATTTGCATCTATTTGTGAGGGAAAATCAGAAGGGCCACATCTGTAATGTGTCCCCTATTTGTATCTGTGTTAGTGTGTGCGCTTGATTGTTTTAATTTAAACTTTGATGTCAGTCTGCTTGTCTATTTGAAGTAGGTTTTCGGAAATTCCCCGAAAAATTAAGGATTTCAGCCTTGAACTGATGCATTGAAGGCATTGCTATTGTGAATTAGCAAAATCTAAAATACGTTTCCAGAGCTGGAATATTTAAACTTGTTCTTGGTATCTAAAACACTTTTGTTATTTGTTAATGAAGCGTGTTTTGTACTTCAGGACAAACTAAGTTGGTATTAAAAATCAAACAAAGTGAATAAGACGAATCCAGGGTTAGATAATTGAAAAAATTTGAAGTACATAAATGTAATCAACTGAAACGAGTTTCTTAAATTTAAATTAAACGCATTTAATATATTTTGAAAGAGGATCGTTGGTAGTAGAAATCAGCTCTAGAGCTGGGCAGTTTAAACCTTTTTGTAATGACGTTTTAAATGCCGCCTGATACTTTTTTATGATATTAGAAATTTGTGTAACAAAATTACAAATCGATGTCAAACTATTTAATATGGGATGATCAGGATACGTAATATTAGTCAACAGCTCTTTAAGTCCGACCCTTGATTATCACACAAATAACAATTTTTTCACATTACTGGATCTACTTTTAGCACAGCTGGTTTCATACTTACCTCTTTTTGTATGTCTTCATATTTTAACCATAGAAACTGAATTTATCGCTGTTTAATTTTTGTATAATTTTTTTTCCTTTTATTATTATTTTTTTTTTAATAAAGATTTTTTCTGGTTCGCTAAAACTATTACAATATTTGTTTCTAGTTATAAATCATAAAAATTTAATTTTCTTTGCATTTTATATATATTGTTTTGTTTTTTATAAATAAATAATAAAAGAATTATACAAGTAGACAGGAATACAGGAATAAGACAGAGTTAATGAGAGATTAAGAGAGACAAAGAGTGAGAGAGAGAGAGGTGTAGTAGAAGGAGAACTAATTGATGTTCTGAAATCATAATTAAATAGTGGGAATATAATTATGCACAATTGTGGAGAGTTATCCCATCTCTGACGTGGATGAAAAAGGGTAGCAAGGTTTTATATATGTAAAAAAAATAATGTACATCATCTTGTGCCGGTTTGGGAACAAAACGAAAGGGAAACGGCGAGTAAGCAAATATGGCTTTACATATAATCTATATATAACTTATTTCTTTCTATTATTTATAATTATATATTACGTTTAAATTAGGAGAAACACAAAAATAAAACACATGCGTACATATATAAAACATAAAAAAGTTATATGCTATTAGTTATAAGATTAATATTAATTTCCGTTTATATATTCATATATATAAATGTACACACATATACTACACATAAATATGACGAGTATAAAATAATAGAATCCTTAAATGTAAGGATGCATTCGCTAAACTAACAAACAATAGATATTAGACAATTAGAGACATTTGAATTTTTTATAATTTCTTTTTATTTCCAAGGAAAAACAAAGAAAAATATTAATAAACTTCGAGTTGTTAACAATTTTGCGAGTTATACTACAATTAATTATTTTGTTTAATAAAACATTTATGTTTGTTCTCTTCTTGACAAAAACAAAATCTGAGTATATGAAGAGGTGTATAAGAGAAATTGAGAGATTTTCGATTTTTCTTCCAAGTACAAAAGCTGTGAATGTGTGAGTAAATTGTTTATTGGTGTAGGAAGGAGCAGACCAAGGGAAGACTGTAAAACAAAATGGCACTATGAGAAATTTGTTTCAACAGCACAGGGACTTGGTTGGTTGCTCATGTGTGTGTGCGTGTTTTTGTGGATATGAGTACAAGGGCTAAACCGGGGGCATGACCTTTAACTACACCTGTTTTTGACAGCCTGGCTGTCAAAATAGTTGGTTTTGTTTTAATTTATATCTAGAATTTCATTTTTATTTTAAATTTATTTAGTGACTACTTGGTAAATTTCTTTTGTTGTTTTTTTTTGTTTGTTTAATTTTGTGTGTTGTTCTATTTTTTAACTTATAACTTTTCATTTACATATATTTAATATATTTATAGCTAAATTTCGCAACTCTGTTTAGTTTAAGTTATAATTTCTTATTTTATTTTTCCTTTTTGTTCCTTTAAATCTAGTATTTACACTTACAGAGAAAAAAATTCAATAATTCAGTCCACTTAGATTGCGTTTGTTTTCTGTTTAAAATTACATTATTTTATAAACAAATAAAAAATAATTGTAATAAACAAAAAAGTTTTTATAAAAATACAAAAATAATTAAATAATTAAAACTTATTAAAGCGTTGAAAAGAGACGAGGGGCCTTGACACAGTTGGCCGATAACGTTCATACACTAATGCTTAACGTAGTTACACCTCTTAAGCTTCCGTTGCCTTCAAAAAAATCCATCTATTTGACTGGGCTGGTTAGCTGGCTGCTAGACAGACGGCATGCAGTTTGTATGATGAACACTCACGCTTGAATATCACGACACTTTATCGATATGAAGCCGTTCAACTAAAACTCTTTACATTTGCCTTTGAAATCTCTCTTACTAAAAACCTATGAGATAGGCAGAGAGAGAAAGTGAGTGACAGTAAAAAAGAGATATTGAAAGAGAGTTTGCTTCTCTCGTTGTATTACGGCTACTTCTGTTTGTAGTTACTTTCTTGTATTTGGCTTCAATTTCTTTTGATTTTTGTTAAAGATTTTTCTTTTTTAGTAATTAACCCGTTTGTGGCTGGTTTGGGCCTGTTACAGTGGTTTTTACCGACAGCCACAGCCAACTACAGTCATGTCCTGATAGTTCTTGAGCACTACGGTACTGTGGTCATTCAGATAGAGCATCGATATGCCCTCTAACTGTGTGGGTACACAGCAAGCCTTTGGCACCTTCCCTGGATTGATACTATTGACTAAAGTTTGCACCACTGCATGATTGGTGGAATTTAAATGTTCTGCTATGGGAAATGGACAACGGCCAGAACAATAGAAGGCATCGTATCCTGGCGGTGCCACAATCCAGTCACTCCAACCCACATCGGCAAAATCCACATACAACGAGTGGCGCCTACAAATCTCTTCATTGTTTTTTCGCCTGTGCGTTCTTCGATGATGACCGCCTGCCCGTTTGGATCGTGTGCTAACATCACGTATTGAACGGGACTTGTGACGTCCGTCATCAGTGTAGGTTAGGAGCAGAGGTTTCTTACGATCCCAGTCTTCATGCTCTTCGTCCGCACTGCGGCGCAAGCGCACATGATGGTGAGGCGCTGGTTTAAGAGAGCTCGACGTTCTCACCTCGATTAATAAACCGAAATTCTTTTTCGGTGAAGCCAGCCACCGATCAACAGCAGGTTGTACATCCAAACTAACCGTATCCGTGCTATTTAGACGTATCGTCTTATTGTCCAACAACAAGTAGCTCGGCTCTCGTTTGCCTCTCACACCTACTCGTGTTATATCGTACACCAGCACTTGATACCGTGTACGTTTTGCTAGGCGGGGATTTAAGATGGCATGACTAATGGCGTCACGTGATAATTGCAATTCCGCCGCTTTAAGTTTTTCTTCGGCGGGTATGCTTTTTATATCAAAATATAAACGAAACCGATGATGGTGAGGAAACCGATCGTCGATTTTGCTTGCTGCAATGACAGAACAAACAGATAAAAAATATTGATTAGTTGCACTCTTTTAAGCATAAAAATAATAAAATTATTCAAAATTTTGTCTAACATCAGAAAAACTAATCCTCTTAAAGGTTTTTCTGTCTTAATTTTTTTATTTTTTTTATTTTTTTGTGTTTTCCTTCCCAGACTGTAGTCAGACTTCTTATAATACTTTTTTGCTGAGACTCTGGCGCCTTCCTTGTAACTAAGATGACCAAAGAGACCACATTCCTGAGACTTGCTCATGGTTAGTTACAAGTGCTACTAAAATTTTTTTTTAATAAAACAATGCGAAAACGAGGACACAGTTTTCAACACTTGTGCTAAATCAAACAAATTCATTGTAACCTTTTGAAAATGTTTAGAATCTTTAAATCTGCTTCCTGCACAAAGTCCTGGCAGGTATTTTATCAGAAACATAAACACACACACCCATGCACTTGTACAATTTCTATTATTATATGCCTTCCATTTCTCTAGCTCATTTCTTGAAAATTGTTAACAGTTTTGTGTTAAAATAAAATAACGTATTCATGAGGGAAAAGTTTCAAGGTCATTTTGAGAATCACATTAAGGCTTAGGTAGCAGACCCTATTTAAGCCTAGTAAAAATTAGTTCTTTCTACATTCATTTACACTTTGTGTGTGTTCTTGTTGTTGTTGTAGTCGTTGCTGACGCTCAACTTTTCTATACATTTTCGTTCACTTCATCTTGTGTATTCGGTTGGTTTGTTATTTATGGTTGTCTTGTTATTGTTGTGTTTGTGGAAAACTTATGGAAATCTCTTTTATTGATGTTAATGATTTTTTATATACACACAAATATCCTCTCAAAATCTGTACTTGTAATTTTATGAGTGGCTTTGTTTTAGTTTTGTGTGCAAGATTTTTGAGAGTGAGTGTGTTTGTGTGTGGTTGGAATTTGCATAGGACGAATGCAAGTGCAGGCTGATAATCTGAAACGTTGTGACACACTTGTAAATATATTTATTTGGAATACCGATTTCCTCCTATTCATAACGGCATGATGGGATTATTTTATGAAATACTTGATGAGGGGTGATAACGAAGGATGAAATAAACAAGGAAAAAATGCAAAAAGTAAAGAAATTACATGCATTTCAGATGTGCAGAAAGATAGTAGAAATCTTTTAGTTTATTTGTAAACAGAAAGCAGTAGTTTAATTTTAGAATCAAAACAATAGACTTGAATACGAAATTAGTATTCAAATAACTGGAATGCTAAAGTGCTGCTATAAAAAATGTTCCGTCTGGTCGACCGTCTAAGTTCGGTATTATGGAATATATAAACAAGGCAGTTTACAAATACATATATAGCAAAAGTGAGAGAGAGGAAAGACACCTGTTGACATTACGCGCACGAAGAGCTACCGTTTATATAATTGCTTCAGCCGATGCAGCAGGTTTTGTTGGTGAGTACAATCCGAGCCTAGTCATTGTAATCGTCGTGGACCACAGACCAGGGTTGTGAACTATCATAATCTAATAGTGATGTGCTTCTACCCAAAAAAACCTAAGCAAAACATTCCAACCCACATGTACAAGGCGGTTGCCTGAAGTAGTGAACACAAGACTAAGATGCCTTATATCTCGAGTACGAGATATTTATTGCATTTATTGCAAAATTGTGTTAATTGTTGTCGGCTTGTCTCTTTGAGCGCAATTAACACCGGCATGTGCTAACAGATCAAATCTGTCCCCTTTACACCATCTCCTTTCTAATTCTGACACAGTGCACCATGTGTTTAGCGGTCCTCCTGAGTCCTGGTCGAAGACAAAAGAAAAGAAACAATTTGGTGACAAGTCTATTTCCGAAACGCGGCATCCATTTTCTTGTTTTTGAGGTTTGACACCTCTAGATTAGTTTTAATTAGGACATGTTAAGTCATTGACTTGTGCTGATAAACCAGACAGTGGGACCACACACTCGCCGTCACCGGTCGGTTATATGAAGTGTTCACATACAAGAGTTACATATTTATTATTATTAAAATTTTTTTTTTGAATTCTATTGCGGTTGAAAAAAATTCATTCAACTTTGTCTCAACTTGACCTGTTAAGTTTCCAAATAGTATTATTTTAGTATTATTTAACTACAATTTACTAGTTTATAAAACCGTATTTAAGCTCCAGCCTCGTAGAACTGTCATACTGCTTAACACAAGTTAAGTGAAATTTTTGTTATTAAAGACACATAATTTATATAAATTGATCGGTTAACCAATCAGTAACAAAACCAAATCGTTGATTAATTAAACGAGCAGTATAAAATAAGGAAGAAAAATAATTGAGTTTGTTACTCAACTTCAATGATTAGGGATAACAATATTATTCGTATTGAAAATTATTGTCTTAAATATAAAACATGAGCTTTTCGCAAGGTAAATTTTATTATTTTAGACCATTAATTATATAATTATTATTGTTTATTGCCATGGCGTTGATTTCTCTCATTCATTTTCACCGCAGCTAGCGCATTATATTGAAATTAATATATAATATAATATAAAATATAATATATATATATATATATATATATATATATATATATATAATATAAAATATATTAATATATCTCTCAAAGTTGTGGTATCTCTCAGATAAGGATACAATCAAATTAAATATTAGATACAAATAAGATAGTTTCTAGTTAGTGAGTTAACAAAGCTTTTACTGATGCTACGAACTATTTGCAGATCTAGTTAAAAGCTTTCAAACGAAAAAAGCAAACGTGTAGCTTTGAAAAATGGCGAGCGATTTCTATTAATTGCTGTGAAATAAAAAGCACTCGCAAGAGTTTTGACGTTGTGTAAACTGATGTACACTTCGGTTTAACTATTCATGTCGGTTTAGCAACTCATTCGGTAAAGACAGAAGCGTGCAACGGATGCTTCATATACCGGACGGATGTGTGAATGGTAGAAAGTTTTAAAAACTTATTTTGAAAGAATTGTTTTGTTTTTGCAAATGCCAAACATAATTTAGAACATCTGCAGCTGTAGTTTTGAAGAAATTCGGTGTGTATATTTAGAAAAGAGTGAACAGAGTTTCCCTTTTCACTTACCTTGATGTGTAAAACTTCTAATGGTATTGGCGGATTTTGTTAGCAATCCCGGTTTTGGTATATTTACAGAATTCAATTCGTGTCCCATTATTTGGGCATACAATTGTTTCATGGCCTCTGGTATGATGATTTTGGAACGATCAATTTTTGGCGGCCTCTTCATATTGAACAGTGATAATAGACTGTTTTCAATTTCGACTAGAGTTGAGGGATCAGGTTTGAATTTTTCAGCGATAATCTCTTGATTGCTGAAGGTGCGTGGGCCCTCATCGGGTATGACAGCATCCAATTGGGGCTGTTGCGATTCCACACTAATGGCACCATCATCATTCTCTGAAATGGAAACATCCAAATCCGTGAAAGGGGAAGGCGGGGGAGGTCTTAATGAGGTTTGAGATGTTGTGCTGGTGCTACTGGATGATGATGGTGGCGATGATGATGACGATGTTGTTAAATTATCACTAGTTGTTTGTTGTTGGTGTTGAGAGGCGGGTTGTAATTTATTTTGATGCTGTTGGTGATGTTGCTGATGATGGCGTTTTTGATGCGTAGAGGATTTTTTTTGTTTATTTAGTTTGGTATCCTCTTGTCTATGAATTTTAATATATTGTGTAGTTTTTTGGTTTTCATTTTGCATTTGTTGTTCTACTTGTTGTTCACTTTCTTTTACAGCCATTTTGCTATTATGATCTTTAATATTCTTATTTTGTTTTTTATAAAAATTTTTGTTACTCTTTTCAATGACTTCGTTTTCTAAATCGTTTCTTTGTTCGATTTCTTCAATATTTTTTATTTCAATTATAATGTTTTTATTTTGATCAAATTGATTTTGATTTGTATGTAAAAGCACTTGATGTTCACTTATTATTTGATCACTATCACTTTTATGTGGTTGATACACAATTATTTTGTTATATCTTTCCTCTTTCGTTGAGCGATCGGCGGGAATATCCACGAGTCTTGTTAGTGCTGATGGCGGCTTTTTTATAATCGCCGTCGTTCTGTGATTCAAATCCTTTTCAATTGGCTGTATAGCTGTGATAAATCTAGACGATATATTATTATCCTCGGTGCTAGCAACTCGAACTATCGTTTGAAAAGTCGCCAGCACTGCGAGGAGTAGAAGCCATGCGCGCATGGTCGCTTGCAACTCTAAAACGATACAAAAACATGAACACACAGCGTTGTTAGTCAAAGGGTTAACACACAAGAACTAAAATTAAATATTTGAAAATATTTCCAACAAACTTCGAGACTGAATACACAATCAATTTGTACGAAACTGTTGAAAATATACAATTCCGTGTATCGCACAGATACACATGGCTGAAATAAAAACTCACTCAAGACTAGTTACTAAAATGTAACCCACTCAAGACTAGTTGTTTGGTCTCAGAGTCTCTCTCATTTAATTTTGTTTAATTTTTCTCTGCAGAAGTGAGTAACTCTCTTGCATACTGTGCAATATTGAGAGCTTGGATTATTTTAAAAATATTATTTTAAAGCGCTCAGTTGAGAGATGCAGCTGTAATATTTTCTTGCATATAGAGCTACTTTTGGTAAAGCAAACTATAATTATTTAATTCAATAGCTGTTTTTCTCTTAGGCGCTTAAATATCTCAATACTCTTCTCTTCTAGCTTAAGAAATGTGCACAAATTGCTGCTCTCTTAAACGATTTGTTTATTCGTTAAACTATTCGGAAACCTTCTTGAAATATTTCAATCACATTCATTCCAGGATCATCCCTTAACAAGAGTGTCATAACAACATATAATTTATCTAGAAATGCATATTTAAAAAAGATACTTTTTGTTGTGCAGTGGTTGTTACCTGTCCTCGTTGCACTTGCGCTTCAAAACTCAACTCATATATATATAATATATATATATATATATATATATATATATATATGTATGTGCAGTAAGATGAACAAGTACTTTGTGTCAGTAACACTTTTACGTACTTGAAATAACCCAAACTATCAGATCGTTTTTGTATCTTCCTTTCAAATATTAAATCATGAAATTGTCATGTTTCAATTATTTAGTATTTCCTAAATAAAGTTTAAAATTTCTAATTTAGTACTAATATAATACTATAAGATTAAACAGATTTGGATTTATTTTGTTTGAAAAGTGAATTGATATTTGATTATAATATTTAAAAACTTTGCAGATATCGATTTTTTAAACACAGTATAATAAATGTTCGGAATTTTTTAATGTAATTTTTATTTTGATTACAACATTTTGTTTCTTGATAACGAAATTACGATTTTCATTTACACAGGTGACATTGAAAAGAAGCATTTTGCGATTGCATTCCATATTGACTTTTGTTACTCTCACAAAAATGTTAGAAAACAAAATATGCGAAAGAATTAGTGCAATAAAGAAATTGCCCCACTGTCAATACTGCATCGGAATATCTCGAAATGTAATATTTTATTTCGTTAGTTCAAAGTGGTCGTTTCTATTGAAACCATAATGGTTTTTATTTCGGCAAACTGTTGATAGAAACGCCCATATTAAACTTTAAAATATTTCTAAGCATCTCCACATGTTTTACCTTAAAATAAGTAGAAACCCCTTTAGCTCGATTCCTGTTTTGGTGAAACAAATTATATAAAATCCTTTAGCAAAAATTTTAGTTCTCCTTTTACCTCATAAAATGTTTCTGGAAAAATCAGTCTATACTCAATTGGTTTGTAAAAGCCAATCCATCTGATGTCTGTAGATTACTTTTATGGATACACTTAACCAGCATCAAACAAGTCAGATATTGTCTAAATTAATTTAATGGCCTTCTTAGCCACGCCGTTAGCTATCGTACTTTCAAACATATAAAACAATATTAAAAGTTTTTAGTGTCTTTTCGTTCTACGATACTTTGCGATGTTGCCGAATTGGGGCTAATTATTGAAATTGTCACTTTTCTACTCTTTGTCAACAACACTTGACTACTGTTGCAATAGTATATGCCCTAACGTATGCTAATGGTGTATAGTAATTAACTGTTGACGACGACTAGAAGAAAAAATAAATTTGTTACTGTCGTGGTGACGTGACGTCGATGTCGTCATACATAATAGTTCCCCCTCAGTTAAAGTACACGAAATCTTTGAAATTGTGTATAATTTTTGTTTAAGTTTCAATTTCAATTTGTTTTTTGTTGGTAAAACATCGATGTTGTACCCATTTCCAATATAATATTTGTCATTTATTTGTATATATGAACTTTAGATAGTTTTATTATATGATAATAATAAATACCTTTAAAGCTCTGGATTTAAGTATAAAAAAAATCGCGCAAATTTTAATGAAAATTTCGAGCATTTGAAAATATTTTGGGTTTTGAAAGTACGAAATATTTTGGAAGTAAGCGTTCGGAATTTTCTTGAATAAATTTCATTTCATTTTCTTTAATTTTGTGTACTTAAACAGAATTCGTTTGTTTATTAAATAAAATTCTATAAACAAAGAAAAAAAAACATGCAGATATTAAGAATATGATATACGAACAAAAAACTTAATGCTCACTAGTACATGGCAGACCAAAAGCAATTTGTTTAAAACTTAAATCGTTTCATTTTTAAAAATATTTTTTTATTTAAAAATACATTTAATTTATTTTTTGGTGCTATTGTGAAGTAAACAATATCAGAATTGTTTAAAGATATTAACAGAAGCGAAAGATTAATGAAGAATTTGGGAAAGAAGAAACTTTAATTGACACAAGTTTTAGGTGATAATTTTGTACCTGTTAAAAAAAAGTCGTATGAAAAGAATGATACTCCAAAAATTTGCTTAATTTTTCCTTTCGTCTGTTGCTATTTGAACAGTTTTAATATTTAATCTGTATGGACTTGTTTATTATTTATAACAAAAATAAAGCACATTTAACATCACACATGTAAATAATTAATAATTAAATAAAGAATTTGCTCTAAATTATATAATGATGTTGATGATGATGATGATGACCGTATAGAGTTTTCATTTATTTATAATTTATTGCTTCTCTTTGAGATTTTTTTGTTGTATTTTGAAATCTTTTATTATCAATTTCTTGTTTCATGGGTTTTGTTGTGTGTTTTGTTTTATTGTTTTACTTCTTTTTTATTTTGTATACAATTTAATAATTCTATTATTGATTGTTATGACTTTTCCTAGAACATTATTGATGATGTTGTTTTTTTACTAAATTAACTATAACAGAAATATTATAATCGTAATAAGTCGGAGAGACAAAAGATTTAAAGTAACACATGCTCTTGGAAATTCATATTGTCATTGTTTGATAGTAGACATGCGGTAAATGTGTGGAAGTCTTCTCTCAAGTTTTTTTTTTCAAATGTTTTATTTGTTTTCTTTTGTCTTCTAATACGATCTCGCGGACTGAAGTACCAATCTTGCCCCATGTGTATGCATCGTTGCGTGTGGAAATGAGTGTTTGTGTTTTGTTCCTGTTGTTGTCACTACAAAAATTACCGTTGCAATAAGATCAACTCAGTCCAATATTTGCTTTTTGCACTATCACGAGTTGAACTCGTAACTGCGGTCATACTCGCACCGCCAGACTTGGATAATATTGCAGTTGTTGTGCTGAAACTCTTCACGATCGAGTTGATTGTGCCAGTGTACATTAGAGATAAGCTAATCGCTGCATATCCGAATGTGCACTAAAGGTAATTTTCCCCGAAACTACAGATAATATTGAGAGTACAGAAGATGAAAATTGAGAATGTGGAATTTGTGGGAGTCAATGTATTTATTTATTAATTAATTTGCTGTCTCACTTTAGGGGAATTTGGAAAAAAGGAATATGAAAAAATTTTATAATTCTACAGTCCGATTGCCAGAACATGGAAATGGAATTTTGTATCCCGAAAATGATCGAAACCCCAAAATGCACCACCACGAGGTTGTCAAATTCAAACCCTCGCTAAACTGATAGTTGTAATCCGATAAAAAAGTGTATTTGGAAGAGTTGACAATTTTTTGCTTAAGTATGGATTTCCGTATAATAATAATAGTTATAATAATAATAATAATAATAATAATAATAATAATAATAATAATAATAACATAATGTTCTTCTAATTTCTGCGATCTTATTGGTTCTAATTTTTATTTTTTAATTCTTTTTGAGCAAAAGATCCACTGTATAACTTATAACTTTTTAATTTGAATCCAATATTTCGTTACCAACAATGCGCAGTTTCTTCAGGGATATTTTCAAAATACAACACGTTGTTGAAAATATTTTTTATACAAAAAAATAAATTGGATCTTTTGCTCGTAAAAATTAAAAAAATAAAAATGATAGTAACTAATAAATAAGAATAAGAGAAAAATATATCTAACAAACAAATGAAAATCAGATAACAATTATTTTCGACAAGAAAATAAGTAAAATCAGAGTACATGACGAATATATCTGACCAAAATAAAAGTAAAAAAATCTGAATGTAACTGATACTTTTGAGAAAAAAATTTAAATATCGTAAAATAATAATTACATTTTTGAGTTGTATTATAAAGTAATAATTTTTACGATCTCTGGTCTTGAATGCGACAGATCGTTGAAAAAAGGAGACGTACTTGAACTGAAAATATCAAGTTTATCTCAAGAGCTGCCCTAAAATATATGCAGGTGAACTTTTTGTGTTTTTGCATTTAGAAAAAAATATCGCGACTTGTTTATTAAATCCTAATTTTTGCCTTCTGATTTTTTATTTGTTGGAAATGGCAGATATTAAAAATATTTTATTTTCATTCCCATCACAATTTTTTTTTTTAAACGTTGCTTATCGTTTTATAACGTTTGCACTGGCAGTTCTTGCTGTGGCCTATTCAATTAGCTGATGAGAGTGTGTAGGGCTTTTCTACTGTGTGCATTGAAAATTGAATTGGTATTGATTCCTAAAACAATTCATTGATTTTCCACTATATCTTGTGAACCTAAGGCTATTAATTATAATTCAATAAAATGGAATTTCTTTAATTTTCCCGAATTTAATTTTTTAAATTCCTTCGAAAAGCACTATGGAACTGAATTTTCCATCGCTGACCACAACTAAAATAGTTAACAATAATAAAGCAAAAATAAAAAGAAAATCTTAAAACTAATAATTCACGTGTGAAAACAAATATTGAACTCTGTCTCATTTTCTGGCTTAGCAGTTATTGGTTTTGCTGCTTTTTGTTTGTTCAACGATAAAATATGTGAAGAGACTTTGTTAAGAAAACAAATCGATTATTTGCTCATCTTAATAAATAATAAAATTGCGGAAAGAGTAGAAATATATGTAGAGTAGGTCATTTACAAGAGAAAAAGATAAATTCACAAACACATCAACCTGGTTCGTATATCAATAAATTGAACTCTCTGTGGGAAAAAGGATAAAACGAGTACTGAAAAAACTCCAATTTTATTGATAACATGTTTTTTTCAATACAAAAAAGTGGAATTCGTTGCTCATTTTTGAAAAAGTGTTTTATTTTGTAAAATGCAGCAGCAAAAATCATTGCACTTTAAGCTTCTCATAAACCGTAAGTTCGGAATGTGACTGAAATCCAAAACATTAAATTTTACATTTTTTTTATAGAGTATGTAAAAGAAAGTTTCACATTTTTTAATGCTGGTATATCAACAAAATTAAATTTCAAAACAGGCAATTCCCAGCAAATATGGGAAACAAAACTCAGATCGAAAATGACTGATTTAAAAATGTAGTGTAGTGATTTCATGAATGATCAAACATGATCATCTAAGAACGTAACTGATGCAAATATATTTCCAATACTAATAAGTTTGCGCTCAGTGATAATTTTTAGCGAGCGAACATATTGATTGCTCCGTACATAATTCTTGTATGAAGTTATTGGAAATTAATTTGAAACATTTTAAGGCCACACAAAGATTTAAAGTGTGTTACAATAGGTTCGATGTAATTTTCGAGTTCGGTTTCATTATAAAATCCACACATATACGAATTGTAAGTACATTTTTGTAGGCCACTTATTAGGATGTAACAAGAAATACTCATGAGCACTGCTGATGAAAGCACAGCGGCATTCGAAAACAGCTGTTCTGCTCCGCTGTTGAAGCTGAATAACTAAATAGACGGTGACTTTTCCCTTGTGTCCTGTAATATTTGTCACGTTCTTATTATTTTTATTTATATAGATTTATGTAATTCCATTTTTTTCGAACTTTCCCACTATTTAACAGAAATTATGGTAGAAACATGATCAGTGTGGCACAAAACAGTGTTTTATTAAGAAATTACATATTACTTTTTCCAATATATATTTCTGGTTCGCTGTTTAGGTAAAGGATAAATATTCCTCGTCCAATAAAATAAATTTCTTTAAATTTCTATATACAAATAAAAGCTTCTTCTGTATGGCGGTCTGATGGTAATAAAATTTATAAATTGTATTGAATTATCTGTGACATGTTGTTTGTTTATAGAGGTTTCTACTATAACATTAAAAAATTTCTATTAAATACCGCAATAAACAATAATAATAGTGAGTGATTAGCTTAGATTTTTAGTTTAAGATTAAGTGGAGGTTTCTTTTGAAATACTTTTGAAAAAAAAAATTATCTATCTCTGTTCAAATTGTATGGATCAATTAGATAACCATGATATGCTTTGAACAGCCATATGGTTTGTTTATTTTATTTAGTGTAACAATATTTTTGTGGCAGGAACTTTTGGACATTCAAATAAAATTTAGAGAGACTTTTAAACTTAAAAGGCTTTTGTAAGTTATTTATTAGTGTTTTTTTCTCAGCTACTTTAAAAAATCTAAAGTCAGTTATTTATAATTTACATTCCCTTGCTATATCTGTTCATAACGTTTAAAAGTTAGTTTTGAGCAATTCTTTTAGAAATCGGATCATATTCGAATTGCATGAAAATTAAAAGAATTATTGAAAGAAAAAAAAGCGCTGATAACATGATATTGCAACATGTTGTTAAACATTATCATAAAAAAATACACTGTACAATACGGCCCCACTAAAATGAAAACGTTCAAAATTCTGTAACATATCGACGGAGAAAGTTGTCCTTTTTTTTATTTATTTATTTATTAAATTTAAGTTTGTTTATATGATTTTATCTTTCTTAAAACATAAAATAATATTCAAGATATTGGGCAATAGCATACTGATGTC